>OZ038316.1:26452856-26457856 GCA_964035775.1 Osedax frankpressi
GACAACTTTAATTCCAATAGAACATCAGTAATGTATCGCTAGGAAGTACTCTAGTTGAATACATGAATCCATTATACAACAATTTTAATGAATTCGTTTTATTATTTCCAGATATTTATGTTTTAATTGGTAACGATAATAAGTACAGAAGTGAAAATTTCCCTAAGTGATATTTTGCTCTGTTATATTCATGTCTTCTGTTGTCCTATACTATTACCCTCTCGTGATCACATTATCGCTTACTAATAGATAGTGCCTTCTCTTATGTCCTCACTTATATCATACGTTACGTCATCGTTTACGCAATCAAGTCTACCATTTCGTATAGTATACCCCCCAACTATATACCATTATAATACTTGTATAAATGTGAGGATATAATAGAAGTTAGTAGGCAGTAAAAGGATGTACGATGATATAGTAGGCGGTATCGGTAGAGGGGAGCAGGAGGTCCGAGTAGCTATCTCTGGGTAAAGACGAGGCAGGCAGAATGTGCTTTGAAACATTATTCTGATTTAGATTGTTCTATTTTTATATATTCCGCGTAATAGATCAATTGCATAGCTCGCATAATAGTTAGTAAAACGTTCTAGGTACATTGTACTGTGTACAGTGTACATTGTACACTATACACAGTACACTGTACATTGTACATTGTACACTGTACACTGTACACAGTACACAGTACACTGTACACTGTACATTGTATAGTGTACAGTGTACTGTGTACAGTGTACAGTGTACAGTGTACTGTGTACTGTGTACAGTGTACAGTGTACAATGTACAATGTACTGTGTACTGTGTACTGTGTACTGTGTACAATGTACTGTGTAATGTGTACTGTGTACTGTGTACAGTGTACTGTGTACATTGTACAGTGTACAGTGTACAGTGTACTGTGTACAGTGTACACAGTACAATGTACTGTGTACTGTGTACAGTGTACAGTGTACAGTGTACAGTGTACAGTGTACAGTGTACAGTGTACTGTGTACAGTGTACTGTGTACTGTGTACAGTGTACACTGTGTACAGTGTACAGTGTACAGTGTACTGTGTATTATGTACTGTGTACAGTGTACAGTGTACAGTGTACACTGTGTACAGTGTACAGTGTACAGTGTACAGTGTACTGTGTACTGTGTACAGTGTACAGTGTACAGTGTACTGTGTACAGTGTACAGTGTACAGTGTACAGTGTGTACAGTGTACACTGTGTACAGTGTACAGTGTACTGTGTACAGTGTACAGTGTACTGTGTACACTGTACTGTGTACTGTGTACATTGTACAGTGTACAGTGTACAGTGTACAGTGTACAGTGTACAGTGTACAGTGTACTGTGTACAGTACACATAGTACACAGTACACAGTATACAATATACACTACACAGTACACAGTACACAGTATACAATATACAATATACACTACACAGTACACTGTACATAGTACACTCTACACACTACTCACTACACACTACACACTACACACTACACACTACACACTACACACTACACACTACACACTACTCACTACACACAGCACAGTACACAGTACACACTACACACTACACACTGCACAGTACTCACTACACACTACACTCTACACACTACTCACTACACACTACACACTACACACTACACAGTACACACTACACACTACACACTACACACTACTCACTACACACTACACACTACACACTACACACTACACACTACACACTACACACTACACACTACACACTACACACTACACACTACACACTACACACTACACACTACTCACTACACACTACACACTACTCACTACTCACTACACACTACACACTACACACTACTCATTACACACTACACACTACACACTACACACTACACACTACACACTACACACTACACACTACACTACACACTACTCGCTACACACTACACACTACACACTACACAGTACTCACTACACACTACACACTACACACTACACACTATACACTACTCACTACACACTACACACTACTCATTACACACTACACACTACACACTACACACTACACACTGCACACTACACACTACTCACTACTCACTACACACTACTCACTACACACTACACACTACACACTACACACTACACACTACACACTACTCACTACACACTACACAACTACACACTACTCATTACACACTACACACTACACACTACACACTACACACTACACACTACACACTACACACTACACTACACACTACACACTACACACTACACACTATACACTACACACTACACACTACACACTACACACTACACACTACACAGTACTCACTACACACTGCTCACTACACACTACACACTACACACTACACACTACACACTACACACTACACACTACACACTACTCACTACACACTACTCACTACACACTACACACTACACACTACTCACTACACACTACACAGTACTCACTACACACTACACACAGTTCGTAACAAATACATATTATTCATCATCTCACATTTCATTGTAAAGGCCAGATATACATTGTTAAGATGTAACCACGAATATATGAAAGTCCGGTGTAAACTCCAATACTCGTAAGATTATTGTTGAATTTACTGATATAGCATTGTTATATAGCATTGTTAAATGAATAGGGAAATTCGTGAAATTAATGCGTTTTCTGAACCCACTTGTATTCTATGTTCCAGTATATAATATATATGTGTCTAGTATTCCTTAGGTATATATATATATATATATATATTATATATATATATATATATATATATATATATTGATTATAATTTAAAAGAACTGTAATGTCGTGTACTCAGGTAAAATGTATTGCATAATTTGTAGTAATAAAAACTAATTAATAATAATATATATATATATAATTGTGTGTGTGATTTTGTAGATATATATGTGTGTATGTATGTGTGTATGTTTATGTATGTGTATGTGTGTGTGTATGTATGTATATGTGTGTGTATGTGTGTGTGGTGGGTGGGTGTGGGTGTGTGGGTGTGTGTGGGTGGGTGGATGTGGGTGTGTGGGTGTGTGTGGGTGGGTGGATGTGGGTGTATGTATGTGTGTGTGTATGTATGTTTGTGTGTGTATGTGTGTGTGTATGGGTGTATATGTATGTATGCGTGTGTTTGTGTGTGTGTGGGTAGGTGGGTGAGGGTGTGGGTGTGTGTGTATGTGTGTGTGTATGTGTGTGTGTGTATGTATGTATGTGTGTGTGTGGGGTGGGTGGGTGAGGGTGTGGGTGTGTGTGTGTGTGTATGGGTGTGTATATATGTATGTGTGTGTGTGTGTGTGTGTGTGTATATATATATTTGTGTATATGTATTTATTTGTTAAACTACCAATTAAACATAATAAAGTAAATTTCAATATTGCATTGTCAATATGATAACAATAGACTTTAGGAGATCAGACGACCAGAAGGATTGTTATCTTGCACTTGCAATTGTTGACATAATTGACGGGGATAACAAATGTTTAGATAACTTATTCCGTTTGTTGGAACTTTCCAACTGAAACTCTCATTTCTAAAATGGTTAAGCGGATAAGCGAGAGGAGATATGAGGGGTTGAGAGGATAAGCGTATTTGTATATTGTTACTTTTAAAGTTGAATACTAATCTGAGGTGTTGGGCTTATGCCAAAGATAGCTATTTCTATGATTGTTATTTTTCTGTTATTTTTTGTAATTTAAAGTCAATGGCATTTGAAGTTGTCGTCCAGTTTCATCGTCGTAGATCCGTTTGCTAGTTAAGTAATCGGTTAAGTAGTCGGTTCTCTTAAGTATTTGTATTACTCTGATTGCTCTGGACGTTAAAATGTATCGAGGAGGATTTATTTTCGGATTGCGATAAGGAGTTACGGTTTTGTAGTTGGAAGAGAATTAGTGCGTTGTTCAGTTGGGTTGTAGGATTTGATGAAAGGGGTGTCATAGTCAGTGTAAGTTGAAAGGTTAATCGTTAAAGTGTGTCATGTGGTAGTAATGTATTGCCTACATCAAGTTTGTAGTTGAAACGGAGACAATAATATGTTGTGGATTCATTATATAAATATTGCATTATTTACGAAAATGTCGGCGCAGTTGGTGATGTTATTAGATTTGTAGATAGTGATATTGATAAATTCGTTTTTGTTTAAACGAAGTACGTGTTTGATAACCAGTTATATCTATGCTAGGCAGTTCTGACATTTAAGAGATTGTCTAGTCTGAGAATGTATATACATATCGTCTGCGTAAAGGTTATACCGAGGTGTAATGATAATAGAATTAGGGAGATAATGGAACCTTAAAGAACACCTTATTTAATGCTAATAGGAGTCGATAATGTTTTATTAATTTGTATCCAGTATGTTCTATTTTAAGGAGGTTTTCAGTAAGTTTTAGAGTTTCGTCAGTAATGCCAATGACAGATACATCGAGTCAGTAGAGTAATGTAGTATTGAGTGTGTCAAATGCCAATGACAGATACATCGAGTCAGTAGAGTAATGTAGTATTGAGTGTGTCAAATGCCAATGACAGATACATCGAGTCAGTAGAGTAATGTAGTATTGAGTGTGTCAAATGCCAATGACAGATACATCGAGTCAGTAGAGTAATGTAGTATTGAGTGTGTCAAATGCCAATGACAGATACATCGAGTCAGTAGAGTAATGTAGTATTGAGTATGTCAAATGTCAATGAAGATACATCGAGTCAGTAGAGTAATGTAGTATTGAGTGTGTCAAATGTCAATGAAGATACATCGAGTCAGTAGAGTAATGTAGTATTGAGTGTATCAAATGCCAATGACAGATACATCGAGTCAGTAGAGTAATGTAGTATTGAGTGTGTCAAATGCCAATGACAGATACATCGAGTCAGTAGAGTAATGTAGTATTGAGTGTGTCAAATGTCAATGAAGATACATCGAGTCAGTAGAGTAATGTAGTATTGAGTGTGTCAAATGCCAATGACAGATACATCGAGTCAGTAGAGTAATGTA
>OZ038316.1:26462856-26545356 GCA_964035775.1 Osedax frankpressi
ACGTGGACTTGAATAACATACCGTGGTCTGGATGCTATCAAACGCATTTGTAAAGATTTGCTAGATATGTCCTTGCATTTGTATTGCGTGGGTATGTGTGCGTGTATGTGAAGCTATGTAGATATGTATGTGAGATTATATGAGGGTTAAGTGAGGTCATGAGAGGGTGTAAGTGAGGTCATGTGAGATCATGTGAGTTCATGTGAGGGTGTAGCTAGTTTATGCGTAGGTTAAGTGAGGTCATTTGGGGTTATATGTGAGTTCATGTGAGGGTGTAGCTAGTTTATTCGTGGGTTAAGTTAGGTCATATGAGGGTGTAAGTTAGGTCATGTGAGGTTATATGTGAGTTCATGTGAGGGTGTAGCTAGTTTATGCGAGGGTTAAGTGAGGTCATGTGAGGGTGTAAGTGAGGTCATGTGAGGTTATATGTGAGTTCATGTGAAGGTGTAGCTAGTTTATTCGTGGGTTAAGTGAGGTCATGTGAGGGTGTAAGTTAGGTCATGTGAGGTTATGTGAGGTCATGTGAGTTCCTGTGAGGGTTAAGTGAGGTTATATTAAATTGTAAATGAGATTATGTGAATGTGTAAATGAGAACATAAGAGGATGCGTTATTGAGTGTGAGAGTGAAATATGTGTTATGTTAGGTGTGAGTGTGTGAGATATGTGTGATGTTGGGTGTGAGTGTGTGAGATATGTGTGATTTTAGGTGTGAGTGTGTGAAATATGTGTGATTTTAGGTGTGAGTGTGTGAGATATATGTGAGTGTGTGAGATATGTGTGATGTTAGGTATGAGTGTGTGAGATATGTGTGATGTTAGGTATGAGTGTGTGAGATAAGTGTGATGTTAGGTGTGAGTGTGTGAGATATGTGTGATGTTAGGTGTGAGTGTGTGAAAGATGATTGACCTTTGTAATATGAATCTAATACTCTAAATAGTAAACTATACTTTGCTCTTTAAATGATACACGTAAATGTATGAATGTGGAGTGCTAAAGTGTGAGTGCGGATTGCAAAGGTGTGATTGTAGAGTGGAAAGGTGTGAGTGCGGAGTGCGAAGTAGTGCCTGGGTATAGCAGGTATAGCACCTGGGTATAGCGGGTATGGCACCTGGGTATAGCACTTGGGTATAACGGGTATAGCACCTGGGTATAGCACCTGGGTATAGCACCTGGGTATAGCACCTGGGTATAGCGGGTATAGCACCTGGGTATAGCGGGTATAGCACCTGGGTATAGCACCTGGGTATAGCACCTGGGTATAGCACCTGGGTATAGCACCTGGGTATAGCACCTGGGTATAGCACCTGGGTATAGCACCTGGGTATAGCGGGTATAGCACCTGGGTATAGCGGGTATAGCACTTGGGTATAACGGGTATAGCACCTGGGTATAGCGGGTATAGCACCTGGGTATAGCACCTGGGTATAGCACCTGGGTATAGCACCTGGGTATAGCGGGTATAGCACCTGGGTATAGCGGGTATAGCACCTGGGTATAGCACCTGGGTATAGCACCTGGGTATAGCACCTGGGTATAGCACCTGGGTATAGCGGGTATAGCACCTGGGTATAGCACCTGGGTATAGCACCTGGGTATAGCGGGTATAGCACCTGGGTATAGCACCTGGGTATAGCACCTGGGTATAGCACCTGGGTATAGCACCTGGGTATAGCACCTGGGTATAGCACCTGGGTATAGCGGGTATAGCACCTGGGTATAGCACCTGGGTATAGCGGGTATAGCACCTGGGTATAGCGGGTATAGCACCTGGGTATAGCACCTGGGTATAGCGGGTATAGCACCTGGGTATAGCACCTGGGTATAGCACCTGGGTATAGCACCTGGGTATAACGGGTATAGCACCTGGGTATATCACTTGGGTATAGCACCTGGGTATAGCGGGTATAGCACCTGGGTATAGCACCTGGGTATAGCACCTGGGTATAGCGGGTATAGCACCTGGGTATAGCGGGTATAGCACCTGGGTATAGCACCTGGGTATAGCACCTGGGTATAGCGGGTATAGCACCTGGGTATAGCGGGTATAGCGGGTATAGCACCTGGGTATAGCACCTGGGTATAGCGGGTATAGCACCTGGGTATAGCGGGTATAGCACCTGGGTATAGCACCTGGGTATAGCACCTGGGTATAGCGGGTATAGCACCTGGGTATAGCGGGTATAGCACCTGGGTATAGCACCTGGGTATAGCACCTGGGTATAGCGGGTATAGCACCTGGGTATAGCGGGTATAGCACCTGGGTATAGCGGGTATAGCACCTGGGTATAGCACCTGGGTATAGCACCTGGGTATAGCACCTGGGTATAGCGGGTATAGCACCTGGGTATAGCGGGTATATCACCAGGGTATAGCGGGTATAGCACCTGGGTATAGCGGGTATGGCACCTGGATATAGCGATGTTGCAACAGCATTGTAATCCAGGTATAACATTATATTAATGCACTAACTCATATTTTATGTGTTAACCTGCGATGTGTTCTTCTGACAAGGTGAATTCGCATTCTTCCTAATAAGGTCAAAATAATTGTAGTCAATTTCAAAATATTATTATCAAAACCCACTGGGAATTCTCCATAGTATAAATAGTGGAATATAAGATATGTATATATATATATATATATATATATATATATATATATATATATATATTTGAGTATTGGTTTATATTATATATGGGATATGTATATATTATTATCGAATAGCAAGTACTTCTAATTGACGTTTATATAAAAAAATAATCCAGGTGAATGAGTTATGTAAATGATAACTTTTATATTACTCAATGATTGTGTTAGCACTATATACAATTGTCTATATATCTTACATCAATCCGTTAACGGATGCAAAGAAATATTTATGAAATGTACATCGAGTATAACTAAATTCTTATTTGGCGAACAGTTAGAAAATAGTTATAAGTGAAGAGAACTTTATTTGTCTACGTAGAATGATTCAGAACGTCAGAAAATGTATGATTATAGTAAAAAAAAATAACATTTACGTCGAGTATGCTAAGTAGTATTAATTATACTCTACAATTGTGTCTACACTTACCATTATTTGTTTCGAGTGATAATTATACAATAAACTGTAAAATATATAAATAAAAATGATCGTAAGCTCGATAAGTACAAATTTAAACATCTTGCCGCACGCAAATTGAATCCGCGCGCAGTTTTATGAGTCTTAAGTTAGATTAGATGATTAGATGAGTGGCGTGTAATTTGTTGTTACTGAATAATGGTCATTTGATGTTTCCTCCTTTGATTGCAGTGCTAAAATACGGAATGAATACGTTTTACATGTTCATAATTGATTTAATTATATACACTTTGTATTCGGTATAAACATATTTAATGTCGAGGACATGTATGTGCTCAAATCACTTTTAAAAGTGAAAGAATATATTTTACCAATTATAGAAATATTGTTTATGCTATAGATCTTAATAATGAATATATTCCTTATGGTTTTTATAATAACTATTATTATTTGTATTGGTTAATTATAATTAACCTTCTGGCAGACTTTTGTCTGAAACTAGTACTATATTATGACGTCTATCTATGATTCAACTTGTTTATAATACACGTATTATTAAACTACATGTAATGGTTTATATGTTATGTTACAAATAGTATACCATGTAATATATTTAATTCAATATTTTAAGAATTTTATATTTTCACATCTGGAATATATTTTTTATAATATTATCTATCTAACGTAAACTCTTTTAATTACTATGTATTATAATATTTACGCATATATATGGTTTTGTTAAATCGATATTAATATTAATCTTATACTTTTATGTAAAATCCACATTCTGACTATTAGAGTGACTCTAGATTTGATTTGTATATATAGTTTTATAGATTAGAAATCGTTAACATATCTTGTGGATAAGATCTAATATAGATTAGTAATTTGTAATGTTTATACACACTTTATATAGTCTATATATATATATATATTTATATATATATATATATATATATATATATATAGTAGATGCCAATAGTAAGTAGGCTCCATTAATAATTAGGCTCTATTAGTAAGTAGGCCCCACTAGTAAGTAGGCTCCTATAGTAAGTAGACTTCATTAATGAGTAGGCTCCTATAGTAAGTAGGCTCCAATAGTAAGTAGGCTCCAATAGTAAGTGTACTTCATTAATGAGTAGGCTCATATAGTACGTAGGCTCCTATAGTAAGTAGGCTACATTAGTAAGTAGGCTCCTATAGTAAGTAGGCTCCAATAGTAAGTAGGCTCCAATAGTAAGTAGACTTCATTAATGAGTAGGCTCATATAGTACGTAGGCTCCTATAGTAAGTAGGCTTCATTAATGAGTAGGCTCCTATAGTAAGTAGGCTCCAATAGTAAGTAGGCTTCATTAATGATTAGGCTCATATAGTACGTAGGCTCCTATAGTAAGTAGGCTCCAATAGTAAGTAGGCTCCAATAATAAGTAGGCTCCAATAGTAAGTAGACTTCATTAATGAGTAGGCTCCTATAGTAAGTAGGCTCCAATAGTAAGTAGGCTTCATTAATGATTAGGCTTATATAGTACGTAGGCTACATTAGTAAGTAGGCTTCATTAATGATTAGGCTCATATAGTACGTAGGCTCCAATAGTAAGTAGGCTCCAATAGTAAGTAGGCTCCAATAGTAAGTAGACTTCATTAATGAGTAGGCTCCTATAGTAAGTAGGCTCCAATAGTAAGTAGACTTCATTAATGAGTAGGCTCCTATAGTAAGTAGGCTCCAATAGTAAGTAGACTTAATTAATGAGTAGGCTCCTATAGTAAGTAGGCTCCAATAGTAAGTAGGCTTCAT
Source organism: Osedax frankpressi (assembly GCA_964035775.1). Classification (NCBI taxonomy): domain Eukaryota; kingdom Metazoa; phylum Annelida; class Polychaeta; order Sabellida; family Siboglinidae; genus Osedax; species Osedax frankpressi. The sequence goes on from OZ038316.1 coordinate 26,467,716, forward strand.
TAATGATTAGGCTCATATAGTACGTAGGCTACATTAGTAAGTAGGCTTCATTAATGATTAGGCTCATATAGTACGTAGGCTCCAATAGTAAGTATGTCCCAATAGTAAGTAGACTTCATTAATGAGTAGGCTTCTATAGTAAGTAGGCTCCAATAGTAAGTAGACTTCATTAATGAGTAGGCTCCTATAGTAAGTAGGCTCCAATAGTAAGTAGGCTTCATTAATGATTAGGCTCATATAGTACGTAGGCTCCTATAGTAAGTAGGCTCCAATAGTAAGTAGGCTCCAATAGTAAGTAGGCTCCAATAGTAAGTAGACTTCATTAATGAGTAGGCTCCTATAGTAAGTAGGCTCCAATAGTAAGTAGGCTTCATTAATGATTAGGCTCATATAGTACGTAGGCTACATTAGTAAGTAGGCTTCATTAATGATTAGGCTCATATAGTACGTAGGCTCCAATAGTAAGTATGTCCCAATAGTAAGTAGACTTCATTAATAAGTAGGCTCCTATAGTAAGTAGGCTCCAATAGTAAGTAGACTTCATTAATGAGTAGGCTCCTATAGTAAGTAGGCTCCAATAGTAAGTAGGCTTCATTAATGATTAGGCTCATATAGTACGTAGGCTACATTAGTAAGTAGGCTCCAATAGTATGTAGGCTCCAATAGTAAGTAGGCTCATATAGTACGTAGGCTCCAATAGTAAGTAGGCTCCTATAGTACGTAGGCTCCAATAGTAAGTAGGCTCCTATAGTAAGTAGGCTCCGATAGTAAGTAGGCTCCTATAGTACGTAGGCTCCAATAGTAAGTAGGCTCCTATAGTACGTAGGCTCCAATAGTAAGTAGGCTCCAATAGTAAGTAGGCTCCTATAGTAAGTAGGCTCCAATAGTACGTAGGCTCCAATAGTAAGTAGGCTCCTATAGTAAGTAGGCTTCATTAGTAAGTAGGCTCCTATAGTAAGTAGGCTCCTATAGTAAGTAGGCTTCATTAGTAAGTAGGCTCCTATAGTAAGTAGGCTCCTATAGTAAGTAGGCTTCATTAGTAAGTAGGCTTCATTAATGATTAGGCTCATATAGTAAGTAGGCTACATTAGTAAGTAGGCTCCTATAGTAAGTAGGCTTCATTAATGATTAGGCTCATATAGTACGTAGGCTCCAATAGTAAGTAGGCTTCATTAATGAGTAGGCTCCTATAGTAAGTAGGCTCCAATAGTAAGTAGGCTTCATTAATGATTAGGCTCATATAGTACGTAGGCTACATTAGTAAGTAGGCTCCTATAGTAAGTAGGCTTCATTAATGAGTAGGCTCATATAGTACGTAGGCTACATTAGTAAGTAGGCTCCATTAGTAGGTAGACTTCAGTAGTTAGTAGGATCTATGGTTGTAAACCTATTCCCAATTGATAACAAATTGACAGAATGAATGCATAAATATGTATAACATTATGTAATAGCATTTTGTAATAATCTAATTTGAGAAATGTTAATATAAATATTTAACAATTGAATAAAACAGATTAATGTTATGAATATATTTACAGTAATATAATTGCCATATTCTACGCTCCCATGTGAAAATACTTTAGTCATACAACATAAATATTTATTTAAATATCATAAAATCTTCTACAACAAATTCAATTGTAAATCTAATGAATAATCGTCTGATATGTATATAATAATTTTTAACATATATTTAATAAAATAAAATGTCTAAATCAAAATCTATACAAATTGCTTGATAATAGTTGACTATTTTACTCATGACATATGCATTGCCCCTAATCATAAATTGGATTAACTTTATTATATTATTATATTTGATTAACCTGATCCAAGTCGATTCCTCTAACAAGTACCTGAAATAGACCGGTTAAAATATAAACCAATTAATCTTGTATATATATACTCATACGAACTCGCACATTTTCAAAGCTGTAATCAGATACAATAATAATATACCATTATTAAGTGTATAATGAGCGGACATAATTGAACACAACTTTATAGCAACTATTATATAACTATTGCAAACAAGTATAGCTATACTATATTACAATGCAGTATCAATTTCTCTATGTAAGTATTCGCAAATTATTAAATAAATGTATTATCCAATGCTAAAACATATATATTATTATTCTTATATATACAACGTATATAATATATATTATTTTATACTTCGGGTAGGTTTTCCCGATTAAAAAAGTTTTACATTGCTCATCAAAAGTTATGCTTTATTTACTGTTTCATATATAAATATCCCTTAAATTTAGTTTTCAATTTCCCCTAATAGCGAAATTGATACGATTAGTAGATTATGAAGTAGGTGTATTCAATTTACCGTTAATTCTGTTTTTGATAGCACATGCTCGCTCGTTTATCCTAATACTTTCTTTTGTAACAATTACATAGAATCCTACTAATTATTAATTAACCATAATAATTAGTTACATGATTGGAATCAATATATAAACAATTTTCTTAGTGTACTATATTTTTCAGAAATGTCTACTTCAGTATCTACTTCCAGTAACTCTCTTATCAGTATCAATACACTTACGCAACTGTATTATTACTAATTAATTAACTAGTTGAGTTTGGATGAATAAACAAAAGAATATATGTGAATATGGATTATATTTTAATCTAAATTAATGTAATGTGTATTACACCGTGCATTCGAGAATTTCCCAATATAAATATTATATTTCATATATTATTAAGTTGACTATTTCATATTTTTAAACATTAATATATATTTGTAATGATTAATTAATATTTATATTTTAAAAATTGGTATATTCGTGTCAATAGAATTAGATATATTATATTTTGTAATATTATGTAAATCTAATAAATGTATACATTTCATATCAACCTACATATAGCATAGATATATTTATATATGCATAGGAATCTTCAACAATACCAATGATTAGTGAGCGGCATGTTATAATTAAAATTAATTAAAAGATTATATTGTAAAGATTCACCATTTTTAAGAAAATCTAATGTAATAAAACAACTAGTTTAAAAAAGTGTTTATAAAAACGTATAGTTATTTTTAATGGAATACATATAGACAATATTCTTTAATTATAATATTATATATATTTTTAAACTAAATAACATTAACATTAAATACCATTAACTCACTTATGGCTTTAAGTTTTTTGGAATACAAATATGAACACATGAACATTACCTTATTCATGAATTACGATGCAAATAATTTGTCAGAAAAGTAATTGCTCTAGTAAATAAATACTTTCCCAGAGTAACTAATTACTTACTAATTAAACCAACTAGTTACGTACGAAAGATATTACTATTGACATTGCCTATAGTAATATCTTGAAATTATTATAACCTATAAATTAACTCTTATTTATTATTATTTTTGAACCAGATTAAAACAGGGTTTAAAAAACTAATATATATTATAAGACAATTATAAAATATTAAAAAACATTTAATATTTTTCAATTAATAAAATTATTTCTTATTTCTAGATGTATTACCAAACAAAATTATAATTATTTTTGTAAGCAATATGATTTTATATATAACAATGTATATATATATTAATAAAATAACTATAACTTGAAAATAAATTTCTATACAAATTAATTAAAATATTGTAGCATTAAATACTTAAATTAACAAATATTATTCTTAATCCGATACAAATCCATATTAGTTTACCGAAATTTAGTAAAAAACAGATATAAAGTATATTACTTAGCAAATTATTTGTAATATCTATATACATTTTATACCTATTCATTAAATATATTACACGAAATAAACTATCACAAAATTGCAACGCCACTGTAAACGGAATATTAAATAAAAACATGATATTTGATGTTACCAAAAGCTTATTAATTTTTAGTAGCATTACTACAATATCAGTTCACATTGAATCTAGAATATTTAGGCTTTTGACAACATACTATTTTGAAACAAATTCTATAAATGAAATCTACATTATCACTAAATAACAATAAATTAATAACTATTGTAATAATTATTAATCATAAATATATAGCATAATCTCAAAAAACAATTTACATCCGGATAGAGGAAATTAAGAATTAACTATTAATTATTATCAAATAGATGAATGAGTTTAGGCATATTTTTTTTATTAATATCACCATTTCTCTATTCATTTTCTTCTGATCTGAGACGAGCTTGGGCATTGGTAATCTTGATGGATAATTGTTGAGCTCGCTCAACAATAAGTTTTCGTTTACGGCTAGAAACAGCATGTGAAATTTCAGCAGCAAACACTCTATTTTGCATCATCAAAAGTTCCAAATCCTGAAATAATAATTATAATGAATATATAAAATCAACTATAAACAAGGATTAATATTCCTTAGGCAAAAAACATATTTTATTCCTCTCATTTATCTAGATTCTATTTTAGTATACTTTTGTTAGTTTTTAATTTACTAATATTTTAATTTTTATAAATTAAATTTTTTAGAAAAGAAAATTCTATACTATTTTTAAATTCATAATTCAAATGTAAATTCCATATTTACAATGTATCTACATGCTAGGAAAAATATAATATAAAAATAATTACAATAATAAAATGGTGATAATTACAATTAGAGTGTATATTATTTATCAAAATTATTTGTAGTATACATATTTTAATTTTTATGTTTATCATTAAATATTCTAATTTGATTAAATAATATTGAAATTATATAAAAAATAAAGTTTGATATTAAAAAAATATCATTAAAATATTATTTATTATATAAAAACTTTTTTCTAAAATATTTGTTATACTATAAATATTTTCACAGCTTTATATTTCAATGTTTTCTACTTTATAAATACATTAATATAATAAATAATAAATGTTGTAAATATTTTTGATATTCTTTATTCTATGTTTATAACAAAAATAATATTTTTTTATATTATAATACCAATTAATATTTTATATTTAATTTTATTTATATCTATAATGTAATTAATTTAATCTAGTGTAAATATATTTTATATTAAATATATTTATGAGACACCCATTTAATGATTATATGTGTGCATCTTAGTTAGGTCTGATATGGTATAATATATTATGGATCAATATTATTCTCAATTTTTCAAAATCTATAATTGTATAACACATAATTATTAATTATGTTTTTTAGAGTACATCCTATGGATGAAATTAATTTCTAAGGATACATTTATTCAGAAATATAAATAATTATATTATAAAAATTAATAAAATAACAAAAACAAATAATCTTATAAAGAATAACAAATATTATATAATATAATGTTGAAAATGATATCTAAGATATTTAGTAAGTCTTTGATTTATTCTGCGATTTATGTACAATATATATATAAAATATATTAAAAAAAAAAGATATTTTTTAATTTGAACAATATTATGGAAGGTATACCATGAAATTAATGAATTTTAATAAAACAAATTAAAAAAATTGTCCAATAATTTATAGTAATTGTAAAGAATTTTTTATTAATAAATGATATTATATTTTAGACAATTTAATTATTATTTGTATTAAGTATATTTTAATTTTATAAGAAATTATGCAAACATATAAATTCATAGATTTGTTGTGATTATCACAATGATTGTTCATAATTTACTGTATAATAATAGGTTATTTTCAATGTCTCAAACATGGATAAATTCAAATTAATGTTAATCAAAAAATTTATATAAATATTCAAAATGGTATTCATTTGAGTAGTGGGGTTCCCATTGAGATTTTACCCATGGTTACCAATAGTTTATCGATGGTTTTGTGCATTATTGTCAACCCCAAATACGGCACAATATAAAAGTGTACCGATAACCATTTAGAATATGTTGAAACTTGGATTTGACCAACATATCTAATTGTATTTATCTATGATCTTTTATATTTTAAATTTCATTCATAACACTATTTTTAGTACATTCGTATTATTTAATATTGTTAGTTAAATATTACTTCCGACTATGATGAAGCATTTATCGCTATAATTATGTGTCATAAGGGATCAATAGAATTCAGCAAGTTATATATTGTATTATGTATATCAAAATAATAAAAAAGCAAGTATTCATGGATATGTTCAGCGATTGTGGGCATTGTTAATTTTACGAATTTTAAACAGAAATAACTGATAAGTTTATAATAGGTATAACATATATGATCCCCTATCCAATATCAAGATTTTACAATAAACAAAAAATTTTAACTTTAACAAACCTTAACATTTCGTACTGCGATTTTCTTGAAACCATCAGGGCAAATGTGACGGTGTGTTCTCTTGGTTCCGTATCCAATATTTGGCATCTTAAATTGACCCTTGAATCGACGACGGACTCTGTTGTCAATACCTTTTGGCTTACGCCAGCTTTGCTGTATATTTGGTTATAATATAATATATATGCTCTAAAAAAACTATATTTAATAACATAATATTACATACAATTAATTTGACGAGTCCAATACGAATATTATAATACATAATATACGAAATAATAGAACATTATTAATTTAATGTATTTTATACAGATTAAGTATATTTAAAATTACAACTTACGTGAACTTTTCCATATCTATCAGATTGATGACGTATGAAAGGTTTCATACGCTTGTGATGAACTTTAGTTTTGGTGATTGGTCGGATAGCCATGTTGCTGTTTTTATATTATCAGCAATTATGTTTTAGTTAAATTAATTTTAAAATAATGAATATGAATATTATGATGTTATTTAAATTATAAATAACTGGTTTTATAAATTATGTAACAAAATTATTTTTTTATATCAATATAAGAAATGATATGTATTAAATATTGAAATAAGACTTTAAATAAAATATCCATTTCGGATTTCATTAAATCAGTTTTCATCTTCTTTTCGGAATTATCATTGATAATCATGGATTTGTAACATGAAAAATATCAAAACTTACACTTATATTACCAAAGAAAGAAGGAAAGCGGATGTTTTTTTATTGAAATTCTAAATAATTTGAAATTTAAATGTTCTTATTTATTTTTAAATATTTTATATTTACATATATATACTTATAAGATGTAATACAAATAATATTTTTTAAGATAGCCACCGTCTAATTAATAATACCATTTATTATACATTATATTTGTATATTTGAATTCATGCAATAAAACAATTTATGTAAGAATTTTCAAATAACTTTATATATTTTTATTAATAATATAATACTATAATTGAAATATCATCTATGCCATTTAATATAATTAATTACAAATATTTATTAACAACATTTTTTTAATTTATTTATTTCTTAAAGATGGTAAAGTCGAATAACATTTATCAACAATAAATTAATTAACACATACATGATAATGAATGTAAATAATTCATACAAATCAATAAGACAATTATTTGTTTTATATAAATATTATAACATATCCTTCAAATACAATGTCAGTCATAGTTATAACATGATCAAATATTCTACACTTTCTTTAAATACATCGGTATCAAATTCTAGTAGTCAATTATTCACTAATGATCATAATAAAAATTATATTGACGATTTACTGCAGACAATAGATCACGTAATTGAAAATAAATATAAAATTCTTTGCAATGAGATTTCGTGGCTCGATTCTCACGTACACACGGCTCGACTACAACTTATCATCGACGGACAATTCGAAGAGCGAACAGCCGACCTGGCGTCAAACGAACACCTCGACGAGCTCTCGAAACTCGTTTCGCATTTCGACCGAATGCAGGCCGTACGATTGCTCGAACACCTGACTATCATCGGAGGGCACCGCGTCACCGTTGCCGCGTTACTCGGGCAAATAGGAGGCGGCGTCCAACGGATGCCCTACGCCGAACTCAGTCGTTTCTGCAATCTGTTTCGCATGCTTCCCAAAGGCACGCGGTTGCTGTACGCGCGCCATGTCCTGCGGCGATTCGAGGAACTGTCGACGCCGATTCGAAGCGTAGACGAACTCCGCGATATCACGAATCTTCTCCGGGACGTATCTTACTTCATGTCGAAGTCGATGTTGTCGCGTAGTTTTCGGCACCTCGTCGAGTTTGCGGAATCGCCGACCGGATCCCAACTCTCCGACCCGGTTTCTATCGTGAACTTGGCGTACATCAGTCGCAGGATGTTTTATGCGAAGTCGGTGGATGATGAACTGTTTGAAAAGATACTAAGGTGATTTTTACAATTCTATTTTATCGGAAAAACTTTGCCCCGAAGTTTAGGTTTCTATGTAATTTATATTAACGAATCGATCTATAAAGAAAAGTAAGCAAAGTAATAAGATACTCCCTATCTTAACTATGCGATTAATAATAATCATTCATACTATTAATATTCATTGAAATGATTCGCTAAAACCTTAATTAAATCGATAAATACAATTTTTTGCTTTTTTGATATTCTAATGCATTTTTTATACGTAACAATGGACTTAAATAAAAAATATAACTGAACGATGAAAATCAATTTTGAATAATAATTTCTCAGTATCTTTGGTAATATTATAAGTGCTTTTGATAATTTTAGTTATTCCAAAGACTGCGCGTTAAGAGTGCTTCCGCAATTCTCTTGTCTTCAGCTGGCAAATATCTGCAACAGCTTGAAACTTAGTAAGGTAATACTCCCTGTACACTAAAACTGTACAGTTTACACTCTCCTTAAGACCCATTCAATGCCATCCGGTCAACTGGACCGGAATGTGGCTACCCAAACCCAAACCCAAACCCAAACCATTGTCACCGCTACTATGCTCATTCCGCGCACCTTTACACTACCTACCGTCCTAGCGCTACTTTTCGAGCGATTCCGCCGATAGCCCTCGACAACACCTTGACAACACCATGACAACACTACGACAACACCTCGACAACACCATGATAACACTACGACTACACCATGACAACACCTTGACAACACCATGACAACACCATGACAACACCATGACAACACCTTGACAACACCATGACAACACCATGACAACACCATGACAACACCTTGACAACACCTTGACAACACTACGACAACACCTCGACAACACCTTGACAACACCATGACAACACCATGACAACACCATGACAACACCTTGACAACACCATGACAACACCATGACAACACCATGACAACACCATGACAACACCATGACAACACTACAACAACACCATGACAACACCATGACAACACCATGACAACACCATGACAACACCATGACAACACCTTGACAACACCTCGACTACACCATGACAACACCTTGACAACACCATGACAACACCATGACAATACCTTGATAACACCACGACAACATCATGACAACACCATGACAAAACCACGACAACACCTTGACAACACCTTGACAACACCTTGACAACACCTTGACAACACCATGACAACACCTTGACAACACCTCGACTACACCATGACAACACCTTGACAACACCTTGACAACACCTCGACAACACCTCGACAACACCTTGACAACACCTTGACAACACCATGACAACACCACGACAACACCTTGACAACACCATGACAACACCTTGACAACACCTCGACTACACCATGACAACACCTTGACAACACCATGACAACACCTTGACAACACCTTGACAACACCATAACAACACCTTGACAACACTACAACAACACCATGACAACACCACCACAACACCTTGACAGCACTACGACAACACTATGACAACACCATGACAACACCACCACAATACCATGACAGCACTACACGCCCCAGTACGCCGTCGCATTCGAACGTGAAGCTGCCTCGAGGTTGACCTCCTGCGATCGTCTGGCCGACATCTCTTCGCTGTTTTACTCGTTGACCTCTCACACTGACATCGCCGTGAAGAGGAGGTTCGAGTCGGCTGTGTACAAGCGAATGGATTCGGCTGACGTCGTCGTACTGTCCAACCTCGCGGAGACCTTTAATCAGGTGAGCGGGGCCCGAGGACGGGAGCAAAGGGGATTAAGGGGTACGGCAGATGGAATGGTGGAGCCGAGGAGGGTACGGGGTATAGAGGGTGGGACTGTAGTGTCGACTGAGTGCAAAGAGGATTAGTGTATATCGCAGGTGTGGTGTAGTGGTGGTAGGCTCCCTGTGGTGTATGTAGGACTTTAGTTAGGGATTTATGAATTTTTGTTATCTTTTAATCATAACATATATTATATATATATAATTATAAGTTATGAGCAAAAATTATAACCACTAAAAAGATACCAAATATTGTATATCAATATATTTAATAGATAATCTCAAAAAGTTTATAAAATTATTTATTATATGTTTTAACATTTTATTAATAATATTGTAATTATGCAATCGATGTGATCTTATCTTAATAAATCTAAATCGAGAATAAATGAAATATTGAAATAAATAAACAGAATAGCGACACACTTTTACGATAAGAGCTCAAGTCAATAGCTACGCCAGACATTCCGTATCCGTATGGTTTTAGAACGATGGCAAATCATTACCGACACCACTCACCAGATGGCGCTGAAGAACGGCGACCTGATCGCGCGATTCCACCACCTAGTGGCGGAAAACACGGCGAAACTCGTCGGTAACAATTCCCGTCTGGTCATCGTGCTGCGATTCCTCTCCAACAACAAATTCTATTCGCAGAAACACAAATTGCAATTCGACGAAGCCTTAGTCGCTGCTGTAAGTTTTGTCATAAAGCAAGTAATCGAAATACTCCGAGTAGATGATGAGTATTTAGAACTTATGAACATAATACATAATACATACTACATAATACATACTACATACTACATACTACATACTACATACTACATACTACATACTACATACAACATACAACATACTACATACTACATAATACATAATACATACTACATACTACATATTACATACTACTTACTACATACTGCATACTACATAATACATACTGCATACTACATACTACATACTACATACTACATACTACATACTACATACTACATACTACATACTACATACTACATATTACATACTACATACTACATACTACATAATACATACTACATACTACATACTACTTATTACATACTACTTATTACATACTACATACTACATACTACATACTACATACTACATACTACATACTACATACTACATACTACTTATTACATACTACATACTACATACTACATACTACATACTACATACTACATACTACATATTACATACTACATACTACATACTACATACTACATACTACATACTACATACTACATACTACATACTACATACTACTTATTACATACTACTTATTACATACTACATACTACATACTACATACTACATACTACATACTACATACTACATACTACTTATTACATACTACATACTACATACTACATACTACATACTACATACTGCATACTACATACTACATATTACATACTACATACTACATACTACATACTACATACTACATACTACATACTACATACTACATACTACATACTACATACTACATACTACATACTACATACTACATACTACATACTTCATACTACATACTACATACTACATAATACATACTACATACTACATACTACATACTACATACTCTATAATACATACTACATACTACATACTCTATACTATGTTATATACTACATAATATTTTTATTTTATTTCCATTCATCGTTTTGTATGAATCTGCTATTTCAATACATTCGCAACTTGGTCTGACCATACTCTGTCTGACAAGACTCTGTCTGACAAGACTCTGTCTGACAAGACTTTGTCTGACAAGACTCTGTCTGACAAGACTTTGTCTGACAAGACTTTGTCTGACAAGACTCTGTCTGACAAGACTTGGTCTGACAAGACTTTGTCTGACAAGACTCTGTCTGACAAGACTCTGTCTGACAAGACTCTGTCTGACTCTGTCTAACAAGACTTTGTCTGACAAGACTCTGTCTGACAAGACTTGGTCTGACAAGACTCTGTCTGACAAGACTCTGTCTGACAAGACTTGGTCTGACAAGACTCTGTCTGACAAGACTTGGTCTGACAAGACTTGGTCTGACAAGACTCTGTCTGACAAGACTTGGTCTGACAAGACTCTGTCTGACAAGACTTGGTCTGACAAGACTTTGTCTGACAAGACTCTGTCTGACAAGACTCTGTCTGACAAGACTCTGTCTGACAAGACTCTGTCTGACAAGACTCTGTCTGACTCTGTCTAACAAGACTTTGTCTGACAAGACTCTGTCTGACAAGACTTGGTCTGACAAGACTTTGTCTGACAAGACTCTGTCTGACAAGACTCTGTCTGACAAGACTCTGTCTGACAAGACTCTGTCTGACAAGACTTGGTCTGACAAGACTTTGTCTGACAAGACTCTGTCTGACAAGACTTTGTCTGACAAGACTTTGTCTGACAAGACTTTGTCTGACAAGACTTTGTCTGACAAGACTTTGTCTGACAAGACTTGGTCTGACAAGACTCTGTCTGACAAGACTCTGTCTGACAAGACTCTGTCTGACAAGACTCTGTCTGACAAGACTCTGTCTGACAAGACTCTGTCTGACAAGACTCTGTCTGACAAGACTCTGTCTGACAAGACTCTGTCTGACAAGACTCTGTCTGACAAGACTCTGTCTGACAAGACTCTGTCTGACAAGACTTTGTCTGACAAGACTTTGTCTGACAAGACCCTGTCTGACAAGACTTGGTCTGACAAGACTTTGTCTGACAAGACTTTGTCTGACAAGACTTTGTCTGACAAGACTTTGTCTGACAAGACATTGTCTGACAAGACTTTGTCTAACAAGACTTTGTCTGACAAGACTTGGTCTGACAAGACATTGTCTGACAAGACTTGGTCTGACTAATATCTACGTATGACTTTACCTTAATTATTTATAACATATTCTAAATATTATCCTAACATATTCTTAATACGATTGAAACCCTAGTTTATAATACCAATTTCAGAATGAAGCTAAAAACCTTAGATATTATATCATAGTAGATATTATATCATAGTAGATATTATATCATATGAGACCCTTTCGTATTGTAGTTTATATAAATATTATTTTATAGATTTATTTATGTATGGAAAAAAATGTAATTTAATGATTTTACACAATCGTGTAACCAATTGGAGATTGAGTATTAATGAAACCAATTATCTAGGCTTCAAAAACTGCTTTACTACTTTCGCTTTCTAAACCTTATTAACCCATTCTGAACTATATCCAATCTTTACTAACCTCTCTAGCCCTATCTAATCCTTTCTAAATATATCTAACTCTCGCATATCATTCTAAACAATATACAACAATCGCTAATCCACTTTATACATCACTAACCCTTAAAGCATGCATCGTATCCTCGCTAGCCACTATTAACCCCTTCTACGCCTAACCCCAGGTTATAGAAAACGGCAGCTTCGAGACTCTCTTAATCCCCGCTACGACTGCGTACCTATTATCTGGCGCTCGACACCAACTTCCCGACGCCGTTTACCGCTCCGTTGTGTCGGGTATTGCTGGCTGGCCGTTGTCCAATCAGGTGGCGGTATTGGCGGCGATGTCGGTAACGCCTGGCAACGAACCGACGTCGACCGTCGATCCCGTCCTCGGGAGACAACTGTCCACCGTGCACCACCTGCTATATACGTCTATGTACGATAAGGTTTGGGATGGGGGGGAAGTGGGGTTTGGGAAGTGGGGAAGAACACTGCGGTATATGTAAAATATTTGTTTAAAAATGTTATTTAAAAAAATTAACTTATTTAATTTTTTTTTATTTTCGAAAGGTATTTATAGTCTTTTAAATGTTCTGTATCTAATAAGTTACATATAAGTGGTTACAAATATTGGTGGTGGTGTTGGTAGTGGTAGTGGTAGTAGTAGTTGTAATAGGGCAGGTGTGAGTGTAGTAGGATGTCTAATTATTCGAACCACACTCTAATTGTATTTATCTTTCATAATAATATATTTTTTCTGGAATCTTTTGGATTTCATTCAAATATTAATTTAATCAAAACAATTAAAAGTCTTTTCAATGCAAAAAAAGATCCAAATGATCTTTGTGATGAATGTCCTTAATTGAGCGGATAACCAATTTTGTCTTAGTTGGAAGACATCCAGAGTATATCGCACCTCATAAAGCTGACTCAACTGCTCACCACTAGAGGGCAGTACGAAGACTCCCTACTCATCGAGAAACTACTGTATCTATATCCTAAAGTTTGTGTATTCAATGTCTTATGGTAGTAACTTTGTTAATTTGATAATATAATTTATGATTTATTAACTTAATTAATTATTAATTACTATATATTATATAAAATGCATATTTATGATTATTTTACACTTATTATAGTCCTGGGCACTGTACAATGTACACTGTACACTGTACAATGTATAATGTACACTGTACAATGCCCAGGACTATAATAAGTGTAAATAAGTTATCAAATTATGCAAATTTCAATTATGGAATACAACAATGGAACTCATCTCAGTTGGCCATTGTACATTGTTTTAGTTACGCTATTTAGTTACGTTATTAAGTATGCGATGCCCTTCCCTATCTTTGCCCTTCCCTATCTTTGCCCTTCCCTAACTCTTCCCACTCTTCCGTTAGTTCACAAGCAATCTTGGCACCACCGACGCCATTAAGATCACCCATCTCTTCTATTCACTGGCATTATGGCACCCCCAGGTTTGTAGTATTATTGTGCCTTAGTAGACCATAGTTCAACACATATCAGAAATACATTTATAAATGACCAGTAAACAATCCAAGTAATTTCATTTTTTGCATTTCATAATTTATTTTATATTATATTTTATTTTTGTGCACACGTCAAAGGATTTTAATAAAATTTTACATCACTCGGTTTGCTGAGTGTACATTTGTCTATTTTACATGAATTGATGCAGTTGTATTGCCCTGTCTAATGAAGATGGCCCAACATCGATCATTTGTTATAGAAATGAATGTTTCTTTTCGAACATATATCTTATTACATGTAAAACAGTTTCATAAATTAAAACATGTTTTTGTGTGATTTTAATGAAGTTAAATCAAAGTTTAGGAAATGAAATTTTAAAATGATGATAATTTAAAATTAATTTACATTAATAAATCATCATTATGCTGAAAATTATAATTATATGTAATTATTTATTTGTAATAATTAAATTTTTCCTTTCTAAAGGGGCATTCACACAGAGCTTTTTTACAGCTTTTAAGCTGCCTAATTAGGCAGCTTTATGCTGGATTCGAGATATGTTCAATATTTCTAGCTTTTTTCTGCTTTTTTATCAAAATAGAACATGTCCAATATTTCTAGCCTAAAGGTCAGCAGAAAGCTGGCTGAATGCACCTTATTGGTTAACCTTTTGATTGACAGCTGATTTTCTTTGTTGATTTATGCAAATTTATTATTTATTGACAGATTCATTTCTTTGTTAATATTATTTAATTTTATTTTAACATGGATGTTTTAATATCTGCCGATTTAAATATAATATTAATAGTAGTGATCGTATACGACGTGATTTGGTATTCATTTATTGTAATATTAATATAATTTGTATATAATTTAAATATGTGCGTATTAAATAACGGTTTAAATATGGGCGTATTTACATTAAGCTCAAAGTGACAGCTCGAGCTTTTTTATTCGAGCTTTTTCTAGCTTTTTCAGTGTGAACGCATTTTAAATTACCAGCTTTTTCTGTAGCTTAAAGCTGCCTAATTAGGCAGCTTAAAAGCTGTAAAAAGCTCTATGTGAATGCCCCTTTATAGTTTATTTTAATAAAGCTAATTTATATCAAACAAATACTTATGTAATTATAATTATTAGGTTATTTATAAATATATATAATATTTTTTAGTTATATTATTAATACTATTATTAAATATTTCTTATATGTAATAAATATAATACAATTCTAAAAATTGCATTTTATCTATTTTTTGTACATACTAGAATTTCATTTAACAATTCCTTTAAAAATATGTAATTTCATAAACGGAAATATACAAATTGTCATCCGTGTAACATCGATAATCGATAATCAATAATCAATAATCAATAACTGTCGCAGGTCTACGAAGATCTCATCTCGTGGTCGCTGCGCGAGACCGTTCGACTCGAGGACGCCTCCAAAGTCCTCGGAGCGTGTTCATTGGTCGGTTTCGCTCCGGCCGGCGAGATTCGCCGCGTCGCCTTCGTCGATTCGCTGACGTCGCGTCTGCGTCGCGGTTGCCATGGCGACGCCTCCGTGCTACAGGAACTACGGGTGCTGGTGGCCCTGGCGGCGCTCGACATGTACCCCGACGACGGCAAACTCGACTCTGTGTTTTGCCTCGCTTTCGTGCAGAAAGTCGACAACTATATCGACGGTTGGAAAATACTAGACGCTGACCCTAGACCCTAGTCACTAGACCCTGACCCTAGACCCTGATCCTAGTCACTAGACCCTGACTCTAGTCACTAGACCCTAGACTCTAGACTCTAGTCACTAGACCCTGACCCTAGACACTAGTCACTAGACCCTAGACACTGACCCTAGACTCTAGTCACTAGACCCTAGACGCTGACCCTAGACTCTAGTCACTAGACCCTAGACACTGACCCTAGACTCTAGTCACTAGACCCTAGACACTGACCCTAGACTCTAGTCACTAGACCTTAGATGCTGACCCTAGATGCTTACCCTAGACTCTAGTCACTAGACCCTAGTCACTAGACCCTAGACGCTGACCCTAGACTCTAGTCACTAGACCCTAGATGCTGACCCTAGATGCTTACCCTAGACTCTAGTCACTAGACCCTGACCCTAGACTCTAGTCACTAGACCCTAGATGCTGACCCTAGACTCTAGTCACTAGACCCTAGACGCTAGTCACTAGACCCTGACCCTAGACTCTAGTCACTAGACCTTAGATGCTGACCCTAGATGCTTACCCTAGACTCTAGTCACTAGACCCTGACCCTAGACTCTAGTCACTAGACCCTAGATGCTGACCCTAGACTCTAGTCACTAGACCCTAGACGCTAGTCACTAGACCCTAGACTCTAGTCACTAGACCCTAGATGCTGACCCTAGACTCTAGTCACTAGACCCTAGACGCTAGTCACTAGACCCTAGACGCTGACCCTAGACTCTAGTCACTAGACCCTAGACGCTAGTCACTAGACCCTAGATGCTGACCCTAGACTCTAGTCACTAGACCCTAGACGCTAGTCACTAGACCCTAGATGCTGACCCTAGACTCTAGTCACTAGACCCTAGACGCTAGTCACTAGACCCTAGATGCTGACCCTAGACTCTAGTCACTAGACCCTAGACTCTAGTCACTAGACCCTAGATGCTGACCCTAGACTCTAGTCACTAGACCCTAGTCACTAGACCCTAGACCCTGACTCTAGTCACTAGACCCTAGACGCTGACCCTAGACTCTAGTCACTAGACCCTAGATGCTGACCCTAGACTCTAGTCACTAGACCCTAGTCACTAGACCCTAGACCCTGACTCTAGTCACTAGACCCTAGACGCTGACCCTAGACTCTAGTCACTAGACCTTAGATGCTGACCCTAGACTCTAGTCACTAGACCCTAGACTCTAGTCACTAGACCCTAGACTCTAGTCACTAGACCCTAGACTCTAGTCACTAGACCCTAGACTCTAGTCACTAGACCCTAGACTCTAGTCACTAGACCCTAGACTCTAGTCACTAGACCCTAGACTCTAGTCACTAGACCCTAGACTCTAGTCACTAGACCCTAGACTCTAGTCACTAGACCCTAGACTCTAGTCACTAGACCCTAGACTCTAGTCACTAGACCCTAGACTCTAGTCACTAGACCCTAGACTCTAGTCACTAGACCCTAGACTCTAGTCACTAGACCCTAGACTCTAGTCACTAGACCCTAGACTCTAGTCACTAGACCCTAGACTCTAGTCACTAGACCCTAGACTCTAGTCACTAGACCCTAGACTCTAGTCACTAGACCCTAGACTCTAGTCACTAGACCCTAGACTCTAGTCACTAGACCCTAGACTCTAGTCACTAGACCCTAGACTCTAGTCACTAGACCCTAGACGCTGACCCTAGACTCTAGTCACTAGACCCTAGACGCTGACCCTAGACTCTAGTCACTAGACCCTAGATGCTGACCCTAGACTCTAGTCACTAGACCCTAGACTCTAGTCACTAGACCCTAGACTCTAGTCACTAGACCCTAGACTCTAGTCACTAGACCCTAGACTCTAGTCACTAGACCCTAGACTCTAGTCACTAGACCCTAGACTCTAGTCACTAGACCCTAGACTCTAGTCACTAGACCCTAGACTCTAGTCACTAGACCCTAGACTCTAGTCACTAGACCCTAGACTCTAGTCACTAGACCCTAGACTCTAGTCACTAGACCCTAGACGCTGACCCTAGACTCTAGTCACTAGACCCTAGACTCTAGTCACTAGACCCTAGACTCTAGTCACTAGACCCTAGACTCTAGTCACTAGACCCTAGACTCTAGTCACTAGACCCTAGACTCTAGTCACTAGACCCTAGACTCTAGTCACTAGACCCTAGACTCTAGTCACTAGACCCTAGACGCTGACCCTAGACTCTAGTCACTAGACCCTAGACTCTAGTCACTAGACCCTAGACTCTAGTCACTAGACCCTAGACTCTAGTCACTAGACCCTAGACTCTAGTCACTAGACCCTAGACTCTAGTCACTAGACCCTAGACTCTAGTCACTAGACCCTAGACTCTAGTCACTAGACCCTAGACTCTAGTCACTAGACCCTAGACGCTGACCCTAGACTCTAGTCACTAGACCCTAGACGCTGACCCTAGACTCTAGTCACTAGACACTAGACTCTAGTCACTAGACCCTAGACTCTAGTCACTAGACCCTAGACTCTAGTCACTAGACCCTAGACTCTAGTCACTAGACCCTAGACGCTGACCCTAGACTCTAGTCACTAGACCCTAGACTCTAGTCACTAGACCCTAGACTCTAGTCACTAGACCCTAGACTCTAGTCACTAGACCCTAGACGCTGACCCTAGACTCTAGTCACTAGACCCTAGATGCTGACCCTAGACTCTAGTCACTAGACCCTAGACTCTAGTCACTAGACCCTAGACTCTAGTCACTAGACCCTAGACGCTGACCCTAGACTCTAGTCACTAGACCCTAGACGCTGACCCTAGACTCTAGTCACTAGACCCTAGACTCTAGTCACTAGACCCTAGACTCTAGTCACTAGACCCTAGACTCTAGTCACTAGACCCTAGACTCTAGTCACTAGACCCTAGACTCTAGTCACTAGACCCTAGACTCTAGTCACTAGACCCTAGACTCTAGTCACTAGACCCTAGACGCTGACCCTAGACTCTAGTCACTAGACCCTAGACGCTGACCCTAGACTCTAGTCACTAGACCCTAGACTCTAGTCACTAGACCCTAGACTCTAGTCACTAGACCCTAGACGCTGACCCTAGACGCTGACCCTAGACTCTAGTCACTAGACCCTAGATGCTGACCCTAGACTCTAGTCACTAGACCCTAGACTCTAGTCACTAGACCCTAGACTCTAGTCACTAGACCCTAGACTCTAGTCACTAGACCCTAGACTCTAGTCACTAGACCCTAGACTCTAGTCACTAGACCCTAGACTCTAGTCACTAGACCCTAGACTCTAGTCACTAGACCCTAGACTCTAGTCACTAGACCCTAGACTCTAGTCACTAGACCCTAGACTCTAGTCACTAGACCCTAGACTCTAGTCACTAGACCCTAGACGCTGACCCTAGACTCTAGTCACTAGACCCTAGACGCTGACCCTAGACTCTAGTCACTAGACCCTAGACTCTAGTCACTAGACCCTAGACTCTAGTCACTAGACCCTAGACTCTAGTCACTAGACCCTAGACTCTAGTCACTAGACCCTAGACTCTAGTCACTAGACCCTAGACTCTAGTCACTAGACCCTAGACTCTAGTCACTAGACCCTAGACTCTAGTCACTAGACCCTAGACTCTAGTCACTAGACCCTAGACTCTAGTCACTAGACCCTAGACTCTAGTCACTAGACCCTAGACTCTAGTCACTAGACCCTAGACTCTAGTCACTAGACCCTAGACTCTAGTCACTAGACCCTAGACTCTAGTCACTAGACCCTAGACTCTAGTCACTAGACCCTAGACTCTAGTCACTAGACCCTAGACTCTAGTCACTAGACCCTAGACTCTAGTCACTAGACCCTAGACTCTAGTCACTAGACCCTAGACTCTAGTCACTAGACCCCCTACGATAGACCCGTAAATCGAGTGCCAGCTTCTTGGCACTTTATTTAATTTTCTGAATACTAAAGTTTAGTAATCATTTTTTTATTCTAAACATTTTACGGTTTTTTTTAATAATTATTTTAAACATTTTTAAATATAAATATGTAAATTAAGTAATTCAAATATAATTAGGATTGAATTTCTACATAAACTAATTACTAATATCATCCAATCAGATTGCTGTAATGAACTCATCCTGATTATATTTACACATATCTATTATTTATAGAAATATTTCCTACCATTTTAAAACTTCAAAACATTACCGACAGTCTTCTGTCGACGTCGAATTTTATAATTTCATAGTTTCCATAACAAAATAAACATCTATTTATTTCCTAATTAATTGTCCGGGATGCATGACCACCGACAGAGAACCCTCATCACCAAGTGGAAATTGAGAGGTTGTTGATGAGGTTGAATCGCAGCGTGATACTGGATCGTCCGCACCTAGACGTGCCTTGGTTCCACGACGGCTACCGTTTCGCGGAGTCCGTGAACACCTTCCCACACTGTTGGTGAACACCTTCCCACACTGTTGGTGTAGACGGCGTGTTCGATTGGAGCGGTAACACAATCGATATATGTTTCATATACTACTTGTATATTATAATTTCTAATTTGTTAAATGCTTTGAAAATATAACAAAGAGAGTGTGTGTGTTATTCTGTGTGAAACGACCTGAAAATTATTAGAATATAACTATTTCATAGTTGATCATTATTTTTTGAACAAATAATTTAACATGAACTAATACAATATTATATATTTTAAATGAATAAAGTGATGAAAGAATGTGATTAATATAATATATAGAATATATTAGTGTTTATAATATTCATAAACAAAGGTTTTCCATTATTCATTTAAGTTTCCTAATTCATTAAAGGAAGTTGAACTTTATATCTAAAAAAAATAATTGTTAAACAATATTTCACCCTAAAAATGAAATTAACTAAAAAAAACCATCAACATTGAGCTATTAATAGAATTAGAATTAATAGCTATTAATAGCTTATTAATAGCTATTAATAGAATTCAGATTTACATTTATAAACAAATAATTGATAAAAATGCATGTTCTGTTCTAATTATAAATTATTCATCTGAACTCATGTTTAAAAGTTATGCCGCGTTTTTACAGCCAATCGAGACTGGAACACTTATGGACGAGACAACTTCCTACCCCAGGTGACGGATTGCCTCACTGAAGTACTTGGTAATAGCAAGTTCTTTAAGCAAGACTCCACCAGCGCTTATCTCTACAACATCGGTATGTCGATATCTTCAATGAATTAATTGGCCAAGACGGATTTAAACCTAGGATGTAATCAATATTCGAATGCATAATATTTTGGACGGATAGCTCCACAAAACTGAGGAATTCGATAATTTATTATAAGAAAGAAATTTTAAAAAAAAACATGATTTTTTTGCTGGTGTGGAATATGCGGATAATAATTATTCTCTTTTTCGGGAATTTACAAGATTATTACGATGTTTAACAATTGAACAGATTTCGAGTGTGCCTTCGATGAAACTGGAGATCCCGTTAATGTCAGAACCATTTTAGATCAAGACAATTCTTATCAAAGGTAGTAAATAGATCAAACTTTTGATGTATTTTTAAATTATACAGTACTTATTGTGATCATAAACAATCACTGACCACTGTTCTGACCACTGTTCTGACCACCGTACTCGTCGATGTCATCACCTTTGTTAGGGTTGCCATGCTGATCATGACTGGGAACTCCTATTGCTACAATCGCAAGAGTCTACTGGGCGAACAACTACAAAAGATACGACATCTAGAGATTCTCGGGTATAAAGTAGTCATTGTTAGTTAATAGATAGGAGTAGCTAACTAGATCATTACTTAGAGAGGAGTGGCTAATTAGATACTTACTTAGAGAGTAGTAGCTAAAGTAATCGAACAAAACGCGAATAGTGTTTTATGGTTTAATATTTGTAAAGAGTACTTCTCCTCTGAAAATATAAACTACAAAAGAGTTGACAAGACAATAAATAGTTGACGGTCGTCGGCGTTGGTGTTTTGTGTGCGCGCGCGCGTGTGCGTGTGCACGTGCATGTGCGTGTGTGCGTACGTTACAGCTCGGTGTAATACACGCAGATCTCCTACACGACGTGGTTTTCGATGGGTTTGGTTGAGTGGCAGTCTAAAGTTCAATACATCCGCGAGTTGATTCAACCTCTGATGACCTCCGATGACCTCCGATGACCTCCGATGACCGCCGATGACCCCTCGAAGACACCGCAGCGAACTTCTCGGTACGGGATGGCAACGTTCATGAACACACGTACTACTTTACATTTGGCAATACGGTCCTTGCATTTTTAAAAACTGAAAAAAAGTATTTCCTGTGATTATTAATAAAAATGATCTGAATTTATTACAAATTTATTAAAAATAAATACAGAATATTAATAATAGTTTAAATTTATATTCAATTTAAATTTAATTTATATTATTTTAATATTGTAATTAAAATATGGAAATATTACCGATTCAATTAAAAGTATTTATTAAGAGAACTAAAATAGTTTATACAATAATGATATTCCATCTAATATCGCTTGTACATATTACTAATTAATACATATTATGAATATGCTTGAATGATTAATAAATTATATTAACTAATAAAGATTAAAATCACAATCAAGTAATTTAAGGTTGATTTTATCATATCTTATATTATCAAGTAAAAAACTATAAATATATAAAATTACTAATGAAAATATTGCTTAGATTTGATGTTGCTTTCTATTTTTACTAAATATCAGAATAATATCAGAATTTAATATGATTGCATTTTGTGAAATATAATCAACTCGATATTTAGTTTATAAAGTTTCATATTTATTTACAAGTCAAAGTTAATTAATTTTATTTAGAATTCTTCACAATACTACTTCATATTACCTGATAGTATTTAGCTAAAAGTGTTATATAAAACCAATTTTACATCATACAGATTACTTAATAAGTTAATTATATTATACAATTATTTAATTTTTATTTCTTATAAGTAATATGTTTATTAAACGAGTAAATCACTTAATTTCTTATGAAATTTATTATTCTTAATAAATTAGTTATTTAAATATGAATTAAGAACATAAAGAAAACAGTAATCTAGTAGTGTCCGTCAGACCAGATGTCTATAATTTGATGTTTAATTTAATTTATAAAATTATTTACATTTAAAATATTTTTTGTTTATGTACATTTTAAAATTCGCAACAATCGTATCTAAACTAAATGTATAGATAATAAATGTATAGATAATAAATGTATAGATAGTAAATGTATAGATAGTAAATGTATAGATAATAAATGTATAGATAGTAAATGTATATATAGTAAATGTATAGATAATAAATGTATAAATAGTAAATGTATAGATAATAAATGTATAGCTAGTAAATGTATAGATAGTAAATGTGTAAATAGTAAATGTATAGATAATAAATGTATAGATAGTAAATGTATAGATAGTAAATGTGTAAATAGTAAATGTATAGATAATAAATGTATAGCTAGTAAATGTATAGATAGTAAATGTGTAAATAGTAAATGTATAGATAATAGATGTATAGATAGTAAATGTATAGATAATAAATGTATAGATAGTAAATGTATAGATAGTAAATGTATAAATAGTAAATGTATAGATAATAAATGTATAGCTAGTAAATGTATAGATAGTAAATGTGTAAATAGTAAATGTATAGATAATAAATGTATAGATAGTAAATGTATAGATAGTAAATGTATAAATAGTAAATGTATAGATAATAAATGTATAGCTAGTAAATGTATAGATAGTAAATGTGTAAATAGTAAATGTATAGATAATAGATGTATAGATAATAAATGTATAGCTAGTAAATGTATAGATAGTAAATGTGTAAATAGTAAATGTATAGATAGTAAATGTATAGATAGTAAATGTATAAATAGTAAATGTATAGATAATAAATGTATAAATAGTAAATGTATAGATAATAAATGTATAGCTAGTAAATGTATAGATAGTAAATGTGTAAATAGTAAATGTATAGATAGTAAATGTATAGATAGTAAATGTATAAATAGTAAATGTATAGCTAGTAAATGTATAGCTAGTAAATGTATAGATAGTAAATGTGTAAATAGTAAATGTATAGATAATAGATGTATAGATAGTAAATGTATAGATAGTAAATGTGTAAATAGTAAATGTATAGATAATAAATGTATAGCTAGTAAATGTATAGATAGTAAATGTGTAAATAGTAAATGTATAGATAATAGATGTATAGATAGTAAATGTATAGCTAGTAAATGTATAGATAGTAAATGTGTAAATAGTAAATGTATAGATAATAGATGTATAGATAGTAAATGTATAGATAGTAAATGTATATATAGTAAATGTATAGATAATAAATGTATATATAGTAAATGTATAGATAGTAAATGAATATAAAAAGTGTTAAACCTGAATAACTAGTGAAGGCCCTCCGCTGACAATCTCTGAAGGTATGTGGGTCAAAGGGCAATTCTCAATGCTCATGATTTGTAGCGAACAGCACAGAGCCAGTTGGAATGGAAGGGAGTGCAGGTTCGGGTTGTCATTAATGTACAAAGACTCGAGGTGCTCGAGGGTGCCTGCGATCAGTGCAGTTATTAATCGTAGATATGAATTTATGTCTCGTTTAAATAATATATTTAAAACTTGACTACAATAGAGTTTACTTGATTACAATAGTGTTTACTTGAGTACAATAGTGTTTACTTGACTACAATAGGGTTAACTTGGCTATGCCGTGTTGCTATATATATCCAGGTACCTATTTCGTCGGGTAAGCTAGACAAGTTATTCTCCCCAGCGCCCAAATACAACAGATTCTGAAGGTGTCTGTTTTTGAAGGGTCAAATTAGATTAGTTTTATTGACCGCAAATGTTCTTTTGATTTGACCGAACGATTGCCAATGAACAAATCAAATCTACCAGATCAGATATGCACAATTGAATTAGCAATCGGTATTGAAGTGATTTGATTGGATTGCTAATAACCCAATAGCGCGAGGCAGCGAAGTGATTTGATTGGATGGCTAATAACCCAATAGCGCGAGGCAGCGAAGTGATTTGATTGGATGACTAATAACCCAATAGCGCGAGGCAGCGAAGTGATTTGATTGGATGGCTAATAACCCAATAGCGCGAGGCAGCGAAGTGATTTGATTGGATGGCTAATAACCCAATAGCGCGAGGCAGCGAAGTGATTTGATTGGATGGCTAATAACCCAATAGCGCGAGGCAGCGAAGTGATTTGATTGGATGGCTAATAACCCAATAGCGCGAGGCAGCGAAGTGATTTGATTGGATGGCTAATAACCCAATAGCGCGAGGCAGCGAAGTGATTTGATTGGATGGCTAATAACCCAATAGCGCGAGGCAGCGAAGTGATTTGATTGGATGGCTAATAACCCAATAGCGCGAGGCAGCGAAGTGATTTGATTGGATGGCTAATAACCCAATAGCGCGAGGCAGCGAAGTGATTTGATTGGACTGTACAACGAGTTTCGTCAATGACTTCAAGAATCCAATTTCGGCTGGAAGCGTCTCCAGTTTATTCTCTTCGATATCCAGGATTCGAAGCTTAGAAAGACAACCTATGCTGGATGGCAGACGCTGTAGAGTGTATATCGGAGGATAAACGGATATATATGTAAAAGTATAAACATAATATAAATGCCGTTACTCATATATCAAGAATCCATCCGAAAAAGAAATTATTAACAATTAGAAAACAGATCATTATATTTCGTGCCTGTCAAATTAAATACAATACAGAACAATGCACGCAGACGAATATGTAGAAGTGATTTCATTTAAGATGCAATCAGTCGCTCACCTTCAATAAATTATTGCTGAGAATGAGAACTTCGAGTTTTTGGAGTTTTTCGATATCGTCCGGGATTTTACTCAACTGATTAGTGCCGAGGTTTAGTTCCACCATATTCACCCAGATGGCTATGTCTGCGAGACGTGGAATTCACTTAATCTATCCGTTGGCGACTCCCGGTGAAACCAAACGTTTAGTTTTAGTTGCCGAACTTAGTTTTAGTTAAACATAAATTGCATTATTTCGAATTAATCTGAAATAAATACAATTACTAACGACCTTTCAAGATATGCGATGGTACAAACCCAAGGGCAGACTGGTCAGTTGATTATCCTTCATATTGAGTTTGGTGAGACAAGTTGCCCGGGAGAAAATGCCAAACGGAATCTTATTGATGGTGTTGTGCTCCATACTGATTGACTGAGTGCAACAAGAAGCAGTTAGAGGCAGAGTTTTGTTACAAGAGCCAGGATATGCGACCAAATTGTTTTATTGTCTCAGGCAAACGGAATGCGTTAATAGTAGAATGCTTTGAAATGTTGATTAGAATTTTAAATAAATTATGCGCAGCAAAAAATATGATTAATAACTTAATAATTATTAATAATTGATTATATATTATAGATTTATAAAAAATTGTACCATCGAATATTAAAAAATAATACATAATGTTATAATTTACGAATAAATATAACGAATACTATAATTTATAATATTAACTTAGATCAAGACATTATTTACTGCTAACATAAACGGAACAGAATTGACTTGGTCCACCGCTGGGATAGGAAATGAACGAATTACGAGAGAGTGTGATACTTTGAAGGTCGGTAAGGCTTGAGAGTAGGCCATCCTATAGGGCGAGGGTGGAGGGAGGGTTTGGAGGGTGGGTTAAGCCTGAATATGATGTTAGGGGTGTTAGTAACAGGGCATTACTTGTATAATACTTAACGGAAACTTCGACTTCGTGAAATATTCATTTAATTAGCATTTATTTTATTATATTATTCATCTAAAAGTATATATTATTATTTATCATTCTATTTTTCATGTAATCAGTTCTTCGAGATTCATTAACATATTACTAATCCTATGCAACGGAGTCAGATGTAAATAACTTAACAATCTAATTATTTATACAGTTGGCTATGTACGCATGATGTCCGCATTAATAATCCCGATGACCCAATGACCCAAATTGACAATAATCCCAATGACCCAATGACCCAAATTGACAATAACAGATAAGTGAGCAATGTTGTTGCCTTCGATGTTGAATTCGTCCATTTTCTCGCAATTACTCAGAGACTTCGGAATCACAGTTAGTCTATTGTATCTGTTTATATGCGACGGGATGAGTCATATGGGGGATAAGATACAGGATGAGTGGTATGGGGGATGATTTACAAGATGAGTCGTATGGGGGATAAGATACAGGATGAGTTGTATGGGGGATGATTTACAAGATGAGTCATGCAGAGCTGAGAAGCAGGATGAGTCATAGGGGGGATAAGATACAGGATGAGTCGTATGGGGGATGATTTACAAGATGAGTCATGCAGAGCTGAGAAGCAACATGAGTCATATTAGGAATAATTCATCAGACACTGAGATCCAATTTGTGTAAAGTGGCACAGAATACTTTATATTTCATTGAGAAATAAAATACTGTTCTACTAACTGCTCCACTCCACACTACACTATCGCCTCAGCCCTATTCCACACTCCACACTACACTATCGCCTCAGCCCTACTCCACACTCCACACTACACTATCGCCTCAGCCCTATTCCACACTCCACACTACACTATCGCCTCAGCCCTACTCCACACTCCACACTACACTATCGCCTCAGCCCTATTCCACACTCCACACTACACTATCGCCTCAACCCTACTCCACACTCCACACTACACTATCGCCTCAGCCCTACTCCACACTCCACACTACACTATCGCCTCATCCCTACTCCACACTCCACACTACACTATCGCCTCAGCCCTACTCCACACTCCACACTACACTATCGCCTCAGCCCTACTCCACACTCCACACTACACTATCGCCTCAGCCCTACTCCACACTCCACACTACACTATCGCCTCAGCCCTACTCCACACTCCACACTACACTATCGCCTCAGCCCTACTCCACACTCCACACTACACTATCGCCTCAGCCCTATTCCACACTCCACACTACACTATCGCCTCAGCCCTACTCCACACTCCACACTACACTATCGCCTCAGCCCTACTCCACACTCCACACTACACTATCGCCTCAGCCCTACTCCACATTCCACACTACACTATCGCCTCAGCCCTACTCCACACTCCACACTACACTATCGCCTCAGCCCTACTCCACACTCCACACTACACTATCGCCTCAGCCCTACTCCACACTCCACACTACACTATCGCCTCAGCCCTACTCCACACTCCACACTACACTATCGCCTCAGCCCTACTCCACACTCCACACTACACTATCGCCTCAGCCCTACTCCACACTCCACACTACACTATCGCCTCAGCCCTACTCCCCACTCCACACTACACTATCGCCTCAGCCCTACTCCCCACTCCACACTACACTATCGCCTCAGCCCTACTCCCCACTCCACACTACACTATCACCTCAGCCCTACTCCACACTACACTATCGCCTCAGCCCTACTCCCCACTCCACACTACACTATCGCCTCAGCCCTACTCCCCACTCCCCACTACACTATCACCTCAGCCCTACTCCCCACTCCACACTACACTATCGCCTCAGCCTTACTCCCCACTCCACACTACACTATCGCCTCAGCCCTACTCCCCACTCCACACTACACTATCGCCTCAGCCCTACTCCCCACTCCACACTACACTATCGCCTCAGCCCTACTCCCCACTCCACACTACACTATCGCCTCAGCCCTACTCCCCACTCCACACTACACTATCACCTCAGCCCTACTCCACACTACACTATCGCCTCAGCCCTACTCCCCACTCCACACTACACTATCGCCTCAGCCCTACTCCCCACTCCACACTACACTATCGCCTCAGCCCTACTCCCCACTCCACACTACACTATCGCCTCACCCCTACTCCCCACTCCGCACTACACTATCGCCTCAGCCCTACTCCCCACTCCACACTACACTATCGCCTCAGCCCTACTCCCCACTCCACACTACACTATCGCCTCAGCTCTACTCCCCACCCCACACTACACTATTGCCTCACCCCTACTCCCTACTCCCCACCCCGACACTACACTATCGCCTCAGCTCTATTCCCCACTCCGCTACATTATCGCTGCAACTCTACTCTAAGCCCTACTCCCGCACTCTATACCATAACCTACTGCCAAACCCATCACGCTATTAACCTTAATCCTAATCGTGCTAATAACACTAGGTTCCCAATAGACTCAGGGATATCCAACAATTCATTATGCTGTAGGTCTAGTGAACTGATCTGACGACAATTTCCAATCTCTGTGAACACGATTAGAGATGTAGTTGTGGATGTAGTTAGGGGTGTGGTTATGGGTGTAGTTAGTGGTATAGTTAGGGGTGTAGTTAGTGGTGTAGTTAGGGGTGTAGTTAGGGGTGTGGTTATGGATGTAGTCATAGATGTAGTTATGGATGTAATTAGTTGTGTAGTTATGGATGTAATTAGTTGTGTAGTTATGGATGTAGTTAGTTGTGTAGTTATGGATGTAGTTAGTTGTGTAGTTATGGTGTAGTTATGGATGTAGTTAGTGGTGTAGTTAGTGGTATAGTTAGGGGTGTAGTTTATTGGTGTAGTTAGGGGTGTAGTTAGGGTGTAGTTATGGATGTAGTTAGTGATGTAGTTGTGGATGTAGTTAGGGGTGTGGTTATGGGTGTAGTTAGTGGTATAGTTAGGGGTGTAGTTAGTGGTGTAGTTAGGGGTGTAGTTAGGGGTGTGGTTATGGATGTAGTCATAGATGTAGTTATGGATGTAATTAGTTGTGTAGTTATGGATGTAATTAGTTGTGTAGTTATGGATGTAGTTAGTTGTGTAGTTATGGATGTAGTTAGTTGTGTAGTTATGGTGTAGTTATGGATGTAGTTAGTGGTATAGTTAGGGGTGTAGTTAGTGGTGTAGTTAGGGGTGTAGTTAGGGGTGTGGTTATGGATGTAGTCATAGATGTAGTTATGGATGTAATTAGTTGTGTAGTTATGGATGTAATTAGTTGTGTAGTTATGGATGTAGTTAGTTGTGTAGTTATGGATGTAGTTAGTTGTGTAGTTATGGTGTAGTTATGGATGTAGTTAGTGGTGTAGTTAGTGGTATAGTTAGGGGTGTAGTTTATTGGTGTAGTTAGGGGTGTAGTTAGGGTGTAGTTATGGATGTAGTTAGTGATGTAGTTGTGGATGTAGTTAGGGGTGTGGTTATGGGTGTAGTTAGTGGTATAGTTAGGGGTGTAGTTAGTGGTGTAGTTAGGGGTGTAGTTAGGGGTGTGGTTATGGATGTAGTCATAGATGTAGTTATGGATGTAATTAGTTGTGTAGTTATGGATGTAATTAGTTGTGTAGTTATGGATGTAGTTAGTTGTGTAGTTATGGATGTAGTTAGTTGTGTAGTTATGGTGTAGTTATGGATGTAGTTAGTGGTGTAGTTAGTGGTATAGTTAGGGGTGTAGTTTATTGGTGTAGTTAGGGGTGTAGTTAGGGTGTAGTTATGGATGTAGTTAGTGATGTAGTTAGTGGTGTAGTTAGGGGTGTAGTTATGGATTTAGTTAGTGGTGTAGCTAGGGGTGTAGTTAGGGATATAGTTAATGGTGTAGTTAGGGGTGTAGTTAGGGGTGTAGTTAGGGGTGTGGTTATGGATGTAGTTAGTGGTGTATTTAGTTGTGTAGTTATGGATGTAGTTATGAATATAGTTAGTTGTGTAGTTAGGGGTGTAGTTATGGATATAGTTAATGGTGTAGTTAGGGGTGTAGTTAGGGGTGTGGTTATGGATGTAGTTA
Organism: Osedax frankpressi; assembly: GCA_964035775.1. Taxonomy (NCBI): domain Eukaryota; kingdom Metazoa; phylum Annelida; class Polychaeta; order Sabellida; family Siboglinidae; genus Osedax; species Osedax frankpressi. Next base: position 26,499,042 of record OZ038316.1, read on the forward strand.
GTGGTGTAGTTAGGGGTGTAGTTAGGGCTTAGTTATGGATGTAGTTATGGATATAGTTAGTTGTGTAGTTAGGGGTGTAGTTATGGATATAGTTAGGAGTATAGTTATGGTGTAGTTAGTGGTGTAGTTAGTTGTGTAGTTAGGGGTGTAGTTAGGGGTGTAGTTAGGGGTGTAGTTATGGATATAGTTAATGGTGTAGTTAGGGGTGTAGTTAGGGGTGTAGTTATGGTGTAGTTAGTAGTGTAGTTAGGGGTGTAGTTAGGGGTGTAGTTGTGGGTGTTTAAGTAATAGTTAAATTAGTAGCTAGTTTGTTGGGGGAAAAGTTGCCAGGGAATCTTTGTTGGTGAGATGTTATTAAATAAAATTGAAATATGTTTATTATATGTTTATTCTAAGTTTATTACTTCGTTGTTATGCAGATTCTAGTCAGTTGAAGAGGGAGTACTTTACCTTCTGGTAGATGTTCTAGGTGGTTATGTGAAACATCAAATGTGATTAGATTCACAAGCTCCCCAATGCCAGTTGGCAGTTCTTTGATTTTATTCTCACGAAGGCTAAGAATTGTTAGTTTCTGAAAAATGATATGTATCTTTTAGAAAAGACAGTAAAAGAAAATATAACATATGCAAATTATTATCATTTGTATTCAATAACAACTTTATTTGTAAAACTATTTTGTCTTTGCTCAGGAAGTTAGTAACTTTATGTCGTTTGTAACTTAATTGTTTGTGACTCATTAGCAAATATAAGTTATATAATACTATGAGCCTTATTTGGTCAGGCAGCTTCTTATAATAGATGTGCATAAATTTAGTAATTTGTTATTCGATAGAAATCTAATGAATTTCTTTTAAATTAAAAATATATTTTAATTGTTTGTATATAATTAATTTTGATTATTTGATATTACTAATATGTAAATACAATAGTAGCGATGAACTCAGCAACCAGGGTATTACAATAGTGTTAGGCAATACAAAATATAAATTAACCAAGATTTTTAAAATTTCTTTCAATGTCTTGCAAGAGTTTTATCAAAAGCACAAAATTACAACTCCAATCCAGTGAAGCTATACACGAAAAAAGCATTGACTACATATTCTGTCAAACATTGACTGTATGCTCTGTCAAGTATTGACTGCATGTTCTGTCAAGTATTGACTGCATGTTCTGTCAAACATTGACTGCATGTTCTGTCAAACATTGACTACATGCTCTGTCAAACATTGACTACATGCTCTGTCAAATATTGACTGCATGTTATGTCAAATATTGACTGCATGTTCTGTCAAATATTGACTGCATGTTCTGTCAAGTATTGACTGCATGTTATGTCAAATATTGACTGCATGCTCTGTCAAGTATTGACTGTATGCTCTGTCAAACATTGACTGCATATTCTGTCAAACATTGACTGCATGCTCTGTCAAACATTGACTACATGCTCTGTCAATTATTGACTGCATGCTCTATCAAACATTGACTACATGCTCTGTCAAGTATTGACTGTATGCTCTGTCAAACATTGACTACATACTCTGTCAAACATTGACTACATGCTCTGTCAAGTATTGACTGCATGCTCTGTCAATTATTGACTGCATACTCTGTCAAACATTGACTACATGCTCTGTCAAGTATTGACTGCATGCTCTGTCAAGTATTGACTGCATGTTCTGTCAAGTATTGTCTGCATGTTATGTCAAGTATTGACTACATGCTATGTCAAGTATTGACTACATGCTCTGTCAAACATTGACTGCATGGTCTGTCAAGTATTGACTACTTGCTCTGTCAAACATTGACTACATATTATGTCAAGCATCGCTATGGTTACGACCTTCAACTGTGAAATTGCGTTGTCGACGTCTTTGATGCGGTTGAAGCGTAGAAATAGGTTGGTAAGCGAATGAAGTGTGTAAACAACCTCTGGGATCTGTAGAGGTATGTGTCAGTTGAGTGTGTGTGAAGTGAGGATAGGGTAATGGTAACCATGGTGATGGTGAGATGGTGGTGTCAAGAGTGTGAGCCTTTAATTTTATAAACTTTAAATAAATCAATTATTTGTATTTGATTTGATTTAAATATTTCATTGCAAATTGTTTCGATAAAAACGGATTAAAGCAAATGGTGCAGGTAGCGGCATGACCTCGGTGAACTTGTTGTGCCTGAGGTCGAGGAGTTTCAGTCGCGACAATTTCGACATCGTGCACGGCAACGATGTCAACGAGTTCTCGGAAAGGCCGAGTTTCTCGAGGCTCGTGAGATTGCCAAACTCGGGAGGCAACGCAATTAACTTATTGCCGTATAGGTAGAACTCAACCAGGTGGCGCAACTGGGGGGAGAGATGGAGGTACGGAGGGAATCGGGGGTGGAGTGTAGGGTTCTAGGACCCGGTAGTTAGCTTATGATGTGGCGATTAAGGAGAAAGGGATAAATTAGGTTGTAAAGAAGTAGTAGCCGTGTTGAGGGGAATAGGCTGAGGGTTGGGTTTGGGGAAATGAATTGGTGGGATAATCTAAGAGAAAGTAGTTAAATGGTGAAGGTTAAAGTTGTTGTTCACATCCGGAAAGGATGTGACGATGGGAAGAGGAGGTACGGAAGATTGGAAGATTTGGAATACGAGTAATTAGATTGGGATGGAGTAATCTTGGGATAGGGGGTGAAGAATTGATAAGGCTGGAGAAAGAGGAGATGAAAGATATTGGATGAGATATTAGCAAGAAAGAGAGGGTGTTGTAGGGTAAAGAAAGAAGTAAGGAGAAAAAAAGATTAAGTTTTAAAGTATTACAAATTTTTACAGTTTACAGTACACAAATTTTCATATAGGATTATTTGAACAACATTTATTAATTAATTAAATATTAATTAAATATTATTTAATTAAAAGAAGAAATTATTTAATTATTAATTATTGAACTAACCTCTTTTACTGAAGATGGCAAAGTCATTATCTATAAAAAAAGATATCATTGATATAATGTTCGATATTAAATTCAAAATATATTTCATTATTAAATATAATATACCAAATAACCTGAGACTTGCTTAAATCTATTCTTGTATTACCTTCATCTCTACATTTACTAAGTTCTTTGGATACATCCTATTATGATGTAATATATTAATATATTAGGTAATACATTATACTTATTAAAATATAAAAGGGAAAACAAATAATTAGATAATTATGATATTTTCGTGGAAATTATATCTATTAGAATGTCAAAATAAATAATGATGGAGGAGGCAACTAAATTTTAAAATAATATTTTATATTTTTCACTTTTTATAAAAAATAAGTGTGTTAATTTCTGAGCATATAATTATTATTATTTAAATTTCATTTTTATCCTGTTAATTTATACAGTTGTCATGTGCAAATGGGTTGCTGTATAAAGTGGATAGTTAAATGACACAATCTAATTTTATTGTATATATTTATAAATGATTTAAAAATGCCAAATTACCTATAAATAACTAGTAATACAACTATGAATTATTATATGCTACAATACATTTGTTATCAATATTCAATAAATATGATATTATACAAAAGTGGGAGGTCAATAGACGTTGTGGGCATGTCTAGCTTGAAATTCAAATATTTAGATTAAAATATTTCAAGCTTCACCACGAACAATTATAATACATTAAATGAGATTTACTATTTTCTTAAATAATCAATTCTCTACAAATACATCATAACAGTACTCCGGTAAATGATTATAAATTATAATGTATAAAAAGTAAGAATATATTACATTTACAGGCAGTACATTTACATTTACAGGCGGTAGTATCTCCGAGAATAACCAAAATGCACGCAATTTCTTTCTTTTATATTTCTATGAATCATTAAAATTAGATTGCAGATACGACAAAGAATCAGATATTATTGATCAAATAAGCTATTTTTAAACAATCAAGTTTTAAAATTTTAATGTTTATCTGTATGATTGCCTTGTTGATATTGTTCTGATTATATCTAGAACATCAGATAATTGAATTCTATTTTATTCGGGGTAATGGATAATAATCATGATATATATTTTTGTAAGTAAGATTAAGCTTCTACAAATTTATAAATATTTTATATACTCTTTTGACATATACTCTTATCATATATAAAGCAATATATTTTACTTATGATTATTTTAAATTTATTTAACAGTATACAATAATAGAAAATACCCTATTTTCAATGCACAGCAACCTATTTTGTACATGACAACGTTAATTAATTAATCCACTTTATTGTTTATTATATTTTAGAAAAAGTCACTATAAATTTTGATATTTGTATAAAAGTTGACAGGTAAATTAAAAAAACTATAAATTTTGATTAGATTCAAATAATAATTTAATATCAAGAAACAAATATTTAAACTTAGAATTGGACACTTAATAATTAAATATAATATTCAATAGTTCATGATTTGGTAGAATAAAATAAGGTTTCCAATGTAATTGGGTAGGTGGGTGAGTGGGTGAGTGAGTGAGTGAGTGAGTGAGTGAGTGAGTGAGTGAGTGGGTGAGTGAATGAGTGAGTGAGTGAGTGAGTGAGTGAGTAAGTGGGTGAGTGGGTGAGTGAGTGAGTGGGTGAGTGGGTGAGTGAGTGAGTGAGTGAGTGAGTGAGTGAGTGAGTGAATGAGTGAGTGAGTGAGTGAGTGAGTAAGTGGGTGAGTGGGTGAGTGAGTGAGTGGGTGAGTGAGTGAGTGAGTGAGTAAGTGAGTGGCTGAGTGTGTGAGTGAGTGAATGAGTGGCTGAGTGTGTGAGTGAGTGAATGAGTGGCTGAGTGTGTGAGTGAGTGAGTGAGTGAGTGAGTGAGTGAGTGAGTGAGTAAGTGAGTGAGTGAGTGAGTGAGTTAGTGAGTGTGTGTGTGTGTGTGTGTATATGTTTATTCACGAAAATCCAATTTTTACATTGTTCGAAGGTGAGTGAGCGAGCGAGTGAGTGGGTGAATGAGTGAGTGAGTGAGTGAGTGAGTGAGTGAGTGAGTGTGTGAATGAATGAGTGAGTGAGTGAGTGAGTGAGTGAGTGAGTGGGTGAGTGAGTGGGTGAATTAGTGAGTGAGTGCGTGAATGAGTGGGTGAATGATTGTGTGTGTGTGTGTGTGTGTATATGTTTATTCACGAAAATCCAATTTTTACATTGTTCGAAGGTGAGTGAGCGAGCGAGTGAGTGGGTGAATGAGTGAGTGAGTGAGTGAGTGAGCGAGTGAGTGAGTGGGTGAGTGAGTGAGTGAGTGAGTGAGTGAGTGAGTGAGTGAGTGAGTGAGTGAGTGAGTGAGTGAGTGAGTGTGTGAGTGAGTGAATGAGTGAGTGAGTGAGTGAGTGAGTGAGTGAGTGAGTGGGTGAGTGAGTGGGTGAATGAGTGAGTGAGTGAGTGAATGAGTGGGTGAATGAGTGAGTGAGTGTGTGAGTGAGTGAATGAGTGAGTGAGTGAGTGAGTGAGTGAGTGAGTGAGTGGGTGAGTGAGTGGGTGAATGAGTGAGTGAGTGAGTGAATGAGTGGGTGAATGAGTGTGTGTGTGTGTGTGTGTGTATATGTTTATTCACGAAAATCCAATTTTTACATTGTTCGAAGGTGAGTGAGCGAGTGAGTGGGTGAATGAGTGAGTGAGTGAGTGAGTGAGTGAGTGAGTGAGTGAGTGAGTGAGTGAGTGAGTGAGTGAGTGAGTGAGTGAGTGAGTGAGTGAGTGAGTGAGTGAGTGAGTGAGTGAGTGAGTGAGTGAGTGAGTGAGTGAGTGAGTGAGTGAGTGAGTGAGTGAGTGAGTGGGTGAATGAGTGCGTATGCGTGTGAGAGATGGTGATCGATCGCAAACCACTTCAGGTTTCCTTTTCTGTGGTTTATTGGTTCCAGTGGGCTTTGCACCCTTTCCGGGTGGTTGTACGTAGACTTGCTTAGGACGTTGTGATAAGGCTGGGTCAAGGGCAGGCACTGAAGAAGTCATAGAAGCCGAACTGTCTTTCTTCTGAAAAATAGAAATAATTTGCCCAATAAAACATAATGATTTGATAAATAAAATGTTTGCAATTAATTCTCTGATTATCAATCAACAATTCAACCAACAGCAATGCCAATGATTAATTAAACCTTGGGAAAATATATTAAATAATTAATAATAAATAAATAAAACAATTATTATAATGTTATTTTAATTGGAAGCAGAAAATAAGGACAAAAAACTACTTTCAAACAAAATATGCCATTTCTCAAGAAGCATATATTTATTTTAAACGTGGAATAATATATTTTGCATAATATATTCTATATTACAGCAGATTGAATTTTTAATAAAAATTTGTTACTATCTAATTTAACAAATAAATATAATTAAAAATATTGTTTAATAAGCTATTATATGATATTTCTATATAAAATGTTTATTTATATTCCTTTGTTTAATGTAAATCTATGCTGAACTTCTTTGGGAATATTAAGGGAAAAGTGATTGGGGAGGATAAATATGTGAAAATATAAGATCCAGGGATAATGAGTATTTGTGGGTTTGGGTTTGTGGGTTTGCTGGATGTTTGTGAGTGTGAAGGTTTTTGTGTATATGATTAATAATTGTGGGTCCGGGTGTGGTAGGTAATTGTGGGTCCGAGTGTGGTAGGTAATTGTGGGTCCGGGTGTAGTAGGTAATTGCGGGTCCGGGTTTGGTAATTGCGGGTGCGGGTGTGGTAGGTAATTGCGGGTCCGGATTTGGTAATTGTGGGTCCGGGTGTGGTAGGTAATTGTGGGTCCGGGTGTGGTAGGTAATTGTGGGTCCGGGTGTGGTAGGTAATTGCGGGTCCGGGTGTGGTAGGTAATTGCGGGTCCGGGTTTGGTAATTGCGGGTGCGGGTGTGGTAGGTAATTGCGGGTGCGGGTGTGGTAGGTAATTGCGGGTCCGGGTGTGGTAGGTAATTGTGGGTCCGGGTGTGGTAGGTAATTGCGGGTACGGGTGTGAAGTTTTGTAATATCCGGTGTAGTGACCAATATTGAATATTCACAAAATTATCATTTATAACAAATATTTATAGTAATTAGATATTAAACACAAACCTAGTTTCCATTAAAAGTATTTACATTTACTTCACATAGCTAGTTGGATAAAAAGTGGAATATTTGCATAATGAGTAATGCTAATAACAGTATATACTGTTATATCACAATAGTGATTTATAGCATTGTGTATAAGTAAATATATATATATATATATATATATATTTACAATATAATAAAATGAATCTACTTGCATATTATGATAAATTATATGCATTAGAAATAAATTATATAAAAACTTATAACTCATATAATTAATAATATATATTGATTCATTTCTTTATGATAGAAAATTATAGACAATATATTTTAAATAGTGAGATAATAATAAAATAATTATCATGATTGATTATGAATATGTTTTTTGGGTATTTCCAGGCGAAAAATTTGACAACTTCTCCATGCTATTAATATTTTGATAAAATATGCATAACTTATTTCAAATAAGAAAAGTTTTTTATTCTAAAAAAATAAGAATGACCATTTTATAAAATTTCAAATGATTTCAATAAATATTAAGTGTATGAAAATTTAAACTTTTTGTTATTATTTGACAAACCTTAAACCTTTTAAATATATAAAATAATTATTGGATTGTTTATCTTGGTTAAAAAAATCATTCCAATTCAACATCAACTTCAGTAAAACTATTTAAAAAAATCATATTTGGTAAAAATTTACATTGTGTATATAATTTACTAAGTTTTGCTTTTTTTTATCTAACGGAGTATATAGCATTATATATAGTTTATTTTATCGCATAGTAAGTATATATTTTTAAAAAAATTATTACTAAATAAAATATTTGGATTATTTTAAATTTGAATTTTTTTCATGAAAAATACTTAGAAATCCAAATTAAATTAAAATTTTTAATATTTTTTTATCATTACCCATTTCATAGGGATCAAATATAACTAATGTAATATTGCTTATAAATTAAACAATATTTTAAGAACAAAAAATTTCAAAAATATACAACAAATTATTAAAATTTTATTTTCCTGGAATTTCGTAGTAAAAATAAAAATAAAAATGTTAATGTTTTTATTTAATAATATATCATATAAAGCTTTTAGCCATTTTTCATTATTAAAAAATCATTATTACTATTTAATTTTATAATTTTAATATTTCTCCTATATTTTGCATGTTAAATATTGTATCTCTCCCATGTTAAATTTGAATAGCTTTCAGCCATAATTTCAAAAAAATTAAAATTGATGTATATTCATTATAACTCATATCTTTACTATATATAATAGATGAGTCAATACATAATATTGAAAAATGTATCAAAGTGATCCACCCTATTATACAATTATACAAGATATTTGGACCACAAATGATTTAAACACAATTTTTTGAAAACAATAATGAAAACTTTACTTATGATAAATAAATCTATGTAAATAATCCTCAGGAATACATCAGCATACACACAATTACACACACAAGTAAAAGTACTTTAAAATTACATTATCAATATCAATTTAATTCGCAATTCACACAATATTTCTCAAATATGAAAACAAATAATCAATATTTTTACATTACAGTAAAGTCTATTATATGTTCTATAAAAAACAAGTAATATATTTATTTAATATAAGCTCATAAATCTACATAATGAAATTTCAATTTTTAAGCAGACTGAAGTGTCTTCAATAGCGAGCTAAATAAACATGCTAACATGTAACTAGCAACAGTTTAGAGTAGATTATTGGTGTGAATGCAATCTTATAGATTTCTAAAGTGATAACATTTTTGTCACTGTTTCTTATGTAGTTTGCGTATGATTCTTATATTATATATAGATGACTTAAATATTAGTGTAAACACTTCTAGACAATATAATTCATAGTTTGAATGGTAAACGTTACTCGAGGTGCTTTATCACATGAGATTCTAGGTCTTTATCAGTACAAAATCTGAAAATAGAATTTCTATAGGAATAATATTTATTAAAAGTTTAGAATTAAATGCTAAAAAAAAACAAATTAAAGCGAAAATGTATTATTTTTCGGAAGTCAAAAATTAATTAGATCAAATAGCAATCTAAGAAAAATCTATGATTTTCAAAAATATTTAATTATAAAAAAATGTTATAATAATGAATAAAAATCTTTTAAATATTATGAATTGCATACTAAAGAATACAAAAAACCAGATTACAACAATAAATACAAACTATGTTAGAATTTAAAATGATTGTATCATTCAATATTTATGTTTATTAAATAATTATTTATACTCCGAATAGAGAATTTCTAAATTTAAAATATTCATAATTATTATATCGTAAATTGGAATTAATATATTTGTAAAAAATATTTTCTTATTGTTTGAATTCTTATTGTTAAAATTTAATTTTATAATAAAATATATTCCTGTTTCCTCTATAAAAAGTTCATATTATAAAATATTATAAAGTGGTTATAAATGAATAGGAATTTTCGTTTTTCTAATTCATTTCAAAGGAAATTTTACACAGTTCTTAAAGCACCTTATAAAAATTAAAGTAAAAATCAATAATAATTTACAAACAAAAATAATTTTTTGTATAATTTTTAATATACCAAACAATATAGATTTACATTTTATGATTTGTTTTTTGCTTTCTATATATTCTAAATATATTGATATATATTTTTTACGAGGTATAATATTAATATTATAATGATTGTATCAAATGATTAATGATGATTATTTTAAATATGTTTAAATGATGATATATTTATAATTTTAATATCTAAATTGTTACATTTAAATTAATAAATATATTTAAATTGGGAAAAGCTAAACATTGATTTTTTATGTATAATATAGAATTGCCTCTTCGTGGGAATAGGAAAATGAAAGAACTCCAGTGTATGTATATAATTAATATACATTTACAATAATTATTCTTTAGGAACAAATTTTAAATTTATAATTTTATTAAAAATTATTATATTATATTTATTTTATTATATTAATCTTATATTATATAATTACTATTTGAAAGTTAAATATTATTAAACTTGTTCTTATTTCTTATAAGAAACACTCAAGTGTTTATTTATATATTGCACACTACTTTTATTCTTTTTATTTGATTAATTGGTATTTCCTATTATACTATACGTATATATATATACTAGATTACCAAACCCGCTGAGAAAACAAAAGCCCTACATAGTTGAATAGTTAAGGAGACCTACTTCCATAGGGAATTGTTAACCCCTCTAGTCTGTTAAATCAGTGTAGGTATTTTATTATTGTAAAGGATTCAACTATTTATTATTTACATATTTACTTAGAAGAATTCTAATTATTGAGATGGTAAGAAATCAAATAATACATTTGAAATAAATGTGATGCTATTGAGATTAAATATAATATTTTATTAATTTTCTATCGCAACCCAATACATCAATTAATAATAACATTGAAAGATACAGAATATAATTATACTATCAAATATTAAATATATATATATATATATATATATTCACTATAGATAAATTTACTTTATTAATTTTCTGTATCAAAAATGTATTCTTTTAATATTTCATTTATACTTATTGCATTGTGATACAACGTTTTAAAAACAGGAGATTTTAAAACAAGAGATTTTATAACAATTAACCAAATATATAAACACTATGGGTAAATAAACAAAATAAAAATTTAAATAAAATAACTATCTTTATAATACAATTATTTAAATATAATTTTAATATAAATTATACAAATTAATTATGTAACATTGTTAATTTTAATTATGATAATATAACTCAATAAATTATAACAATATGCAATTCTATCATATAAAATTAATAATATAAAGGAAATCTATTTTAAATATCATAAATAACATATATATTTAATTAAATTATTTTATAGGAAATGATATTACTCTAAAATGATGTTTTAATAAGTATTAACTACATTTTTACACAACTGCACCCTTGTGATTTTGTTTTAAATTCGCTAGATATAAAATTCTAACTAAATATATTCAACAGGTTTAATTGAATTTGTGTAAAATCAAATTTCCAAAAAATAATTATTTTTTCCGTAAACCTGATAACATAATCTTTACTATAGTTAAATATACAATGTACAATATACAATATACAATGTACTGTAACATGGTAAATAATATTTAGGATTGACTATAATATAATATAATTGATATATAATTAATTCCTATTAAAAAGTAATTATATGAATCATTTTAAAAAGTTTTAAATAACAATCCCAAATGACATATTAGATACAGTTACAAGAGATACACTTTCATAATGAAATAGGTTATTATATTATTATATAATATTATTATATTATATTATAATATTATTAAGAGATTTAAAAGTATTTTAATTAAATATTTCTATATTTTTGGTAGTGAGCATCAATTTTATTTTATGACCCAGAAAACATTTCACGTTATTTCATTTTTTGCATTGTATAATTTTTTTATATTATTTATTATTTTTGTGACACATAAATATTTTACAAAATATTACATCATTCTGTTTGCCGGTATGATACAAACATAAATATGCATGTTTTTATGTATATATGTAATCTATTATAATCTATCATATATATAAACTATTAGTTTAAACTAAGGAAGTTTTGAATAATTGACAATATAAATACAAACCTTAAAAGCAACATTATGATCTTTATCAGTTAAAGAAAGATCCTCAATGCCAAAGTCGGCCATTTTTTTAAAGGTCTTTATCCAATTATGAATCCATATCTAAATAGATTTATTAAATAATGAATAATATTTATATTATAATAAAATTTTGGTATAATAATAAATTAATTCTTATTATTTGAATAAATATTATTAAAAGTTATTTTATGAATATAGAACTAGTGTATAAAATTTTTAAAATGAAATAGTCTTCCCATTACCAAATCATAAAAATACAGCTCACAAATCTGAATAATATATATTAATATCTATATTTGAATATAATCTAAAATATAAACTATAACTTATTAAAATATATAAGTTATATATAATAAGTATATAATATAAAAGATATAACAAATTTAATTTATATTTTTCACTAAGTTGAGCCAGCAATCAATAAATATAATTTCACAATAGCATTACATAATTGATGTGTTGTTAACTTTCAATTTTTGTAACCACCCAAGAAACCTGATGATATACCTATCATATGTTTTTAGATTGTTTATTTAAATAAAAAATAAACCTAATATATTAGTAATGGAAATAACATAGATCTTCACATTTATTATAAAACAAAAATTACTTGAACGGTTTCCTGGGATGTAAAAGGGTTTATAAATGAATCTGTTTACAAGGTAGGTGCATAGATAGTTGAGTGGGTAGATGTCCTACTCACGGGGTTTATTGAAATCGATTGTTAAAGTTGTTGCTCGAAATTTCAAAAATATATTAACAATGGCAATTCAAAATTGTTCATCACTAAATTGTAATAATAATTCACCAAATATACATTTATTTAGATTCCCTAAAGATAAATTAAGGTTTATCTAATAAATAAATAATTAATATATTTATATATATAGTTAATTTATTTAAATAATATTTTAACTCTTATGGAAAATTAATGATAATGTAATGATTAATGATAATGATTATATTATATATAAAATAAGATTACCATATCATATAATTACATATAGTTTTAATCTTATTAATTTTAATATATACATTAAAAAATTGAAATGTATAAAATATATAAATATAATTTATAAATTTTAGTGTATAAATTATAGATAGATAGCTTACCATAAGTAATAATGTTATAAAATTTCCAGTACATATATAGTTTAATGATTGTAAGTGTTAATATATATATTATTACATCTAGTTGTAATCCTATTATTTTTTAACTTTCATATATAAATTAAAAAGTTAAAATGTATAAATAATATACATTTAATTTATAAATTGTATGTATAAATTGTATATAAATAGATTATCATATGTAATAATAATATTATATTGCTAGTAAATATATAGGTTAATGATTGTAAGTGTTTTTAGTAATTTATTAAGTAACAAAATTATAAATAATTAAAATAATTAAATTTCTATTTTCTCAAAAAAGTAGACTGTCTGTAAAAATGAATGGTTATTACATAATTATAATATATTATAATCAGATATAAATATATAAAATTTAGATGTAAACAGTGGATTATTAATATGAAAAGAGGGGGAAGTCTCGAGAAATTATCGGCTGATGTTCTATATAATCAATATCGCCTATGCTCTGATTATTTTGATCGAACACAATTCATGAAAGATAGAAAAGACAGATTGGTTCATGATTCTACACCAAGATATTAATAATATTGAAATATTATACTATGTATATAAATCATCAATTATAAATCATATAGTCTTTTATAATAGTAATATTCTATATAGAATATTTAATTTTGGCGAAATATTGTGTAAAAAAGAAACTTTGAAAAGGATGCCTCCGAATGAAAGATTATCGATTATTGCCAAGAATTTGGAATATTAAATAGTTACATTTCACTTTTACTATAATATTCTGTACCTAACATATTTTTATAAATTATAATTATACTCAGACTCTTCTATAAATGAGTAGTATATAATCAAATATAATCTAAATAGAAATAACTTTAGTTTTAGAAGATGTTCCGGAAGCAAGAATTATGATTACCTCGAGATATACCTCGAAATTCAATACATATGGAAAATACGTGTCAAGAACAATGTATTAAAAAGAACAATGTGATAAAATAGACAATTAATAGCAACCAATGGAATACTTGTCAAATGTATAGCAAAATTACATAGAAAATATGCCGGCAAAAAATGATCTGATAAAAACTCTATCCAAACAATTACGCAAGTTTTAAAACAAATAGAAATATTATTACCAAGAGATACTGCGGTTTATCAATCAGCAAATTAAATTACATAATCGTCGAGGGGCAAAAAATGGTCATCGATGGACAATAAAGGATAACTTATTCTTCCTCTGTATATTTTATCACAGTCGAAAAGCATACAAATTATTAAGAAATATATTGATGTTACCATCACATATCAACATTACTATTACTATTATCAAATCGCTCAATGTTCCCAGGTTTTCATGACAATATATTGAATTCACTAAAGATAAAAATGGAACAAATTCCAACTATAGAATGCGTTTTGGTGTTCGACGAGATGAAATTGACACGAGGCTTTTAATGATAGAAAAAGGGATGTTTTAGAAGTTTTTAAAGATATAGGTGAATATGGAAAAACAATCAAGCCTGTAGTCTATGCACTATGTTTTATGGTTAGAGGACTTAACGAAATGGAAACTAAATATAGGTTATTTTTTGACGCCTTCAACTATTAAGGTGGAATTATTAATCAATTCAGGTCTGCATACAGACGAGTGGTGTTTGATAATATTTGAATTCCCTCAAATGGAAGCTACTGCCTTCCAGATGCTGATAGATTAATTGTATCAATTACTAATATTTTAGCTTGCGAATCTAGAATACCAAATATAGCACACAATTCATATTCCAAAATGTCATCAATCTCTCAATTATCAGATATGAATATTATACAGAAAACAGATATATTTGCTTATATGGCTGGATATTTATTAAAAAAGAATAAAATAAATTGTAATGAATGTAGAAAACAATTATATTATGCCGATGGAAGTTTAGATTATTTACATTTATTCAAGAAAAAGAATACAGGGAAAATGCAGCACTGTTCTATCCAGCTATTGAATTAACAAATATAATAAAATATATTGAATCAATTTTCCTTGAAAAAATTAAGTTATTTACCTAACGATGGTATAATAAAAAATATGTATAAATTGATATTTTCTTGCGATACAGTGAACTTGTTTATACAATGTAAAAATCAATTATGTATTCAAAATTACAAGAATATGGTACATTTGTATGTAAAGATTAGAATTTTTAGCACAATTAAACACAAGAATGAAGATATAGTAAGAGATAGAAAATATAAATTAAGAAAACTAAGAAATTAATTGTACATATTATTTTGTATATAATCCTAATATATACTATTTAAATTTATATTTAATTATAAATTGTATTGAAATGTAATAAATTGGTTTACATTTATCACAGTATATTTATTTAATAAAACATAATTGTAAAAATTATAATATTGATAAAAGGTATGACAATTTTAAATTAGAATAAATATTATATTATACATTTGAATCACTATTATAGTGCATATTGAAATGTAGGCTATAATAATTGATATAAATTATCAATAGACTTATGATTGCATGAGGTATAATGATGTCAATATAATAAAGTCAAGTTCAAATTGAATTCAAATATATCATTATTTTGCAAATGATATTCATTATATTTTTAATCACAAATTATTTAAATTACTACTCTGATGCAATGTTCAACAAATTATAAGTCACTAACTTTTAAATATAACTTCTAATGTATATAAAACATGTTGGAGTAAAAAAAATAAGTAATGCGTGGCAATATTAGAAATTAGATAATTATTAAAATGTAAAAAAAATATTTAACATTTTTGAACTCTCCTATCTTGGTGGCGATATGTAATTTTCTTATAAATTTCATTACAATTGAAAGATAGGGAGTAGGATATCTACCCACTCAACTATCTATGGTAGGCGGTTGTTTTATTTTGGTATACAATTCTATAACAATACATTTTCTATTACTTGAATAATTACAAAATTATATTAAAATTAAATATCAAATAAATTACATAGTACATTACATTACATCACATCTCAATTAAACATCAAACATAGTGGTATATAATTCAAAGAGAATTATAATTGCAGGCGTTATTAAATTAATAATAAATACTCATATTAATTAATTGTATATTCTATTTATAAGGTATACCTGGATTTTGTAATAGGTTGTCCTCTAAAAATTCAAATACATTGATTGAGAATTTAAATACACTAATATATCTATAAATTACTATTTGTATAGTAAATTTAAATCTAATATTAGATATGTATATATACAGAAGATAAAAGACCATGGGTGTAAATTAATAAATGTAAAAGGATTTGCAAATCATTATAATCACTTTATTTTGTATTATCTGTAATCTATATTTCCTGTTTTAGATGCTCTCACATTTCTAAGATGAAATTTTATATATATATAACAATTTTGTATACATGCCTTTGAGTTTTACCCTTCCTGTTTAAACTCTATAAATATATAATAATAATACTACTCAGTCAAATGTATAATCTTATATCATTTATAATAAATATAAGAATATCAATTTTATATTTGTATATTTATTATTTCAATTAACTTAATTTCAAAAAGTTATTTTGTACATTTACAAATATTAATATATCAGATATATATGAAGTCATGGTCTAGAAATTTTATAAAAAATATGCCAGTTTATTTATAGATAATTCAAAATTAATATTTATACATTATAGTATAAATTATGTTACAAAATTAATATAAATTATGTCAATAATATACAAATAATATATGTAAATATTTGTTGATTCCATATTTTGTATAGCCATTCTATTATTAATTATATATTTCAATACATTTTGATATACATATATATATATATATATATATATATATACAAATATATATATATATATATATATATATATATATATATATATTATAAAGTATATATATCAAATATTATAGAGTCGCTAAGATAATGATTGCAATACAGAGATCTACTTAATACATCGTATTATTAAAACCAAGGTTAAAACGTTATTTTATTAGTTACATTTTAAAATATTGTCATACATAATGTAAATTTATGAACAAATAATAAATTACTCGTAAAAATTACAAATAATTTAATAAAAAATATTTTAAATATTTTTTGTATTATTACATAAATGTAATGCTATTTTTTAATCACATAGGTTAACTTTTTAATCATAGATTACATTCATATTTTTATAAAAGATTAAATATTAATTTTAATTATTTTATGCAATAAATAAATAGTGATATAATAAAACTTATATTATAAGTTTAATTTTTATATATCAAAACGAGGTTATTGATATCAACAATATAAATATCATAAAACCTTGATATAATACGATGATTGTACTTATGCAAACTAAATTTATCTAAGCATATGCATTGCAAACCTTAAATATATATGCACTATATCCGGTTAATAATCATAAGTCCATTGAAATATTATAAAATCAGTGTTAGAATATTTACTCAACTATGATTATCTATTGGTATTATTGACAGCTAGGTATGACGTCATTTGGGCATATTAGTATTTATTCTACCGACTAAAGTATGCCTGGTTTTTGTATTAACAAATCGTGCTGTATACATGATTAGTGGATTTTACGGATCTTATAAATTTATATATTTAGCTGATCGATTCTATCTACCGCTTATAATATAATATGTAATAGTGTATGTTTATATACCGATGATTATATATATATAAAAATGATTATCTAAAAATATTTACTCTTATTTTTAATACACTAGTAACGGTTGTAAGGTTTTCTAATAGGTTATAATTAACTAATTATTAGTCTTATTAAACTAATTGACTACTTTCATAATTATAGGATGAATGTTTTTATTTTATATATATAATTATGCAATGCGTAAGTTTTTAATTTTATAAGAAATATATATTTCAAATAAGTTCTATATAACGACCCAACAACAATTTCAAATGTAATCTTTGAGAATGGGCTATATCTAAGAATAAGAAACTCTTGAGGTCCATGGACTACATATTACAATATTATTATATTTGCAACACTATACTGACTATCGATAGCTATATATTATCTATTTTCTCTATTTCATTACTGATAGTATTAATTAATAGCAATTGCTCTAATATCTAGTGATATAGTCAAAATATTAAACAATTTCTAACACCAATATTCGCTATACAATCTTTACAATCTTTTAATAAACAAGAATTTATTTATAGAATTGTTATTAAAAATAAATCATTGATTACATGATTATTTACAATATTATATTATACATTTCTGCGGTCAAGTTCCATCAAACATGTAATCTCATTTGTATTCAAAGTATATTTTATTTTTGTGGACACATCAAAATATTTTACAAAACTATTACATCATTCTGCGGTAGATTTGAAGTTACATTTGTCACTGATTTGCATTATTATTGGTGCATTCTATATCTGATAATATAACATAGATATATATCATTAGATATATATCATTGATGAGTGTAATAAAGTATAAGATCGATGTGCATATGAAATAACAACACAAGTATATATACTACTATTATATATAATAGATTTATATAATACGAATACAATATATTCGTTGACTACAGTGAATAATATATATATATATATATATATATATATATATCGTATAGTTTTATATACGATATATTATAGTATGTATATTATTCAAGGTATAATACATATTAAAATAACTTTTATTTCATTATTTTGTATCATACTATTTCACATATTATTGTATATCTGCAATTTTATTTGTTCTTATATAATCATAATTATAGTGGATTATAGTGGAGGATTTAAACTACAACTTTGTGATTAGAATCAAGGCTGTATGTATATTAATAGAAAACCATAACAGAAACACAAATAAAAATGATTAAATAAATTCTCAAAGGTTCAGATATATCGTTAGGTTCGTATGATTACAGGAAGATTAGAATCCGTTGGTGTTGCGATAATGTAGTTTCAATCATTTAGATTTGAATCTCTGTTTCGATATGCTATCGTCAGTTTATTTAGGTAGCGAACATAATCAATTCGATCTATTGTAATTTAAAGGTGAACAAACAGCAGATACCAGTTCGCTCTGGAATATAATACTGGGAACAATAAGTTTAATTCAGATCCCCCAGTTATCTATAACTATTATAGGATTTTGTGAGTTTATTTTGATGTAAAATGTGAAATGCTATATTATTAACGAATTTACGAATTTTAAAATTTATATTTATGTTAAAAATGTATTTATCAATATAGTTAATCCATTCTTAGATTAATAAGGTAAGATGAATTAAGATATTTACGATTGGAAGAGTCAGTTGTCTATATACCCATACAAATATTGTACATATGGAAAGATGCATAAGTATTTGAATATTTAGATGAGTTTTATTTGTTATTTTTTAAGTGTAATATTTTTACTAATTTCATCTATCATAAATATAAATGTAAAATTTATAATAATATATCGTATACCATGAATTTTAATTCACTTATAACGAGAAATACCTATTTAAATTATTATAAATACTTGTATTTTACATATAATCTTTAGGTATATAGAATTATTATTACAGAATCCAGTGTATAAAATTGAAAACAATTAACGCCATCTACCGAGAGAAAAATCTTCCTTTTTAGAGAAACTTCCAATTGGCGTCATAAAGTTTATAATTTAAATTATAAATCTTATAAAATCAACATTATTGTACCGCTTTGTTAATAGTAATATTATTGTTAATGTCGATTAATATTAACTGCATACATTTAATTATGTTAAAATTTATAATTTGTCAATTTTATGGTAGATTATTAGAATTATATATACGTCTTATTAATATTTCAGGCTGATCATCGTTACTCTATTTTCGATCGCTAAAAATGTCTGGAGGTATTGAAGTTCTTGCACTTAAGGAGGATGATGTTCAAAAATTATTGGCATGTACCTCTCATCTTGGTTCAACTAATGTAGATTTTCAAATGGAGCAATACGTCTTCAAACGAAAACCCGATGGTTAAAATATGAATATATTTTTTAAATTAACCATACAAAGATTATAATACTTTAAATAAATTCGATAATTTCATTGCCTATTTTTTGGGATATTAATTTTATAGATTTAAATCTGGCAATTTAAAATTGTTATTAATACATATTATTAATTTAAATCTTATATAATAATTGATCTTTACACACTACCTTAATTGCCTATACCTTCCATATATCTGTTATTGGTCTGTAGTACTAGTTCTTAATATGTAAACAACTATTAACTAGATATGAAGCAATAATTTAAATATCAGTCTTAACAATACAGTAATTATGTATTGAATTTTATATATTTTTTACATTGCAGTATAAATTGTATATATTTCAACTATTTAAAAGTGCCCATAATTAAATCACTAATTCTATTTGATATGATATTATTTAATACTAGATAATAATATATATTATATAATATTAATATATTATTCTAATATTTAGGAGTTTATTTGTTTAATGTTCGAAAAACATGGGAAAAACTCTTAATGGCTGCTCGTGCTATTGCTGCTATTGAAAATCCTGCTGATATATGTGTTATTTCATCTCGTGCAAATGGACAGCGTGCTGTTCTGAAATTTGCTGCCTATACTGGTAGTACTCCTATTGCTGGACGTTTCACTCCTGGAACTTTCACCAATCAAATCCAAAAGGCTTACCGTGAACCACGTATGTTGATCGTTACTGACCCACGCCTTGACCATCAACCTGTAACTGAAGCTTCATATGTGAACATCCCAGTTATTGCTTTGTGTACCACTGATTCTCCAGTGCGTCACGTTGATATTGCTATTCCTTGCAATAACAAGGTTATTACTTTACTTTATTTAAATTATATATTTGTACTTATATTAAACTATATCTATTACTTTTAGAGCAACCATTCAATTGGACTAATGTGGTGGTTATTGGCACGTGAAGTATTGCGTCTTCGTGGAACTATCCTTCGTGATCAACCATGGGATGTTATGCCCGATTTGTTCTTCTACCGTGATCCAGAGGATACCGAGAAAGAAGAGGCTGTTATTGCGGAAGCCAAGAAACCAGAAGAATATCAACAAGAAAATTGGGGTGAAACTGTGGCTGCTCCCGCTCCTGATGTTTGTATTAACTATTACTTCATATTTAGAATATAACCCCTATTTCTAAATGTTCTAAATGTTATTATATAATTAGATTCCAGACTATTATGATTCTAATATATTGAAATGGTGGCACATATATGCATATGATTCTAATATACCTATTACTAATATCATTAATCTATTATATATAAATATGTGTACATATATTTATATTATGTTTCTAATGTATACCTATTACTAATCTTCTAATTAATATATTGAAATGATGTTACATACATGTTAGACTAATGAATATTATGATTCTAATATACTTATAACTGATCTTCTAATTAATCCATTATATAATATATTGAAATGATGGTACTTTCATGTTAGACTAATGAATATTATGATTCTAATATACTTATAACTGATCTTCTAATTAATCCATTATATAATATATTGAAATGATGTTACATACATGTTAGACTAATGAATATTATGATTCTAATATACTTATAACTGATCTTCTAATTAATCTATTATATAATATATTGAAATGATGGTACTTTCATGTTAGACTAATGAATATTATGATTCTAATATACTTATAACTGATCTTCTAATTAATCCATTATATAATATATTGAAATGATGGTACTTTCATGTTAGACTAATGAATATTATGATTCTAATATACTTATAACTGATCTTCTAATTAATCCATTATATAATATATTGAAATGATGGTACTTTCATGTTAGACTAATGAATATTATGATTCTAATATACTTATAACTGATCTTCTAATTAATCCATTATATAATATATTGAAATGATGTTACATACATGTTAGACTAATGAATATTATGATTCTAATATACTTATAACTGATCTTCTAATTAATCCATTATATAATATATTGAAATGATGTTACATATATGTTAGACTAATGAATATTATGATTCTAATATACTTATAACTGATCTTCTAATTAATCCATTATATAATATATTGAAATGATGTTACATATATGTTAGACTAATGAATATTATGATTCTAATATACTTATAACTGATCTTATAATTAATCCATTATATCATTCTAATCATACAAATATTGATAGTGGGCTAATGGAGACCCTGCAGCACCTGCACCCACAAACACTGAGGATTGGACTCATGAGCCAAATGATTGGTCAACTGAAGGCAAGCCTGTTGAGAAGCCAGCTGAAGGTGCTGCTGAATGGGGAGGTGAAGAATGGAACTCATAAATCCATTTTCAAGTGATTCTATTTTAAATAAATGAATCATAAAATATACTTTCTATTGCCTACTATAAAATATCCCAAGAAACTTTTATACAATCTAATATTTTAATTAAAAAATATATTTGTCATGCAATTTATGTAATATGTATAGTTTACTGTCATGTATCCAGATTAGTAGTTTATGAATTATTAAACAGAAATTATAATATATAACTAGCAGTTTATATTTTTATGGATATTGAATGTTTCAAAAAATTATCAGTAATTTTCATTTATTAAAATATACTAGTATTTTGTAAGTTTATCATGTTAATCAATTGCATCACGAAAAAATATGTTTGTATTTATTTAAATTGTGTTTCTAAAGCTAATTATATATTTAGTAACCTTTGAATAGAGATAAAAACAGTATATTAATTAAAATAACAATTGTTTTAACTAGAAATAAGTATCAAAAGAGGATCAGCATTACATATAAAGTTATAATGTATCTATTATTATATTTATTAGTAGCAGAGGCCCCTTTATCTTAGGAGGCTTTTCTTGTAGTTAATAAAATGTATCTAATATTAAATATAACCATATTGACCATAAGTAACATTAGATCAAATGTAGATTTAATTAAATTAATAAAACCCTTTAAAAAGTATATTATATAATGTAATAGATAATATATAGATAATTAATTATTAAATAAATAATATATCAAAATATTTGTTTGAAATAATATCCAATTTTAATAGCAGATACATATAGGCTCTACAAAAGAAAATATAGTCTACTGTGCAATGGATGAGATTGAATATGCTTGTGTCAATAAAATAAAATATATTGATGAATTTCTAAAGAAGCGATTAACAAAGTCAACTAATCCAATAGATTATAATTTAAATACATCCATAAAAACACAATATATATAAATACATTTTATTAAAGTGTTTTTATTTTCTACATTTGGTACAACATATACATTCTATTATTATAATATTTTCTACTAATATAAAATGAAATATACATTTGCAGGTTTTCACATATCACGTTAGCTATAAAAATACCAAGTATACTTTTATTTCGATATGGCATAAATAAAATCTAGCCCATATGTAAGTAGTGTTATGCTAAGGATCTTATAGAATTCACTTTTTACTTATTGAAAGCATGAAAATAATTATTGGTATTTTAGTTTAAGTATTTCATTAAATATTCATTTTTATTTTATTAATCATTTGTATACATTTATAATTACTGTGTTCACACGTGATCACATGCTAAATATCAAATTCCATAATTTATTCATTTAAAAATATAAATAGCATTTTTTTTTCAAATAAAATATACAACTTAAAAATACATATATACAATCTTACATTATTATTATAACACATTTTTTTAAACAAAAAATTGTATAGTGATAAAGTGAAACATTTTACATTAAAATAACAATTATTGAATTTTATTTAAATATAGAAAAATTTAGAAAATAGAATTGTATTGAAAAATCTCTGTGATTTGTGTTAAATCATTTAAAATTAAAACTATATAACTGAAATTTTAAAATATACTCATAAGAAAAACTCATAATTAATATCCGAATTCTCACTATCTGAAGTACATATGCGCATATATTATAATTAATAAATAAATAACATATAATAAATAAAATACTAATATAATGAGATCACTACTATTTCATTAAATATCAATATTAATTAATTAATATTAATATTAATCAATTAATGTATCTATAATAATATAATACTAGTTGAGAAAATCCCACGAGCGCGCAGCATGAGCAATATCCCTACGACTTCGATATCGAAGATTTCGCGGCCAAAATTTTCATAATAGTATAAAAGAGTAATATTTACAAAATTAATAAATACTTAAACATAATAAATACTAAACATTGCTTTAAAATATATATTATAACATTATATATTAATTAAAATAAAATAAATAACATAGATAAAATAATATTATTTATTAATGAATTTATTTTTATGTTTAATGCTATGTTAACAGAATATTTAAACACATAAATCAATACAAAAACAAAAGACCCATAGTTATAAATGTAAAGAACAAAGGGTAAAGTATAAGAAGATATTATGTATGTTATAATGCTTATGGAATAATATATTAACACTGTGGTTTCTAATAATAACTGAGATAAATAATGTGTATATGTATTTCTTGTAATTTCTCATATTCTTTTATATTACATTATACAATATATATCTTGTTGGCAATCGTATTTAGATACAATCTTAATACTAATGTTGGTTATTTGATATAAAAATAACTTATGTTGATCAACAGAATTACATACTCAGTATGCAATTCAGATTGTGTGTACACTGTAAAGCACAGTATAAACAAATAACATCTGGAAATGCACTAAACGTACATAAATGAGTTACAACGTTAGAGTGGTATACCGTTGAGTTACCAGATCATATTTACCGAGATGTATATAGCCTGTTAAAACCATGTAACATTTCCTTATAAGATTTTAAACTATACTTAATTTAATAACTATTTTACGAATATCTATGTAATTTAAATACATTGATAGTTCTAGATAATATGATTCCACACAAGTACAAGTATTTCTTATCGCTTAAATAATTTAAAAAATAACTTACATAATTATACTCAAGATTGGTAATCTTGGATTATACTTAATAATCCAAAATAATAGATTAGAAATTTGTTAATATAATTATAGATTATAAATAAAATGTGAAATTTTGTTAATATAAATAATTAATAAAATATCATGTGATGCATATATACGACTATGTATTTAGCTTAAGTAAAATATGATAATAAAGGGTAATCCGATTTGCCATTTTGCAAATGATGAGCCAAGATTGTTAATCTTGGATATGAGTATACGTTTACTTAGAAAAGCTAAAAAGAAACGCTTAGAAACGCTTTTAAACTTTGTCTAACATAATAATAGATTATAAATAAAAGAATGTTACTATAAATAATTAATAAAATATATTACCTATATATCATGATACATAAAACCGATTATGTATATATAGCTTGAAAACGATAAGTAAAAGTTAATAATATAGGATAATGTAGTGCGAATTTTGTATGGGTTTCATGACCTAAAATATTTTCTTTTTTGTAAATATATTCTGAAAAATGGTTATAAAATAAATATAAATACAGGAAGATAATAATAAATCTTACAATTATTAAGCTATTTAAAATATTTCTATGGCATTAAAATATATTATATTAATGTATGCATAAATTATATTCATATGTGAAGAAAATATATTTACTCT
Organism: Osedax frankpressi; assembly: GCA_964035775.1. Lineage (NCBI taxonomy): Eukaryota > Metazoa > Annelida > Polychaeta > Sabellida > Siboglinidae > Osedax > Osedax frankpressi. The sequence goes on from OZ038316.1 coordinate 26,524,586, forward strand.
TTATATATTTGTATATTCTGGGTAGATGGCCCAATTTATAAAACATGCAATCGTAGTAATTATATATTATAACTATAAATATTATGTATAGTTTTTAATCGTAATATAGACAATTCTTGATTGGCAATATCATTTAATAGTATAATTAACAGCTAGATATGTCTAATAAATGTGAATTTATTTTATTGGGTATATAATAGTTATATAGTTTTAGATAATATTTGAAATGTATTTTATCTTATAAATATGAAATCCGCTAAAGAATTTAACTATTCGTATTTTATATATATATAAGTTCATTTTTAAATGTATACAAATATAGAATATATTAATATGCAAACTGCGTTTCTAAATATACGCAACAGTACAAATTGCGCACAACAATGTTCAGATGTGCCATATTGCATAATATGCAATGCATATGATATGATACTTAATATAATATCTATATATATATTTTTTTTAAATTGATTATGTTAATATTTTTTATTTTTACGTAAATATGTTCTAATCTATCCTATTTACCTGATCAATTGTCAATCAAATTCACCTGCAATTTAAATTAGGACATGTAAATATGAACTTTTTATTATTTTCAACATTACTATGTACATATATTTGTAACTGTTAGTAAATATTCCGATTAATAGAATTTATTTATATTCTATTATATTACTTTTGTAAGTTTTATTATATTAATTATATATTAAATTATTTAAGTTAATACAAAACTTAATACTTAATGTAGAATCAATATTTAGTATAATTATCATACTATCTAAATTACATAAACATCCATAACATATATACTATTATAGTATCAAATTAAGTATTGTTTAAAATCTTATATTGAAAATTTATATGGCTCTAACTAGCTATATACATCTCAGTAAATGTGATCGTCTAGTCGCTGGTAACTCTTAACAATTTACGTTTCATTAGTACATTTTCTGATGTTGTCTGATATTTGTTTATATCGTGCTGTCCACATAATATAGATTTAATACTGAACATGTATAGTATTTGGTACAGTATATATGTTTGTATATTGTATTGATATATATATAATAGTATTATATTTTACATACAATTACCAACAGTGTTATTAGATTATATCTACATACAATTGCAAACAAGATTTATAATGTATAATAGAATTTGATAAAGTATAAAGCAATAAGTATAAACATTATTTATCTCAGTTATTATTAGAATCCGTATTGTAAATTTATTATTCCATAAACATTATAACAGATATAATATCTTCATATCTTTGCCTTTTGTTTTTTACATTTATAATTGGTTTCATTTTTTTCTTTATCGATTTATGTATTTAAATATTCTGTTATTTACACATCTCAATTAAACTATAAAATTAATTTATCAATAAATAATAGATATATTAACTATGTAATTTATTAAATTTTCGTTTAATATATAATGTTATAATATATATTTATAAGAAAAGTTTAGTATTTATTGGGTAATTATTAATTTTGTAAATATTATTATTTTATATTATGATAAATTAATTGATTAATATTAATATTGAATGAAATAGTAGTGATCTCATTATATTAGTATTTTATTGATTATATTTTAATCATAAGATTAAACGCTCCTATGCATTTCTAAATAGTGAGAATTCGGTTATCAATTTATGAGTTTTTCAATATTTAAGATTTTTATAGTTTTATAGTTATTATATTATTTTTTTTATTAAAATAATTAACATAGCAATTTTTCAATATATCTCTATTTTCTTATAACATGTATTTGAATAAAATTCAATTATTTTAATATAAATAATTATTATTTGAATGCAAATGTTTCACTTTATCACTTTACTATTCTTATTTACTTTTGCTTAAAAATGTTTGCTATAATAATTATGTAATATTGTATATATTTGTATTTTGTTAATTTGTATTTTGAAATGGAAAAAACAATTTATATTTTTATGAACTACGGAATTTGACATATCCTCAAACAGTAATCATAAATGCATACAAATATTTTAAACTTTCACGCATTCGATATACGGACACAATCTCATCCGGATTGTATCACCATCGGCATCTTATGATATTAACACCGTATCCTCGGAATTACAGCGCTGGGCTTGGAGTGTTACGCCTGCTTTAACCAAGACAACAATAAAGAGAAGTGTATAAAGACTGTTATACAATGCGAACAGACCTACGATGCCTGTTCCACAGTCATCAAGTGGGCGAGTTAGTGGCCAGCTATGTTAAGTTTTCTCTAAATATCTTACGCCTCCCAACATATGTGTATCATATCATTGTTAATGAAATTGCTAATGTAAACGCTAATGTTTTTGTGTATGTGATTGTTGATATAATTTGTCGAGAATGGTTGTGTGTTAAATCTGTACTCGAGTTAAATTAATGGATTAGGTCATATTACTTAATATGAAATCACCAACAATTATTCATTACAATAATATGTTTACCAACTTCGGATATATCCTGCATATTTGGTTTACCTATGGTTAATTTATTTTTTTGCATGAATAAAATACTAATTTCTTAGAATAACATTTGATCGATCAGAATAATTTTGAATTCGTTAAAACACTGAAGTTTACATGTGATGAGATTACATACGCAATGGAACGTATAATAAAATAAATCAATAAATAGCGAACAAAATGCAAAACAAAATATTCTGCTGTTGATGTGGCATATTAGAAATGTTGAGTAAATTTAAATAAAGTTATCAGAATATCGGTTATTTTAATGAATTCCGAGTGTATTTAGTTATATTGCCCCAAATTACATTAGACTATGTCTCATATTAGACTTTATAAATGTGAATCGATGTTTTGTCAACTGCCATAACACTAAATTAAAATATAAATTAGGTTTGTTTCTAAAATCTCATATTTAATTGTCCTATTTCACAAGTGTGAGTTATTTCACAAGTGTGAGTTATTAGTGTGTGGGATAATGTATATGCACACTCTCCACATTATTCTCTGTGTGTATTTTACCTTCGCAAATTTACGGTGCATAACACGCGCCTCGCACTGGTCGAGCGCACTGGTCAAGCGCACCGGTCGAGCGCACCGGTCAAGCGCACCGGTCAAGCGCACCGGTCAAGTACTCTCCGCTTTCTACCGCTTTAGTTCCCCCGTACTGGACGTCCAATGGAGACCGCATCCACTACATCAGCAAAGATTGCAGCCATCGGCAAACCTGTCTCGCCAACAAGGAGAAACTTGGCATCCGTTGCAAACGCGATTGGTACAACGATTGGGAGTGCATCGACTGCTGTTCCGGTGATCTCTGCAACTACTATGCAACCGTTGGTGGTCTATTGTTGTTTTGTGCTTGTGACGAGTAGGAGATAACTTGTACTCGTGGTCCTTAAACCGTTCTAATCGTTTGTAGTTCTTTTACTATTTCAATTAATTTGTAGATATATAATCGTTTGTAGTTCTTTTACTATTTCAATTAATTTGTAGTTATATAAGCGTTTGTAGTTCTTTAATCAATTCAATTAATTTGTAGTTCTTTATCATTTGAAATAATAACTTTATCACAGCTCTCCGGCTCAAATGTGAAAGCAAGTTTAATTACAATAGCATTTGCAAGTTTCATAAGTATGATATTTTTATTACACTAATTAATATAATATTCCATTTTATATTACATATATGTATTATATTTTTATAGAGATTATATCATATATTTACACATTTTACTTGAATAAATATATATATTTCTTATTTATATATTTTCTTGTCTTTATTTTTTGTTAATAAAATTGCATATATTTTTAAATATAATTTAGTTGATAGACACTTTTTTTTATGGATTATGATTATAATTTAATATATAACTTTAAAATATTGCTCAGTTTATCTAGTATAATTATAATTAAAATGTTATTAGCTTAATTAATACATTTCTAATTGTATTTTAATCCATGTATGTGTTATTGATATTAGATTGTACATTGTACAATGTACAACTACCTATATATAAATTAGAATGATATTTAAAATTTGTAAATCTAAATTTATATAATATTACTAATTTATGATTATTTGTAATTTGTACCTATATTACTTACTATAATTCAATTATTTAAAATATCACAAAAGCCATGAAAACTATCATTTATCAATGTAATTAACTTATATATAGTAGTTTTATTATAATTTTTGAAATAATTAGTAATATTCAGATCTAGGCATTATTTTTATCAGTATTCCCTGCATCCATGGCAAGTAAATACCTTAATTAAATTACAACCCATATGAACATTTTTTTTAAATATATACATATGTTTTCTATATATTTTGTAAGACATTTGTATCCATTTAATGTACCTACCTTGAATATACTTATACTATATCTACTACTAATAATTTGGTATAATCATTATATTTGTAAGTATACATCGATCATTTCTATATACAAATATTCATAATATTATTATAAGTAAAAGCAAGAATATTATTATATTAATTCTTTTTATGCCAGATTTATACCGCGAAACATTCTGCATGTTTCGTGGGGAAAGGCGATACCATATTACATAACGTTAGATGATAATTAATCGGGTGCGCTATTATTGAACAAAAGGTTTTTATTTTTTTTTACCATTGACACCAAGAAAACTATATGTAACGATAAAATCAGCTTATAAATTACCAGTAATCTTGGTTTATAAGTTTAATCATGGCAGTATTCGGTTGTAGACTTAATTTCATCTGCGTATGCGTTATCATAATCAATGGGAAATGTTAAAGTATATTTATATTTGTAATGCAATAATAAAAATAGTTGAGATATTATGCAGTACATCATTATCACTATATCTTGGAGCAAGAATATGTTAAGGTTTCATTTAGAAGGTATTTGTATTCTATTGGTTGGTAGTACTTGTGAAGTAATCAGTATATTCAGAGATTGCCTGTCAAGTCATTTCTGTATTTGTTTAATGTGTATTAGTTTTTAATTACATTTTTTAACAATATAAGATATTTGGCTATTAAATGAATGTTCCGAGTCAAGTTTGAATCCAAGATTAGTGATAGTCTTTTGTATTGTTACATAAGTATTTATTATTTTAATGTATTTAATGTTAGAGGGTAGTAATATTTGTTATGTAAGATTATGCATTCAGTTTTAGAGAAATTGAATTTTAAGAAGTTGTAACTGTTAAAAAAGTTTTTGAGTTCCGTTGTTTTATTATTAATCTCAATGAATATTTTCATTTAAATATTTTCATTTAAATTTAAAAGTTAGTCTTAATATATAATCGTGTGTTGTCGGAGTAGATATGATAATGTATATTATATTTATTTAATGGGTGTTTGATGTAAGAAATATAAATACGGAAAAGTAAAAGACCTAAATCACTACATTGGAACTCCAAAGTCAGGATATTGGTTAATCGTATTACTCCATTTAATAGAAAATGTTCTACCCGTGAAGTATGATTTTATAAGTGTAATTATATGTTGATTAATACCTAGAAATTGGAGTTTAATAAAGAGGATGTTATGGTATCAAATGCAGCTGATACATCTAGTAAACTAGTATTTTATAATCATAGTGTTTAATGCTGTTATCAATGTATTTAGTGATATTAAGAAGTATTGTTTCTGTGATATGACAGTTATTTGTTATTGATTTGTAAGATCAAAGTGAGCGAGTTAATCAGTTATGTGGTTGGATATTACTCTTTCTATAAGTTTGATAGTAAAGTTAGGTTATATATAGGTATGTAGTTGTTAAGTAATACAGTATCAAGGTTAGTTTCTTACGTTTAGCAGATATTATATCATGTTTTAGTGGGGAAAGTAGTTTTGGTCAATGCATTTATTTATTAGGTTGTTGTTTTGTCTCAATGTTACATTTTTGTATTTTTTTAAAGTTTTTTAATGAATGTCGACGTGAGTTATAATATCAGATGTAGCGTTACAGTAAATTAAGTGGTTTTTAATTACGTTAGTCGGTTATTAATACGTTCATTTTCAATTGATTTATAGATATTTTAAATTTAAATTAAGAAATATTATGATAATTTATTATGGGATGGTTTGTTAGAGGACGTATCTATTGTTTGCGTTTTATACGTGTATGCATGTGTATGTATGTTTTTGTATGTATGTATCTGTTTTTATGTTTTTGGCGTAAGGCAGTCGAAAGTTTTATAAAGGTTTTTAATGTCATGTTTATATTTTTTAAATTTCGATTAATAGTTTTCTGTGAATGTTTTATATAAATTTATCTCAGTTAGTGATAGTTTCATTTGTTCTCAATGTTGTTTCTATCTTCTAAGTAGTCTGTGTTTATCAAAAAGAGTTGAATTACATCGAGGTTGAATAGAGTTTCAGTAATATCATCTAATATGTCGTAATTACGTATTATCATTTTATATTGGTCGTTTTTATAAGTCAAGAGATTTATTATTTTAGTTGGTCTGTATATTGTCTGTATTTAGTCGAAAGTTTTGTTAGTATATTTAATATGATATTAAGTATTTTATGGTCTGTAATTAGTGGTCAAACATAGTTCAGTTATTACCGTAGTTAGTTCAGTTGGGATGACAAGGTTCAGTGTGTTGCCTTTAATATGGGTTGGTTCAGTTATGCGTTGTATCATGTTTAAGTCATTTATAATATTTCTAAATGAGGGTGAGTTAGGGTTAGTGTTGAAATCTCCAATAATTATTAGATTTGTTTGAATGTGGTATTTATTCAATATATCTAATATGCTTTCATAAAGAGAAGGTGATCTTGGGGTCTATATAATATTATTAGTTTTAAAAGGATTGCTAGATGTGGGAGTTTTAGTTGTAAGGATGTTTATTGAATATAATTGGATATGATAATGAGTCTTTTGTGTAGCTGCTATGAAAGTTGGTAATGAATAATTAGATGTTCATGTTTCAGTAAGACAAATAATGTCTATATTATCATCAAATATTATTGAATTAATAAGTTACTGTATGTATGTTGTTTGCTAGTAGAGTCATATGACATATTAGAAGTTGGAATAGATGCATTTTATCAGACTTGTTAAGTTTGGTGATAGGTAAATTTACAATTGGAGGGTGAATATTTAAGTTGAATATTTGTAGGTGTTATATCCTTAAGATTTTCTTAGAATTTATCGTATGACTTGGTGTTGAATTAAATTCAGTTGATGAAAAACTAATAATGTCAGTTTGATATATATATATATATATATATATATATATATATATATATATATATTCTATGCGTATGATTTGTATGCGCGTGTGTATGCGTGTGTATTTATGCGCACGCACTTTCCAAATATGCTATTCACAGTAAACAATTCAATTTATTTCTTTCTTTTTATTAGCATCTAATAATTTATTTTCTATTACTATTATTTATACTTCAAAGGATTTTATGAAACTATTACATAACTTTAATTGCAATTGCAATTACATATAGTTGCGAATTTTTGTTTATAACATTATAATAGAGTTGTCAAATATAATGTTATAATACTTTTTTTATTCCAAATAATTATATTTTGTGCACATTTTTTAGTAAATATATGTACTACTCTAATATGGTATAGTTAATTAATACCTATCGTATCTAAATATAAGTATTGCTTATACATTATATAATATACATTATACTTTTTACATTATATATATGTATTTGACATCGTTCTTCATATAAAATTCCATCAATAAGTGAAATTTTGATGCAGGTAATTTGGTATCAAGATCAGTTATTTAAACTCGTCATTTTATTATTAATTAGTATAGGATCTAATATATATATATTTATATATTCAAATATATAATATTATAACGTAAGATCTATTTTTTTTAATAATTTAATATTTAAAAAAATCGATGAAATCAACTAATTTACTAAAATATAATTAGCGTATATTATTTAATTCGTAATATGAAGATTGTACACTGTACATTTTAATTTGTACAATCCAAATTATATATATAACATATACATTATAATGTATAATGATCTATATGAAAATTTATTTATACATTTTGGAAATTAAAACAAATATAATAATATAATAATATATGTCGAAGTAAACAGTTTGAGATATGAATTTCACTAATTCCTCCATAACTGGATAGATGGCGGAGTATAAACTATAGTTATATATAATCTACACTATATGTCCTAAAACAGATGATAAAATCGATGATTACGGGGAATAATTCATACCCGTGCTATTCTATAAGTATTTATCTGGTGAACAATTTAGGTATACATATGTCGTATTCTATATATTATACAGTGTATAACTAATGTACAGTGTACAGTGTACATTGTACAGTGTACAGTGTACAGTGTACATTGTACAGTGTACAGTGTACAATGTACACTATGTACGTTCTACAGTATACAATTATAATACCGGCTAAATTCCTTTTGAAGCAATTCTTAGCTAAGGTGAAAACCACTGATATATATTATTATTAATAGCAATTGTTTACCCCGGCCATTGTTTCGAACCCTGGATACAATGGTCAGTAGTCTTCGCAGTCTTAATACTTGGACCGCATAATCGGTTTTTTCTCGTATCGTATACGATACGAGATTATATATAATTATATATTATATATAACGAACATCGTATAACGTACACCGTACATTGTATATTGCACAATGTATACTGTACACTTTACACTGTACACTGTACACTGTACAGTGTACAGTGTACAGTGTACACTGTACATTATACCGTGAACAGTGTACATTGTACATTGTACAATGTACAACATACATTCTAGGTACGTGAGCCGATATCGTGATATTAACTCTAGCCGTGTGGTACACGAGACACACGTGATACGTGGTATATAATGAATATAACTGTATACTAACGTATAGTTTATATAATGCCTATAGTTCATCCCTGTATGCCGATGGACACATATATTGACCCACATATTGGCCTACATATTGACCTACATATTAACCTACATATCGACCTACATATTGACATACATATTGATCTACATATCGACCTACATATTGACCTACATATTGACCTACACATTGCCCTACGTATTGACCTACATATTGACATACATATTGACCTACACATTATCTTACATGTTGACCTGCACATTGACCTACATATTGACCTACACATTGACCTACACATTGACCTAGATATTGACTTACATATTGACTTACATATTGACCTACACATTGACCTACTTATTGACCTACATATTGACCTACATAGCATTGCACGGGACCACGATATCGCATGATTTACATAAATAAAAGGAAAGCAAAAAAGAGATGCGAAATTATTTATAATTTTATTAAAAACCAATTATTATCAAAAGTAAAGAATCGTAATGGCTCATAGATATTACTCTGGCGTTACTCGGGGTTTCCTCCGATACTACTCGGGAGTTACTCTTGATATACTTTGTTGGCAGAAGTGGTTCTTAAAACACATTGGGGTCGGTTGGCCATGGTATGCCTGGATGGGGAAATAATTGGATGCGCGCGAGTACGTGCGCTGTAGTCTGCGCGTGCATTACGCACACGTGTGTGTGTGAGTGCGTGCGCGCGCGCGTGTGTGTGAGTGTGTGTGCGCGCGCGAACGTATGCGCGTGTGGGTACGAGACTGTGCGAAGGTACGCCACTCGCCAGATGTGTTAATCGAATTACTAACCGGCAGATCAACAAACCACCGACGAGAATAATAATAATGGTCATCATCATAACAACCATAATGGCAATAATATCAAGGAGCATAGAATTAATAATAATAAAAATAATAATAATAATAATAATAATGATAATAATAATAATAATAATAATAATAATAATAATAATAATAATAATAATAATAATAATAATAATAATAATAATAATAATAATAATAATAATAATAATAATAATAATAATAATAATAATAATAATAATAATAATAATAATAATAATAATAATAATAATAATAATAATAATAATAATAATAATAATAATAATAATAATAATAATAATAATAATAATAATAATAATAATAATGATAATGATAATAATAATAATAATAATTACGAAATGTGAAATTAATGATTCTATATTTCAGAAATCATCAGGATCCGCAATTCGAAAAGCGCCAGAAGTCGATAGGAAGAGGAGCACGTGCTATGATTACATCACTCATCTTCACTGTCTATGTACCACGGGTACTTCTGGCGATGTTTCCTGACGCGAGCCACCATCACGCATGACAACACCACTCCTATCACCTACGTGTGGTAGTATATTCAATTAACTAACGGCATAGGTATATATATATATATATATATATATATATATATATATATATATATATGTATATATATATATATATATATGTATATAAATGTGTATATAAATGTGTATATATATTTATATATATATATATATATGTCCATTTATAAAATACACGTGATATAATGTCTCTAAGTATAGAAGCGTCTCGAGTGTTGGTAACACGATATGTACATTTCGGTAATAGATGCGTGTGAAGAAGGAGGCCGAAGTACGGGCCAGGAACATTTCTTCTCGCCAACGGTAATTAGATGACCAGCAGTAGTGTCCGGCCGGTCCGGCCAGTGGTCTTTACAGGCGGATAGGGTGGCGGGGGCCTTGTATTTGGACGTTTCTATAGGTGTGCGTGTAGGCGGGGTAATTAGGTGGTCAGACTTACCTCTACTTTATTAGCTTACCATTGGCGTACATATTAGGTCCGATTGTATAATAGGTATATAAAAATGTGGTCATTTGCGATTTAACTACGCGTACAATTATGGACATGTACCGGAAGCATTATCGCGTTATGAAACAATAAATCCCAGCCCCTGGATCATCCGAGGATCTTCAAGAATCTAACTGACGCCCGATGTGTTGTTTTATATATATAGATACTATATATAGTATAGTATACTATATTATTAAATATAATATAACGATTGCATACGTCTAATTATAATATACCAATATACTAATAAAGCTATAATACTATTAATTCATCGGTATTACTATAACTTAATATAATAGTAAGTTCATGTTATACTATCATATTATATTATATATATAATATCTTTTTTATATTTAACTATAATTTTTTTATTATAATTAAAATAATGTTAATATGTTATAAATCAGTTTCAGTCTGATTTATCCACATATGTATATCGATTTTATTTGATTTTTATTTCAAAACAAGAAATTTGAGATATTTTAAGAAAAAGTCTATATTTAAATTATTAAATATTATTTATTAAAATGAATGAAAAGAAACCCTGTAAAAGACTGATTCAATACGTTTCTCTTGGGAATAAACCTAGTATTGTTAGATTCCATCAATAATCTGCTAGGATATTAATATTCCAATATTTTTTTATAGATTTCCTCTGTCACTGCAATATCGTCTTGAAAATAATGTCACCATTGTTTTTAATTACAATATTCACGATTGTAAATGGGAAAGTAATTTAAATATGAATTAGGAAAATAAATCTTAATAAATATACGAGCTCCGAGAGATTTTAAATAAGCATTTAATTCCTCAACAATATTTGCGTATTTTTCACTAATGATTTCTAAATAATTCATTACAAATGAATATATATATCATTAATTACCTAATTCAGATTTAGGTTTTACTATGTAGTAGCTGTAGAATACGTCCTAGATTTGCAAGTATTTGTGGTAAGACATTAGTTTATATTTACTTTAAATGTTATCTCACCGATTAATCACGCATTCGATAACGTTATTCATCTTGACGAATATCCCGAAAACAAGGATAATTATAATCACCTAACAAAACTCGATAATAAATCTACAGAATGTATTATACATATTAAATTATATTACTATTTCTAATTATCGATTTTTATAACATAGGAACATTCTACATAGAACACAGGAAATTGCATATATTTATTGATTTTTTTCTAAGTTTAAATCTTTAAATCGCACATATCAGAATATTAAATTTGTATATGATAAAATACCCATGTTATTGGTGTTTTTAACATATTTGAATCGAGTTTCCTACAGGATGTGATATCATATTTTCTTCATTTTATACGATGTTTTAAAGGGTAATGCGTCAATCAAACTTTTACTTGAAAAATCAATAAATAATCTTTATTCCTTAGGATCAACTATCATATAGGAAGTATTGTATGTAATCACATTTACGATTACAGTACAATGCAGACTATGAATGTGGAGAGGCGTAAGAATATGAATTTCGAAATTGGGAGAAACTGGTCTTATGATATATGGAACATCTGAATAATTCACTTGTGTTTATTACTTTTGTTTTTCCTAGCATAAATGTATTTAATTGAAAACAAATTTCCTTGAAGTGAATACGTATAACATATATATCGAGGTATAGCTTCAATATTAACTATACAGAAGTAAGATTAGATGGAATAGTTTTTTACTTTTATGTATATCACTGGAATAGCAATATTCAAAGATTGCAGTTTATTGTTACTCCAACATAATAAATTCTCGTTTTCTATGCAAACTCAGCTAGTCGTTTGTCCTAGTTATCAAATTCGATCCCAAAATAAGAATAATAAATGTTATTCGCAAATGTAGTTATATTTGAATCCCGGGAATACGTAGCGACCTTATCAGAGATAAAATACAACCTACTTTTATTACAATTTCTATTTAATTTTAATTCAAAACTCGTAGGTTTTTCACTTATAAGTAACATGAAGATGAATATAGTAGTTTCAGTTATATATAATAAAATATTATAATATTATATTATATATACAATATATTATACCACATTTGTGAAATAACATAATATATACAATAAATCATAATTTTATAATAAATTAAACGAATTAAATAATTGGAATAATACATTTAATTAATAACCTTGAACATATTTATACTTTTACAATATTATTATAATATGTAACTATATAAATGATTATGTGTATATATAATACTATTAACTTGTTAATGCATCATGATTTTAATAACTATGATTTATAAATGTAAATATAGTTTTACAAGGAAATTGTTAATTTTAGACCAAATAACAATAGTTTTAAATATAAATATGACTAAAGATAGCGTTAATTTTTACGTTATTTTCATATTGGCATATGTGAAATTCATAATATTAGTTATGGTAATATACACCCAAATAACAATAGTGGATATACATGTAATATCATATGTTTACTAAATTTACACATTCTAATATTTAAGGTCAATATAAAAAAACGGATTTAAGATCAACCAATATACAAATTAATCCGTAAAAATCATTAATACAAATCATCATGAAAATCAGTGGTGTAAACACTATTATCATAGGTGCATCTATACCCACACATACACACGCAGACATAGATATACAATAAGTATACTGATAACTATAGTTCACCTATATGGTTTCTTAGTATTGTAAGGCTATATCTGGCTTTTTGTATCTTACGAGGAAGTATACTTAAATATAACTAGTAATGCAACTACGAGTTATAAGAACACGAGCTATTCGATTATGTAATCTTAGCGCCTACCACACCCTAGTACACCCCACGAACCCTATTACACCCTTTTACAACCTATCGAACCCTATTACATCACGAATACGAATATGCAGACGATCCAGAATAGACGAACTCACGCCTACGAACTTCAAACCGCTTCCACAGTATCCGACATAGTTATTGCGTAACGAGCTCTCCCGTAATTACGTAACATTACCGGCGTTGCTGGACCGTCGACGGCTAGCTTGGAACGGCGTTGAGGACATCGAGGACATACCGCGTCGCGCGCCATTACTAGATACAACGGTCAGTTGGCCGGTCTCATCGCCGGTGCAGAGGTAATTACGCCATATTAATGATAATGCGCCGCGTCGAGCAAGTCTCCCGACAGGCCGATACGGATTAGATATGATCTATTATCTATTATCGTATAACTCAATTAAGTCGACGTATCGATAGAACGCCGCGTGATTGGAGTAGCGTAAACATCTCGAATAGGCCGCGAGGTCAGGAAGAGGTCAGGGAACGTCGGGGGGGGGGGGGTGAGAGGTCACTGAGAAAGGCCGTTGCAGTTGGATAGATGTTGCGTAAGGGTTACGTAAAGCTTCGTAAAAGATCACGACATGAAGTCGAGATCGAGCGCAGTAATTGATAGCGTAAGCTTAGTGTACCGTGAGTAGAGTACAAGTCCCATGTGAATGTAATTGTCCCAAGTCCCATAGTAATTGTAACAGGTATTCGATGAGGAAAAGAAGAAAAGTAAGTTGTTTAGAGTGTATGATATGTCACATAGGTATTATATGGGAGGTGTAGATGATATAAAGGGAGATGAGGAATTAGTAGAGGTCATGTAGGGGTCATTAATAGACGTAATGCATTATAGAGGTTGTGAGGTTTCGTATAGATAGAATAAAGGTCATGTAGAGGTCAATAAGAGACGCTATTTCGTTTAAATATTACATGCTCTTGTATAAGAAAGGTAGAGGTCGTCTAGAAGACGTTGAATGTCGTTTTTACGTTGTCGATATCTTATCAGATGTTAAGAGGTCATAAAAGGTCATCAAGCTCCGTGGCCCATCAAACCATGGATCACTTATACAGAGACATTTACCACAATGAAATACTACGCAATGAACATCAAATGTGCGCATACCTGGACGAGGATGAGTAGAGCAGTTGTCATCACCATTGTATTCATGTTCACGTTGAACCAGTTAGTAACGGCATATTTACAACCCTGAGATGCGATAGGGGCGGTGAGGGGTGTGATGGGGGCGGTGATGGGTGTGATGGGGGCGGTGAGGGGTGTGATGAGGGCGGTGAGGGCTGTGATGGGGGCGGTGAGGGGTGTGATGGGGGGTGTGATGAGGGCGGTGAGGGTGTGATGGGGGCGGTGAGGGGTGTGATGGGGGCGGTGAGGGTGTGATGAGGGCGGTGAGGGGTGTGATGGGGGCGGTGAGGGGTGTGGTGGGGGCGGTGAGGGGTGTGCTGGGGGCGGTGAGGGTGTGATGGGGGCGGTGAGGGATGTGATGGGGGCGGTGAGGGATGTGATGGGGGCGGTGAGGGGTGTGATGGGGGCGGTGATGGGTGTGATGGGGGCGGTGAGGGGTGTGATGGGGGCGGTGAGGGGTGAGATGGGGCGGTGAGGGGTGTGATGGGGGCAGTGAGGGGTGTGATGGGGGCGGTGAGGGGTGAGATGGGGCGGTGAGGGGTGTGATGGGGGCAGTGAGGGGTGTGATGGGGGCGGTGAGGGGTGTGATGGGGCGGTGAGGGTGTGATGTGGGCGGTGAGGGGTGTGATGAGGGCAGTGAGGGGTGTGATGGGGGCGGTGAGGGGTGTGGTGGGGGCGGTGAGGGGTGTGATGAGGGCGGTGAGGGGTGTGATGGGGGCGGTGAGGGGTGTGCTGGGGGCGGTGAGGGTGTGGTGGGGGCGGTGAGGGGTGTGCTGGGGGCGGTGAGGGTGTGATGGGGGCGGTGAGGGATGTGATGGGGGCGGTGAGGGATGTGATGGGGGCGGTGAGGGGTGTGATGGGGGCGGTGAGGGGTGTGATGGGGGCGGTGAGGGGTGTGATGGGGGCGGTGAGGGGTGTGATGAGTGCGGTATATTGGACAAGTGTTGAGTTGTGACGGGGATGGGGTCAGGTTGGTCGGTTATGATTGGTGGAATTGCGGTTATGATTGGTGGAATTGCGTCTAGTTGTGACATAGTGAAGTGACATTTGGTGGGTGCCTGGTGTATATTTGGTACGTCGATGTGCGGTGGTTTAGAGAGGTGTGGTGGCAGCGTAAAGTGGAGTTGGGAGGACGTATTGCGGTAGGCCTTTGTTGTGTGGTGGAGATACAATGAGGTCATTTGCGATATGTTGGTAAAAGTTGATAGTACATCGGAGTGCCCTGATAGGTCTGTAGCCTATCGCAATGGCATTGGGGCTACGGGGCTGACGTAGTGGTCCTTATATATAGAGATCGGACCTAACGCAGTGTTATCTAATCACCTTGGTGTTGAGGTGTCGAGCGGGGGCATGCCTTCCGTCTTTGATTAACGTTCTATTGTCTTTGGCATCGTCCTCGTAGTGGGTGAGGCGCGATTGGGAGGTAAAGTTCAACGAGTTCACCATCAGCTGATGCGAGATCGCTTCTCGGTGGCATATGTCCTGCCTCTTCGGCTGTAGTGGGTCGTGGTCAAGTTACATAATACTGGTCAGTAGCGTGCATGTAATAATACTGGTCAGTACCTGCCACAAATGCATGTATTTAGTATATATATTTAGTGTGTACTCTATCTATTGATGATGTTATATCATGTGGTAACTTGTATATAACAGCATGGGAGAGAGAGAGAGAGGGGGTGAGGCAGGGAGGTGAGTAGGATGAAGAGGGAGGGAGGTAGGAAGGGGATGGAGGTAGGAAGGGGATGGAGGGAGGGAGGAAAGGATGAAGAGGGAGGGAGGGAGAGAGGGAGAGAGGGAGAGAGAGAGAGAGAGAGAGAGAGAGAGAGAGAGAGAGAGTGAGAGAGAGAGAGAGAGAGAGAGAGAGAGAGAGAGAGAGAGAGAGAGAGAGAGAGAGAGAGAGAGAGAGAGAGAGAAGAGAGAGAGAGAGGAGAGAGAGAGAGAGAGAGAGAGAGAGAGAGAGAGAGAGAGAGAGAGAGAGAGAGAGAGAGAGAGAGAGAGAGAGAGAGAGAGAGAGAGAGAGAGAGAGAGAGAGAGAGAGAGAGAGAGAGAGAGAGAGAGAGAAGAGAGAGAGAGAGAGAGAGAGAGAGAGAGAGAGAGAGAGAGAGAGAGAGAGATGAGAGAGAATGAGAGAGTGAGAGAGAGAAAGAGATAGAGGTGGTATTACATGTGCTGCTGAGATGGTCACATAATTAATCAATCTATTAATAGAAAACGTGTGAAAGTCTTTGCGTGTTCTACGGTAAGTGTTAATATGGCGGATCCACATTAATGGCTTATTATCGTCTGCAAAGCATGAGATGTTAACCACCGCATTTACTAACGACATTCGTTATTTCTTATTATGCTAATCGATTAGCTTTAAAGGTGCATGCATTAACTGGAGTGACCGTGACATCGTAACGGGGTCTTGGTTATAGGAGACATATCATACATCTCGCATTATCAGCAAATGCATTATACAATAAGAAGTATTAATAAGAATTAATTATTTATATTTGTTGTATTGATATATAATACATTATACTGTGAATGAATATGTTATAACAATAGCTGGTGATTTAATTATATTTATATATTTTTTATATATATATATTTCTTGGAATTCGAGTCTTATAGGACAATTAATTATGTATTAATTGTAAATTCAAGTATATATATATATATATAATATATATATATATACTTGTAAATATATATATATATATATATATATATATATATATATATATTTATATATATATTTAAATACATATCTAAATAACATTTATTATTTTCTATATACTTATAATGTATTTCTCTATACCTATATTCATATAAATATATAGTTAATATTATACAAATAGTCATATATTTTTTGAATTTAATCTAAATTAATTCATTTTGTATTATTATTATATTTATATTTCATTTACAAAATAATATAAAAAATTTATTAATTGATAATAAAAATAGAGCCTATAAAACACTAATGTATAGAGGATAATATTATTCATACTATATCAGTATTAACAAACAATTATAAGTCGTAAAATGTACAATGTACAATGTACAGTGCAATGTACATTGTACATTGTACATTGTACATTGTACACTGTACACTCTATGTGTAATTATTATTATATAATTAAAACGAATTTAAATAAAAATTTAAAATCTTTTTTATATATATAGAGTATATCTATATATGTATGTATATATCTACATATAAAACACTATAGGATTTTATACATATATAAAGTGTTCTTTATTTGAAAGGGAGTTGACACCTAGAAAATTATATATATATGTATATATATATATATATATATATATATATATATATATATATATATATATATATATATAAAGAGATGTCTTATGGATATTGTTAAATTATTATTAAAAATAATTCAAATAATTTAATACATTTAAGTAAAACATATAATTAATGTTTTAATGTAATTAGATTTTTGTTAACAAATAATATTTTTTTTGCAGCATTATGTTCAAATTTTAATTTGTTCCAACAAAGTAATATTAAAAAACGGTGTACTATCTTACCGTTCCCTTTAGTGTATATCTAAGTTTGAATATGTATCAAATATATGAATTATTAGTGATGCGATATACGTAATAAAGTAATATAGTAAATAATATAGCGATACATAATTATATTTTAAATGCTAATATAGCAATATACCAATACAAAATATAGAATAGATTTGTATACGTATACGTATACAATGTACAATGTATATACGATGTACATTGTATATAATATAATGCTACAAACATATTAACACAAATAGCAATAATGCACTGGCAATGATTTTAATAATTATTGATTTTATCAAATAGAGAAATTCAAGGTTTTTTGTGTCACGTGATATTACATGTAAATAAATCATTTATATATTAATTCGAATTCGGATTGAAATAAAAAATCTAATGTACAACTTTAGATATGTATAATAATAGAATATAATCTGGATACACTATTAATAAATGTATATAATGTGTACAGATATATGATTATGTTATACAATATAATTTCTACGAATTTAAACTATAAGAGTTATTATTAAATATCGTTTGTAATAGAAAATTACATGTGGTATTTTTACTAAGTACTACTTAATAAGTAGGCCATACTTTATACTAAAGTAACGCATACTTGATATCATACGGTACTCTATACAGTACCATATGTAGTACACTATTATATGTTATATGTATACCGTGTATAATAATATCTATGTAAAGTATTCATCAGGATTTGACATTTTGAATTTGTATTCTTAAAACGATATAAAATATATTTATTACAATGAAATATTTAGGGGTTTACTTTATGCCGTACAAATAACTCTGCACATTTGTTAACATGTATGCATACGATATCATCGCATACGTGTTTTCCAACGAGGTTCGATTGTAAGTACCCAATGTATACTGGGATATACTATAGAGTAAGTATACGCGTATCTATCTACGTTGCAGTACGCTCAAGTGTGTTCAAAACCCCCGCGAACGCTTACGACCACACGTCGCATCCGCAATCGAATTACCCGTTAGCATTGCGTAACGCCATTACCACGGCCACAATAGAAACGGCTAATCGCATGCCGTACAATGGCATTATTAAATGAGGCCTCGGACGCCCGGCGGAGAATTGGCGCGTTAGTCTGGCATTTAGGCGGTTGCGGATAATCAGTTGAAACTAAAAGCTACGGCCCGACGCCTAAGCCACGCGACTAACGGCTACGAGGATTTAATAACTGATTGGTTTCCGATTAAGAAGTTGGTTCGGTTCGCTTTTAATGCACCGCTATCGATTTATCCGAGCCCCGTTCCCGCGAAATCTATAACACCGATAATATTTCACGGCATCTGGATTCCTAATCTCGGGCGATGAGCGGCGCCGGCTTATTAATATCGGCGATTTAAATATCGCGCGCGATAGCGTTGCGCACCCACCCGAGACGATATCGGATTGCGTTCGATGAGAGAACAGCACGTGGCCGGAACGGTCAGCGAATGCTTCGTGGCGTTGTACCAGGCCGAGAACATGAAGTCTTCCGGGCCCGAAACTCCGCAGCAGCGAAACTGCGCGGGGGGAGGGGAGGGAAGGACGTTTACGGGAGGGGAATTACCTCGGCGACAGCTATTACGGTGTTTGCGTGTAATGACGAGATGAGATGTTTTTGTTTACGGTCCAACTTATTGCGAGATCTTGAATTACTTGAGATTAACTTTTTACTGTAATTATTTATACGCATACGCACACACACACACACACACACACACACACACACACACACACACACACACACACACACACACACACACACACACACACACACACACACACACATATATATATATATATATATATATATATATATATATATATATATATATGTATACAGTTAATTAACTATAGATTAAACCTATATAGATATTATATACTATTTTATAATGAAACGCTATTATGGATTGACATATATGTTGTGAAATCGTAGACGAGCTAGTGCTAATAATAAAAACATACAGGTTCATATCTTATCGCTGAATGGGTAGGGTTTGCGTACAGCGTACAATATACAGTGTACAGTGTACACCGTACAATGTACACCGTACAGTGTACACCGTACGCCGTACAGTGTACGCAGTTAGGTAGCTGAAGTCAACCTGGATTTGCATGTGATCCCAGACCAAGGTCAGAGGTCTAGGTTTGCCTGTGCCCTTGACGAACGTCCGGTTGTACTCGTAGCGAACCTGGTGGCGCATCGAGGCGAAAATATTCTCCCTGATCTGTGGAGACGCATCCAGGTCATTAAAATCACTGTAACCGCGCGAGGATTGGTCGTGTCGTGGACGTGTGGGCGTGGGGAGGAGTTTGTTATGGGTGCGAGGGCCCCACACTGTGGGTGAGTTGTAATTGGGTGCGTATTTCAGTTTACAGGGCAACGGTGTGTGTCATTTATTGTTTGCAATCCCAGGAGCCAATGCGTATTTAATATACAGTTATTCGTTGTCTATGCTGTTGGGGAACGTTACTGTGAGTCATCGGGATAGC
>OZ038316.1:26550356-26552618 GCA_964035775.1 Osedax frankpressi
ATTATCATCATGTTGCACCATCATGATGTAATAACATACACTCTAATATTCATACTGTATAATGGTGTCAAATCATTAACATGTGAGTTGCGAATTCGTTATTAAATACAAGTGTATATAGATAATATATATATATATATATATATATATATATATATATATATATATATATATATATAGATAGATAATATATATATATATATAGATATAAGAAATGTACATGTACATTACATAAGGTTTATATAAATAAATAATATACGTTATATTTATACATGTGACATTAGATATGCAAATTTCATGTTAATTACAAACCATTATTCCAAATTGATTTTATTTTAAACTTGTAATACAGAATATATTTGAATTATTTTAAAGTAGTAAAGTTTCATGGTAATAGCTTTTCCATCGAAATCTTATCGATAACAATATGTCTATGTCTTAGCATTACGATATATTGTGTAGTACAATAGTATAGTAATACTATGGCATGTTACTTTAGTATATTAATACAACATATTAATATATTATAATAGAATTATCGTTATGGTTCGGTTTCGGCACCCCGGATTTACGTTTATCTGAACTTCGTACGCAAATTCTAGTTTCTCACGTAAATCAATGAGTAAATCGCACGTAATTCACGTTTAACAGATTATTACTCGGACCAAGGCTCTTCATATCTCAAGGGGTTTCTCGTACAGCTAGAACGGGTGTCGTATAATGCATTGTAACGTATTGTACGATGTATCCCCCACTTTATCATAGATAATTCGAGGAAACTTTATTGTATACCGCGGTATAGACAACAGAATGATATTATAAACTGGAGATAATTAATAAGTGTCCTAATTATATAACGTGATGCATACACCACTTTAGCCTTGTGGTCAAGTGGAGTGGTCAAGTGGAGTGGTCATTAAGTCAAATACGTGCACTGTGAACATCGTAATGTGCATATCAACAATATGCAGTTATCATTATATAATATCTTATGTAAGCTTTTTGAAAATGTACTATATATATAGTATTATATATAATTATATTATAGTATAACTCTAATATTTTAATAATAACATCTTTATATAATTTATTATTATCATATTATTATTAATAATAATAATAATAAACCTTCGATCTTGTATTGTTATACTTAGAATGGTGCTATACTGTATAATGTATTCGAGGTCTATTACGGGATTTAAAGAGAATGTTTTTTTGAATAGTATTATTTTTATTTAAATTCTTATAGTATTTTATAATTGTATTTAATAGGGAGCTAGTGTTGATGCTTTTTGTGTACTTGGTTGAAATTTAAAAAGTGAAGATTCATTGAAGATTAGGTGAAGATATTTGTAGGATTTCGGTAGGCTCTCGTAGATAATACGATAATTAATATTAGACTGGTGCGTACGATTTAACAAGATTAAGTTGTTCTGAAAATATATTATGATTATGTTATCGGCGCGTTGGATATACCTCCGAAATTCATATATTGTGGATATAGCTACTGTGTATATATATATATATATATATACATATATATATATATATATATATATGTTAAATGCTTCACAATTTGCAGTTGAGTTTAAATGTTAAGTTAATCTATGCAAAGTGAGAGAGAATGTAGAAAGGCGTAATAGCGATGACGATGTACTCTGGAATGTTCTCCTCAATGGTCGGAGGAAATCAATTGGTTGGCTGGTAATTGGTTACTACGAAAGTTCGTGACATTTCACGTTTGTTGACAATTGAAACGGTGGACTTGATGCTGACGCCGATATTTTCTTACAGATTAAGAGTGGAGTGTAGATTTATTACGGTACGAGATTTGTGGACGGAGATTTTATTCATGATTATGCAAAGTTAAGTAATTAGTAATACCCCAACTATAGGTGGATAATTTTACTTTTGAAACATTGAAAGCATCGCAAGGGGGAGTTTAGGGAGAACCATTTCAGTATTCCATGAATACCAGAGAATATCAATTAATTATGATTATGATTATTTTAAGCGATGCGACAATATATGCCCATATTTGGAGTTATCAACACTTGGACTGCTTACGCGAACCACGCGATTCAATAAATTGCATACGTAATTAATATCAATTAATAATAATTGTCAGTATCAGAGTTCAAGGGTTACACAATATATGGTATTGCGTAACGACTTAACAATCATGCGCAGAAGGACACTTCGGCGGTCATTTTAATAAACAAAGATATCGGATTTCTGAAATCCGCCGGGTAATTAATTACA
>OZ038316.1:26552818-26592818 GCA_964035775.1 Osedax frankpressi
GTGTAGATAGGGTTGTATAACTAGTGAGGACCTTGTGTAGATAGGGTTGTATAACTAGTGGTGACCTTGTGTAGATAGGGTTGTATAACTAGTGAGGACCTTGTGTAGATAGGGTTGTATAACTAGTGAGGACCTTGTGTAGATAGGGTTGTATAACTAGTGAGGACCTTGTGTAGATAGGGTTGTATAACTAGTGGAGGACCTTGTGTAGATAGGGTTGTATAACTAGTGGTGAGGACCTTGTGTAGATAGGGTTGTATAACTAGTGAGGACCTTGTGTAGATAGGGTTGTATAACTAGTGAGGACCTTGTGTAGATAGGGTTGTATAACTAGTGAGGACCTTGTGTAGATAGGGTTGTATAACTAGTGAGGACCTTGTGTAGATAGGGTTGTATAACTAGTGAGGACCTTGTGTAGATAGGGTTGTATAACTAGTGGTGAGGACCTTGTGTAGATAGGGTTGTATAACTAGTGAGGACCTTGTGTAGATAGGGTTGTATAACTAGTGGTGAGGACCTTGTGTAGATAGGGTTGTATAACTAGTGGTGAGGACCTTGTGTAGATAGGGTTGTATAACTAGTGAGGACCTTGTGTAGATAGGGTTGTATAACTAGTGGTGAGGACCTTGTGTAGATAGGGTTGTATAACTAGTGAGGACCTTGTGTAGATAGGGTTGTATAACTAGTGAGGACCTTGTGTAGATAGGGTTGTATAACTAGTGGTGGACCTTGTGTAGATAGGGTTGTATAACTAGTGAGGACCTTGTGTAGATAGGGTTGTATAACTAGTGGTGACCTTGTGTAGATAGGGTTGTATAACTAGTGGTGAGGACCTTGTGTAGATAGGGTTGTATAACTAGTGAGGACCTTGTGTAGATAGGGTTGTATAACTAGTGGTGAGGACCTTGTGTAGATAGGGTTGTATAACTAGTGAGGACCTTGTGTAGATAGGGTTGTATAACTAGTGGTGGACCTTGTGTAGATAGGGTTGTATAACTAGTGAGGACCTTGTGTAGATAGGGTTGTATAACTAGTGAGGACCTTGTGTAGATAGGGTTGTATAACTAGTGGTGACCTTGTGTAGATAGGGTTGTATAACTAGTGGTGAGGACCTTGTGTAGATAGGGTTGTATAACTAGTGAGGACCTTGTGTAGATAGGGTTGTATAACTAGTGAGGACCTTGTGTAGATAGGGTTGTATAACTAGTGGTGAGGACCTTGTGTAGATAGGGTTGTATAACTAGTGAGGACCTTGTGTAGATAGGGTTGTATAACTAGTGAGGACCTTGTGTAGATAGGGTTGTATAACTAGTGAGGACCTTGTGTAGATAGGGTTGTATAACTAGTGGTGAGGACCTTGTGTAGATAGGGTTGTATAACTAGTGAGGACCTTGTGTAGATAGGGTTGTATAACTAGTGGTGAGGACCTTGTGTAGATAGGGTTGTATAACTAGTGGTGACCTTGTGTAGATAGGGTTGTATAACTAGTGGTGAGGACCTTGTGTAGATAGGGTTGTATAACTAGTGAGGACCTTGTGTAGATAGGGTTGTATAACTAGTGGTGAGGACCTTGTGTAGATAGGGTTGTATAACTAGTGGTGAGGACCTTGTGTAGATAGGGTTGTATAACTAGTGGTGAGGACCTTGTGTAGATAGGGTTGTATAACTAGTGAGGACCTTGTGTAGATAGGGTTGTATAACTAGTGGTGACCTTGTGTAGATAGGGTTGTATAACTAGTGGTGAGGACCTTGTGTAGATAGGGTTGTATAACTAGTGGTGAGGACCTTGTGTAGATAGGGTTGTATAACTAGTGAGGACCTTGTGTAGATAGGGTTGTATAACTAGTGAGGACCTTGTGTAGATAGGGTTGTATAACTAGTGGTGAGGACCTTGTGTAGATAGGGTTGTATAACTAGTGGTGAGGACCTTGTGTAGATAGGGTTGTATAACTAGTGGTGAGGACCTTGTGTAGATAGGGTTGTATAACTAGTGGTGACCTTGTGTAGATAGGGTTGTATAACTAGTGAGGACCTTGTGTAGATAGGGTTGTATAACTAGTGAGGACCTTGTGTAGATAGGGTTGTATAACTAGTGGTGACCTTGTGTAGATAGGGTTGTATAACTAGTGAGGACCTTGTGTAGATAGGGTTGTATAACTAGTGAGGACCTTGTGTAGATAGGGTTGTATAACTAGTGGTGAGGACCTTGTGTAGATAGGGTTGTATAACTAGTGGTGACCTTGTGTAGATAGGGTTGTATAACTAGTGGTGAGGACCTTGTGTAGATAGGGTTGTATAACTAGTGAGGACCTTGTGTAGATAGGGTTGTATAACTAGTGAGGACCTTGTGTAGATAGGGTTGTATAACTAGTGGTGAGGACCTTGTGTAGATAGGGTTGTATAACTAGTGGTGAGGACCTTGTGTAGATAGGGTTGTATAACTAGTGGTGACCTTGTGTAGATAGGGTTGTATAACTAGTGGTGAGGACCTTGTGTAGATAGGGTTGTATAACTAGTGGTGAGGACCTTGTGTAGATAGGGTTGTATAACTAGTGAGGACCTTGTGTAGATAGGGTTGTATAACTAGTGAGGACCTTGTGTAGATAGGGTTGTATAACTAGTGGTGAGGACCTTGTGTAGATAGGGTTGTATAACTAGTGGTGAGGACCTTGTGTAGATAGGGTTGTATAACTAGTGAGGACCTTGTGTAGATAGGGTTGTATAACTAGTGGTGAGGACCTTGTGTAGATAGGGTTGTATAACTAGTGGTGAGGACCTTGTGTAGATAGGGTTGTATAACTAGTGAGGACCTTGTGTAGATAGGGTTGTATAACTAGTGGTGACCTTGTGTAGATAGGGTTGTATAACTAGTGGTGACCTTGTGTAGATAGGGTTGTATAACTAGTGGTAGGACCTTGTGTAGATAGGGTTGTATAACTAGTGGTGACCTTGTGTAGATAGGGTTGTATAACTAGTGGTGAGGACCTTGTGTAGATAGGGTTGTATAACTAGTGGTGACCTTGTGTAGATAGGGTTGTATAACTAGTGGTGAGGACCTTGTGTAGATAGGGTTGTATAACTAGTGAGGACCTTGTGTAGATAGGGTTGTATAACTAGTGGTGAGGACCTTGTGTAGATAGGGTTGTATAACTAGTGGTGAGGACCTTGTGTAGATAGGGTTGTATAACTAGTGGTGAGGACCTTGTGTAGATAGGGTTGTATAACTAGTGGTGAGGACCTTGTGTAGATAGGGTTGTATAACTAGTGGTGAGGACCTTGTGTAGATAGGGTTGTATAACTAGTGGTGAGGACCTTGTGTAGATAGGGTTGTATAACTAGTGAGGACCTTGTGTAGATAGGGTTGTATAACTAGTGAGGACCTTGTGTAGATAGGGTTGTATAACTAGTGGTGAGGACCTTGTGTAGATAGGGTTGTATAACTAGTGGTGAGGACCTTGTGTAGATAGGGTTGTATAACTAGTGGTGAGGACCTTGTGTAGATAGGGTTGTATAACTAGTGGTGAGGACCTTGTGTAGATAGGGTTGTATAACTAGTGGTGACCTTGTGTAGATAGGGTTGTATGAGGACCTTGTGTAGATAGGGTTGTATAACTAGTGGTGAGGACCTTGTGTAGATAGGGTTGTATAACTAGTGGTGAGGACCTTGTGTAGATAGGGTTGTATAACTAGTGGTGAGGACCTTGTGTAGATAGGGTTGTATAACTAGTGGTGAGGACCTTGTGTAGATAGGGTTGTATAACTAGTGGTGACCTTGTGTAGATAGGGTTGTATAACTAGTGGTGGACCTTGTGTAGATAGGGTTGTATAACTAGTGAGGACCTTGTGTAGATAGGGTTGTATAACTAGTGGTGAGGACCTTGTGTAGATAGGGTTGTATAACTAGTGAGGACCTTGTGTAGATAGGGTTGTATAACTAGTGGTGACCTTGTGTAGATAGGGTTGTATAACTAGTGGTGGACCTTGTGTAGATAGGGTTGTATAACTAGTGGTGAGGACCTTGTGTAGATAGGGTTGTATAACTAGTGAGGACCTTGTGTAGATAGGGTTGTATAACTAGTGGTGACCTTGTGTAGATAGGGTTGTATAACTAGTGAGGACCTTGTGTAGATAGGGTTGTATAACTAGTGAGGACCTTGTGTAGATAGGGTTGTATAACTAGTGGTGAGGACCTTGTGTAGATAGGGTTGTATAACTAGTGAGGACCTTGTGTAGATAGGGTTGTATAACTAGTGAGGACCTTGTGTAGATAGGGTTGTATAACTAGTGGTGAGGACCTTGTGTAGATAGGGTTGTATAACTAGTGGTGACCTTGTGTAGATAGGGTTGTATAACTAGTGGTGACCTTGTGTAGATAGGGTTGTATAACTAGTGGTGAGGACCTTGTGTAGATAGGGTTGTATAACTAGTGGTGAGGACCTTGTGTAGATAGGGTTGTATAACTAGTGAGGACCTTGTGTAGATAGGGTTGTATAACTAGTGGTGAGGACCTTGTGTAGATAGGGTTGTATAACTAGTGGTGACCTTGTGTAGATAGGGTTGTATAACTAGTGGAGGACCTTGTGTAGATAGGGTTGTATAACTAGTGAGGACCTTGTGTAGATAGGGTTGTATAACTAGTGGTGAGGACCTTGTGTAGATAGGGTTGTATAACTAGTGGTGACCTTGTGTAGATAGGGTTGTATAACTAGTGGTGGACCTTGTGTAGATAGGGTTGTATAACTAGTGAGGACCTTGTGTAGATAGGGTTGTATAACTAGTGGTGAGGACCTTGTGTAGATAGGGTTGTATAACTAGTGAGGACCTTGTGTAGATAGGGTTGTATAACTAGTGGTGAGGACCTTGTGTAGATAGGGTTGTATAACTAGTGAGGACCTTGTGTAGATAGGGTTGTATAACTAGTGGTGAGGACCTTGTGTAGATAGGGTTGTATAACTAGTGAGGACCTTGTGTAGATAGGGTTGTATAACTAGTGGTGACCTTGTGTAGATAGGGTTGTATAACTAGTGGTGGACCTTGTGTAGATAGGGTTGTATAACTAGTGGAGGACCTTGTGTAGATAGGGTTGTATAACTAGTGGTGAGGACCTTGTGTAGATAGGGTTGTATAACTAGTGAGGACCTTGTGTAGATAGGGTTGTATAACTAGTGGTGAGGACCTTGTGTAGATAGGGTTGTATAACTAGTGAGGACCTTGTGTAGATAGGGTTGTATAACTAGTGGTGACCTTGTGTAGATAGGGTTGTATAACTAGTGGTGAGGACCTTGTGTAGATAGGGTTGTATAACTAGTGAGGACCTTGTGTAGATAGGGTTGTATAACTAGTGGTGAGGACCTTGTGTAGATAGGGTTGTATAACTAGTGGTGAGGACCTTGTGTAGATAGGGTTGTATAACTAGTGAGGACCTTGTGTAGATAGGGTTGTATAACTAGTGGTGAGGACCTTGTGTAGATAGGGTTGTATAACTAGTGGTGAGGACCTTGTGTAGATAGGGTTGTATAACTAGTGGTGAGGACCTTGTGTAGATAGGGTTGTATAACTAGTGGTGAGGACCTTGTGTAGATAGGGTTGTATAACTAGTGGTGAGGACCTTGTGTAGATAGGGTTGTATAACTAGTGAGGACCTTGTGTAGATAGGGTTGTATAACTAGTGGTGAGGACCTTGTGTAGATAGGGTTGTATAACTAGTGGTGACCTTGTGTAGATAGGGTTGTATAACTAGTGGTGAGGACCTTGTGTAGATAGGGTTGTATAACTAGTGAGGACCTTGTGTAGATAGGGTTGTATAACTAGTGGTGAGGACCTTGTGTAGATAGGGTTGTATAACTAGTGAGGACCTTGTGTAGATAGGGTTGTATAACTAGTGGTGACCTTGTGTAGATAGGGTTGTA
This sequence comes from Osedax frankpressi, assembly GCA_964035775.1. Classification (NCBI taxonomy): domain Eukaryota; kingdom Metazoa; phylum Annelida; class Polychaeta; order Sabellida; family Siboglinidae; genus Osedax; species Osedax frankpressi. The sequence goes on from OZ038316.1 coordinate 26,558,728, forward strand.
TAACTAGTGGTGAGGACCTTGTGTAGATAGGGTTGTATAACTAGTGGTGAGGACCTTGTGTAGATAGGGTTGTATAACTAGTGGTGAGGACCTTGTGTAGATAGGGTTGTATAACTAGTGAGGACCTTGTGTAGATAGGGTTGTATAACTAGTGTTGACCTTGTGTAGATAGGGTTGTATAACTAGTGAGGACCTTGTGTAGATAGGGTTGTATAACTAGTGGTGGACCTTGTGTAGATAGGGTTGTATAACTAGTGGTGACCTTGTGTAGATAGGGTTGTATAACTAGTGGTGGACCTTGTGTAGATAGGGTTGTATAACTAGTGGTGAGGACCTTGTGTAGATAGGGTTGTATAACTAGTGGTGAGGACCTTGTGTAGATAGGGTTGTATAACTAGTGAGGACCTTGTGTAGATAGGGTTGTATAACTAGTGGTGAGGACCTTGTGTAGATAGGGTTGTATAACTAGTGAGGACCTTGTGTAGATAGGGTTGTATAACTAGTGGTGAGGACCTTGTGTAGATAGGGTTGTATAACTAGTGAGGACCTTGTGTAGATAGGGTTGTATAACTAGTGGTGACCTTGTGTAGATAGGGTTGTATAACTAGTGGTGGTGAGGACCTTGTGTAGATAGGGTTGTATAACTAGTGGTGAGGACCTTGTGTAGATAGGGTTGTATAACTAGTGGTGAGGACCTTGTGTAGATAGGGTTGTATAACTAGTGGTGAGGACCTTGTGTAGATAGGGTTGTATAACTAGTGAGGACCTTGTGTAGATAGGGTTGTATAACTAGTGGTGACCTTGTGTAGATAGGGTTGTATAACTAGTGGTGACCTTGTGTAGATAGGGTTGTATAACTAGGTGGTGAGGACCTTGTGTAGATAGGGTTGTATAACTAGTGAGGACCTTGTGTAGATAGGGTTGTATAACTAGTGGTGAGGACCTTGTGTAGATAGGGTTGTATAACTAGTGGTGAGGACCTTGTGTAGATAGGGTTGTATAACTAGTGGTGAGGACCTTGTGTAGATAGGGTTGTATAACTAGTGAGGACCTTGTGTAGATAGGGTTGTATAACTAGTGGAGGACCTTGTGTAGATAGGGTTGTATAACTAGTGAGGACCTTGTGTAGATAGGGTTGTATAACTAGTACCTTGTGTAGATAGGGTTGTATAACTAGTGGTGAGGACCTTGTGTAGATAGGGTTGTATAACTAGTGGTGACCTTGTGTAGATAGGGTTGTATAACTAGTGGTGAGGACCTTGTGTAGATAGGGTTGTATAACTAGTGAGGACCTTGTGTAGATAGGGTTGTATAACTAGTGAGGACCTTGTGTAGATAGGGTTGTATAACTAGTGAGGACCTTGTGTAGATAGGGTTGTATAACTAGTGGTGAGGACCTTGTGTAGATAGGGTTGTATAACTAGTGGTGAGGACCTTGTGTAGATAGGGTTGTATAACTAGTGAGGACCTTGTGTAGATAGGGTTGTATAACTAGTGAGGACCTTGTGTAGATAGGGTTGTATAACTAGTGGTGAGGACCTTGTGTAGATAGGGTTGTATAACTAGTGAGGACCTTGTGTAGATAGGGTTGTATAACTAGTGGTGAGGACCTTGTGTAGATAGGGTTGTATAACTAGTGAGGACCTTGTGTAGATAGGGTTGTATAACTAGTGGTGACCTTGTGTAGATAGGGTTGTATAACTAGTGGTGACCTTGTGTAGATAGGGTTGTATAACTAGTGGTGAGGACCTTGTGTAGATAGGGTTGTATAACTAGTGAGGACCTTGTGTAGATAGGGTTGTATAACTAGTGGTGAGGACCTTGTGTAGATAGGGTTGTATAACTAGTGGTGACCTTGTGTAGATAGGGTTGTATAACTAGTGAGGACCTTGTGTAGATAGGGTTGTATAACTAGTGGTGAGGACCTTGTGTAGATAGGGTTGTATAACTAGTGGTGAGGACCTTGTGTAGATAGGGTTGTATAACTAGTGGTGAGGACCTTGTGTAGATAGGGTTGTATAACTAGTGGTGAGGACCTTGTGTAGATAGGGTTGTATAACTAGTGGTGACCTTGTGTAGATAGGGTTGTATAACTAGTGGTGAGGACCTTGTGTAGATAGGGTTGTATAACTAGTGGTGAGGACCTTGTGTAGATAGGGTTGTATAACTAGTGGTGACCTTGTGTAGATAGGGTTGTATAACTAGTAGTGAGGACCTTGTGTAGATAGGGTTGTATAACTAGTGGTGAGGACCTTGTGTAGATAGGGTTGTATAACTAGTGAGGACCTTGTGTAGATAGGGTTGTATAACTAGTGAGGACCTTGTGTAGATAGGGTTGTATAACTAGTGAGGACCTTGTGTAGATAGGGTTGTATAACTAGTGAGGACCTTGTGTAGATAGGGTTGTATAACTAGTGGTGAGGACCTTGTGTAGATAGGGTTGTATAACTAGTGGTGACCTTGTGTAGATAGGGTTGTATAACTAGTGGTGAGGACCTTGTGTAGATAGGGTTGTATAACTAGTGAGGACCTTGTGTAGATAGGGTTGTATAACTAGTGAGGACCTTGTGTAGATAGGGTTGTATAACTAGTGGTGAGGACCTTGTGTAGATAGGGTTGTATAACTAGTGAGGACCTTGTGTAGATAGGGTTGTATAACTAGTGAGGACCTTGTGTAGATAGGGTTGTATAACTAGTGGTGAGGACCTTGTGTAGATAGGGTTGTATAACTAGTGGTGACCTTGTGTAGATAGGGTTGTATAACTAGTGGTGAGGACCTTGTGTAGATAGGGTTGTATAACTAGTGAGGACCTTGTGTAGATAGGGTTGTATAACTAGTGAGGACCTTGTGTAGATAGGGTTGTATAACTAGTGGTGAGGACCTTGTGTAGATAGGGTTGTATAACTAGTGAGGACCTTGTGTAGATAGGGTTGTATAACTAGTGGTGAGGACCTTGTGTAGATAGGGTTGTATAACTAGTGAGGACCTTGTGTAGATAGGGTTGTATAACTAGTGGTGGTGACCTTGTGTAGATAGGGTTGTATAACTAGTGGTGAGGACCTTGTGTAGATAGGGTTGTATAACTAGTGGTGACCTTGTGTAGATAGGGTTGTATAACTAGTGAGGACCTTGTGTAGATAGGGTTGTATAACTAGTGGTGAGGACCTTGTGTAGATAGGGTTGTATAACTAGTGAGGACCTTGTGTAGATAGGGTTGTATAACTAGTGGTGACCTTGTGTAGATAGGGTTGTATAACTAGTGAGGACCTTGTGTAGATAGGGTTGTATAACTAGTGAGGACCTTGTGTAGATAGGGTTGTATAACTAGTGAGGACCTTGTGTAGATAGGGTTGTATAACTAGTGGTGAGGACCTTGTGTAGATAGGGTTGTATAACTAGTGAGGACCTTGTGTAGATAGGGTTGTATAACTAGTGAGGACCTTGTGTAGATAGGGTTGTATAACTAGTGGTGAGGACCTTGTGTAGATAGGGTTGTATAACTAGTGAGGACCTTGTGTAGATAGAGTTGTATAACTAGTGAGGACCTTGTGTAGATAGGGTTGTATAACTAGTGGTGACCTTGTGTAGATAGGGTTGTATAACTAGTGAGGACCTTGTGTAGATAGGGTTGTATAACTAGTGGTGAGGACCTTGTGTAGATAGGGTTGTATAACTAGTGAGGACCTTGTGTAGATAGAGTTGTATAACTAGTGGTGAGGACCTTGTGTAGATAGGGTTGTATAACTAGTGGTGACCTTGTGTAGATAGGGTTGTATAACTAGTGGTGACCTTGTGTAGATATGGTTGTATAACTAGTGGTGACCTTGTGTAGATAGGGTTGTATAACTAGTGGTGACCTTGTGTAGATAGGGTTGTATAACTAGTGAGGACCTTGTGTAGATAGGGTTGTATAACTAGTGAGGACCTTGTGTAGATAGGGTTGTATAACTAGTGAGGACCTTGTGTAGATAGGGTTGTATAACTAGTGAGGACCTTGTGTAGATAGGGTTGTATAACTAGTGGTGACCTTGTGTAGATAGGGTTGTATAACTAGTGGTGACCTTGTGTAGATAGGGTTGTATAACTAGTGGTGAGGACCTTGTGTAGATAGGGTTGTATAACTAGTGGTGAGGACCTTGTGTAGATAGGGTTGTATAACTAGTGGTGACCTTGTGTAGATAGGGTTGTATAACTAGTGGTGAGGACCTTGTGTAGATAGGGTTGTATAACTAGTGAGGACCTTGTGTAGATAGGGTTGTATAACTAGTGAGGACCTTGTGTAGATAGGGTTGTATAACTAGTGAGGACCTTGTGTAGATAGGGTTGTATAACTAGTGGTGACCTTGTGTAGATAGGGTTGTATAACTAGTGAGGACCTTGTGTAGATAGGGTTGTATAACTAGTGGTGAGGACCTTGTGTAGATAGGGTTGTATAACTAGTGAGGACCTTGTGTAGATAGGGTTGTATAACTAGTGAGGACCTTGTGTAGATAGGGTTGTATAACTAGTGAGGACCTTGTGTAGATAGGGTTGTATAACTAGTGGTGACCTTGTGTAGATAGGGTTGTATAACTAGTGAGGACCTTGTGTAGATAGGGTTGTATAACTAGTGGTGACCTTGTGTAGATAGGGTTGTATAACTAGTGAGGACCTTGTGTAGATAGGGTTGTATAACTAGTGGTGACCTTGTGTAGATAGGGTTGTATAACTAGTGGTGAGGACCTTGTGTAGATAGGGTTGTATAACTAGTGGTTAACTTGTGTAGATAGGGTTGTATAACTAGTGAGGACCTTGTGTAGATAGGGTTGTATAACTAGTGAGGACCTTGTGTAGATAGGGTTGTATAACTAGTGAGGACCTTGTGTAGATAGGGTTGTATAACTAGTGAGGACCTTGTGTAGATAGGGTTGTATAACTAGTGAGGACCTTGTGTAGATAGGGTTGTATAACTAGTGAGGACCTTGTGTAGATAGGGTTGTATAACTAGTGGTGACCTTGTGTAGATAGGGTTGTATAACTAGTGAGGACCTTGTGTAGATAGGGTTGTATAACTAGTGGTGACCTTGTGTAGATAGGGTTGTATAACTAGTGAGGACCTTGTGTAGATAGGGTTGTATAACTAGTGGTGACCTTGTGTAGATAGGGTTGTATAACTAGTGGTGAGGACCTTGTGTAGATAGGGATGTATAACTAGTGGTGAGGACCTTGTGTAGATAGGGTTGTATAACTAGTGAGGACCTTGTGTAGATAGGGTTGTATAACTAGTGAGGACCTTGTGTAGATAGGGTTGTATAACTAGTGAGGACCTTGTGTAGATAGGGTTGTATAACTAGTGGTGAGGACCTTGTGTAGATAGGGTTGTATAACTAGTGAGGACCTTGTGTAGATAGGGTTGTATAACTAGTGGTGACCTTGTGTAGATAGGGTTGTATAACTAGTGGTGAGGACCTTGTGTAGATAGGGTTGTATAACTAGTGGTGACCTTGTGTAGATAGGGTTGTATAACTAGTGAGGACCTTGTGTAGATAGGGTTGTATAACTAGTGGTGAGGACCTTGTGTAGATAGGGTTGTATAACTAGTGAGGACCTTGTGTAGATAGGGTTGTATAACTAGTGGTGACCTTGTGTAGATAGGGTTGTATAACTAGTGGTGAGGACCTTGTGTAGATAGGGTTGTATAACTAGTGAGGACCTTGTGTAGATAGGGTTGTATAACTAGTGGTGACCTTGTGTAGATATGGTTGTATAACTAGTGATGACCTTGTGTAGATAGGGTTGTATAACTAGTGAGGACCTTGTGTAGATAGGGTTGTATAACTAGTGGTGAGGACCTTGTGTAGATAGGGTTGTATAACTAGTGGTGACCTTGTGTAGATAGGGTTGTATAACTAGTGAGGACATTGTGTAGATAGGGTTGTATAACTAGTGGTGACCTTGTGTAAATAGGGTTGTATAACTAGTGGTGACCTTGTGTAGATAGGGTTGTATAACTAGTGGTGACCTTGTGTAGATAGGGTTGTATAACTAGTGGTGAGGACCTTGTGTAGATAGGGTTGTATAACTAGTGAGGACCTTGTGTAGATAGGGTTGTATAACTAGTGAGGACCTTGTGTAGATAGGGTTGTATAACTAGTGGTGAGGACCTTGTGTAGATAGGGTTGTATAACTAGTGAGGACCTTGTGTAGATAGGGTTGTATAACTAGTGGTGAGGACCTTGTGTAGATAGGGTTGTATAACTAGTGAGGACCTTGTGTAGATAGGGTTGTATAACTAGTGGTGACCTTGTGTAGATAGGGTTGTATAACTAGTGAGGACCTTGTGTAGATAGGGTTGTATAACTAGTGGTGAGGACCTTGTGTAGATAGGGTTGTATAACTAGTGAGGACCTTGTGTAGATAGGGTTGTATAACTAGTGGTGACCTTGTGTAGATAGGGTTGTATAACTAGTGGTGAGGACCTTGTGTAGATAGGGTTGTATAACTAGTGGTGAGGACCTTGTGTAGATAGGGTTGTATAACTAGTGTTGAGGACCTTGTGTAGATAGGGTTGTATAACTAGTGGTGACCTTGTGTAGATAGGGTTGTATAACTAGTGGTGACCTTGTGTAGATAGGGTTGTATAACTAGTGGTGACCTTGTGTAGATAGGGTTGTATAACTAGTGGTGAGGACCTTGTGTAGATAGGGTTGTATAACTAGTGGTGAGGACCTTGTGTAGATAGGGTTGTATAACTAGTGGTGAGGACCTTGTGTAGATAGGGTTGTATAACTAGTGGTGAGGACCTTGTGTAGATAGGGTTGTATAACTAGTGGTGAGGACCTTGTGTAGATAGGGTTGTATAACTAGTGGTGAGGACCTTGTGTAGATAGGGTTGTATAACTAGTGAGGACCTTGTGTAGATAGGGTTGTATAACTAGTGGTGACCTTGTGTAGATAGGGTTGTATAACTAGTGAGGACCTTGTGTAGATAGGGTTGTATAACTAGTGGTGAGGACCTTGTGTAGATAGGGTTGTATAACTAGTGGTGACCTTGTGTAGATAGGGTTGTATAACTAGTGGTGAGGACCTTGTGTAGATAGGGTTGTATAACTAGTGGTGACCTTGTGTAGATAGGGTTGTATAACTAGTGGTGAGGACCTTGTGTAGATAGGGTTGTATAACTAGTGAGGACCTTGTGTAGATAGGGTTGTATAACTAGTGAGGACCTTGTGTAGATAGGGTTGTATAACTAGTGGTGAGGACCTTGTGTAGATAGGGTTGTATAACTAGTGGTGAGGACCTTGTGTAGATAGGGTTGTATAACTAGTGGTGAGGACCTTGTGTAGATAGGGTTGTATAACTAGTGAGGACCTTGTGTAGATAGGGTTGTATAACTAGTGGTGAGGACCTTGTGTAGATAGGGTTGTATAACTAGTGGTGAGGACCTTGTGTAGATAGGGTTGTATAACTAGTGGTGAGGACCTTGTGTAGATAGGGTTGTATAACTAGTGAGGACCTTGTGTAGATAGGGTTGTATAACTAGTGGTGACCTTGTGTAGATAGGGTTGTATAACTAGTGAGGACCTTGTGTAGATAGGGTTGTATAACTAGTGGTGAGGACCTTGTGTAGATAGGGTTGTATAACTAGTGAGGACCTTGTGTAGATAGGGTTGTATAACTAGTGGTGAGGACCTTGTGTAGATAGGGTTGTATAACTAGTGGTGAGGACCTTGTGTAGATAGGGTTGTATAACTAGTGGTGAGGACCTTGTGTAGATAGGGTTGTATAACTAGTGGTGAGGACCTTGTGTAGATAGGGTTGTATAACTAGTGGTGAGGACCTTGTGTAGATAGGGTTGTATAACTAGTGGTGAGGACCTTGTGTAGATAGGGTTGTATAACTAGTGAGGACCTTGTGTAGATAGGGTTGTATAACTAGTGGTGACCTTGTGTAGATAGGGTTGTATAACTAGTGAGGACCTTGTGTAGATAGGGTTGTATAACTAGTGGTGAGGACCTTGTGTAGATAGGGTTGTATAACTAGTGGTGACCTTGTGTAGATAGGGTTGTATAACTAGTGGTGAGGACCTTGTGTAGATAGGGTTGTATAACTAGTGGTGAGGACCTTGTGTAGATAGGGTTGTATAACTAGTGGTGACCTTGTGTAGATAGGGTTGTATAACTAGTGGTGAGGACCTTGTGTAGATAGGGTTGTATAACTAGTGGTGAGGACCTTGTGTAGATAGGGTTGTATAACTAGTGGTGACCTTGTGTAGATAGGGTTGTATAACTAGTGGTGAGGACCTTGTGTAGATAGGGTTGTATAACTAGTGAGGACCTTGTGTAGATAGGGTTGTATAACTAGTGAGGACCTTGTGTAGATAGGGTTGTATAACTAGTGAGGACCTTGTGTAGATAGGGTTGTATAACTAGTGGTGAGGACCTTGTGTAGATAGGGTTGTATAACTAGTGGTGAGGACCTTGTGTAGATAGGGTTGTATAACTAGTGAGGACCTTGTGTAGATAGGGTTGTATAACTAGTGAGGACCTTGTGTAGATAGGGTTGTATAACTAGTGAGGACCTTGTGTAGATAGGGTTGTATAACTAGTGGTGAGGACCTTGTGTAGATAGGGTTGTATAACTAGTGGTGAGGACCTTGTGTAGATAGGGTTGTATAACTAGTGGTGAGGACCTTGTGTAGATAGGGTTGTATAACTAGTGGTGAGGACCTTGTGTAGATAGGGTTGTATAACTAGTGGTGAGGACCTTGTGTAGATAGGGTTGTATAACTAGTGGTGGACCTTGTGTAGATAGGGTTGTATAACTAGTGGTGAGGACCTTGTGTAGATAGGGTTGTATAACTAGTGAGGACCTTGTGTAGATAGGGTTGTATAACTAGTGGTGACCTTGTGTAGATAGGGTTGTATAACTAGTGGAGGACCTTGTGTAGATAGGGTTGTATAACTAGTGGGTGGACCTTGTGTAGATAGGGTTGTATAACTAGTGAGGACCTTGTGTAGATAGGGTTGTATAACTAGTGAGGACCTTGTGTAGATAGGGTTGTATAACTAGTGGTGACCTTGTGTAGATAGGGTTGTATAACTAGTGGTGAGGACCTTGTGTAGATAGGGTTGTATAACTAGTGGTGACCTTGTGTAGATAGGGTTGTATAACTAGTGAGGACCTTGTGTAGATAGGGTTGTATAACTAGTGGTGACCTTGTGTAGATAGGGTTGTATAACTAGTGGTGAGGACCTTGTGTAGATAGGGTTGTATAACTAGTGGTGACCTTGTGTAGATAGGGTTGTATAACTAGTGGTGAGGACCTTGTGTAGATAGGGTTGTATAACTAGTGGTGAGGACCTTGTGTAGATAGGGTTGTATAACTAGTGAGGACCTTGTGTAGATAGGGTTGTATAACTAGTGAGGACCTTGTGTAGATAGGGTTGTATAACTAGTGGTGAGGACCTTGTGTAGATAGGGTTGTATAACTAGTGGTGAGGACCTTGTGTAGATAGGGTTGTATAACTAGTGAGGACCTTGTGTAGATAGGGTTGTATAACTAGTGGTGAGGACCTTGTGTAGATAGGGTTGTATAACTAGTGGTGAGGACCTTGTGTAGATAGGGTTGTATAACTAGTGAGGACCTTGTGTAGATAGGGTTGTATAACTAGTGAGGACCTTGTGTAGATAGGGTTGTATAACTAGTGAGGACCTTGTGTAGATAGGGTTGTATAACTAGTGAGGACCTTGTGTAGATAGGGTTGTATAACTAGTGGTGAGGACCTTGTGTAGATAGGGTTGTATAACTAGTGGTGACCTTGTGTAGATAGGGTTGTATAACTAGTGAGGACCTTGTGTAGATAGGGTTGTATAACTAGTGGTGACCTTGTGTAGATAGGGTTGTATAACTAGTGGTGAGGACCTTGTGTAGATAGGGTTGTATAACTAGTGGTGGACCTTGTGTAGATAGGGTTGTATAACTAGTGGTGAGGACCTTGTGTAGATAGGGTTGTATAACTAGTGGTGACCTTGTGTAGATAGGGTTGTATAACTAGTGGTGAGGACCTTGTGTAGATAGGGTTGTATAACTAGTGGTGAGGACCTTGTGTAGATAGGGTTGTATAACTAGTGTTGGACCTTGTGTAGATAGGGTTGTATAACTAGTGGTGAGGACCTTGTGTAGATAGGGTTGTATAACTAGTGGTGACCTTGTGTAGATAGGGTTGTATAACTAGTGGTGAGGACCTTGTGTAGATAGGGTTGTATAACTAGTGGTGACCTTGTGTAGATAGGGTTGTATAACTAGTGGTGAGGACCTTGTGTAGATAGGGTTGTATAACTAGTGGTGACCTTGTGTAGATAGGGTTGTATAACTAGTGAGGACCTTGTGTAGATAGGGTTGTATAACTAGTGGTGAGGACCTTGTGTAGATAGGGTTGTATAACTAGTGGTGACCTTGTGTAGATAGGGTTGTATAACTAGTGAGGACCTTGTGTAGATAGGGTTGTATAACTAGTGGTGAGGACCTTGTGTAGATAGGGTTGTATAACTAGTGGTGACCTTGTGTAGATAGGGTTGTATAACTAGTGGTGAGGACCTTGTGTAGATAGGGTTGTATAACTAGTGGTGACCTTGTGTAGATAGGGTTGTATAACTAGTGGTGAGGACCTTGTGTAGATAGGGTTGTATAACTAGTGGTGACCTTGTGTAGATAGGGTTGTATAACTAGTGGTGAGGACCTTGTGTAGATAGGGTTGTATAACTAGTGGAGGACCTTGTGTAGATAGGGTTGTATAACTAGTGAGGACCTTGTGTAGATAGGGTTGTATAACTAGTGGTGAGGACCTTGTGTAGATAGGGTTGTATAACTAGTGGTGAGGACCTTGTGTAGATAGGGTTGTATAACTAGTGGTGAGGACCTTGTGTAGATAGGGTTGTATAACTAGTGGTGAGGACCTTGTGTAGATAGGGTTGTATAACTAGTGGTGACCTTGTGTAGATAGGGTTGTATAACTAGTGGTGAGGACCTTGTGTAGATAGGGTTGTATAACTAGTGGTGAGGACCTTGTGTAGATAGGGTTGTATAACTAGTGGTGAGGACCTTGTGTAGATAGGGTTGTATAACTAGTGAGGACCTTGTGTAGATAGGGTTGTATAACTAGTGGTGAGGACCTTGTGTAGATAGGGTTGTATAACTAGTGAGGACCTTGTGTAGATAGGGTTGTATAACTAGTGAGGACCTTGTGTAGATAGGGTTGTATAACTAGTGAGGACCTTGTGTAGATAGGGTTGTATAACTAGTGGTGACCTTGTGTAGATAGGGTTGTATAACTAGTGGTGAGGACCTTGTGTAGATAGGGTTGTATAACTAGTGAGGACCTTGTGTAGATAGGGTTGTATAACTAGTGGTGAGGACCTTGTGTAGATAGGGTTGTATAACTAGTGAGGACCTTGTGTAGATAGGGTTGTATAACTAGTGGTGAGGACCTTGTGTAGATAGGGTTGTATAACTAGTGAGGACCTTGTGTAGATAGGGTTGTATAACTAGTGAGGACCTTGTGTAGATAGGGTTGTATAACTAGTGGTGAGGACCTTGTGTAGATAGGGTTGTATAACTAGTGGTGAGGACCTTGTGTAGATAGGGTTGTATAACTAGTGGTGACCTTGTGTAGATAGGGTTGTATAACTAGTGGTGGTGACCTTGTGTAGATAGGGTTGTATAACTAGTGGTGAGGACCTTGTGTAGATAGGGTTGTATAACTAGTGGTGACCTTGTGTAGATAGGGTTGTATAACTAGTGAGGACCTTGTGTAGATAGGGTTGTATAACTAGTGAGGACCTTGTGTAGATAGGGTTGTATAACTAGTGGTGAGGACCTTGTGTAGATAGGGTTGTATAACTAGTGGTGAGGACCTTGTGTAGATAGGGTTGTATAACTAGTGAGGACCTTGTGTAGATAGGGTTGTATAACTAGTGGTGAGGACCTTGTGTAGATAGGGTTGTATAACTAGTGGTGACCTTGTGTAGATAGGGTTGTATAACTAGTGGTGACCTTGTGTAGATAGGGTTGTATAACTAGTGAGGACCTTGTGTAGATAGGGTTGTATAACTAGTGAGGACCTTGTGTAGATAGGGTTGTATAACTAGTGAGGACCTTGTGTAGATAGGGTTGTATAACTAGTGAGGACCTTGTGTAGATAGGGTTGTATAACTAGTGGTGAGGACCTTGTGTAGATAGGGTTGTATAACTAGTGGTGAGGACCTTGTGTAGATAGGGTTGTATAACTAGTGGTGACCTTGTGTAGATAGGGTTGTATAACTAGTGGTGACCTTGTGTAGATAGGGTTGTATAACTAGTGAGGACCTTGTGTAGATAGGGTTGTATAACTAGTGGTGACCTTGTGTAGATAGGGTTGTATAACTAGTGGTGACCTTGTGTAGATAGGGTTGTATAACTAGTGGTGAGGACCTTGTGTAGATAGGGTTGTATAACTAGTGGTGAGGACCTTGTGTAGATAGGGTTGTATAACTAGTGGTGACCTTGTGTAGATAGGGTTGTATAACTAGTGGTGACCTTGTGTAGATAGGGTTGTATAACTAGTGAGGACCTTGTGTAGATAGGGTTGTATAACTAGTGAGGACCTTGTGTAGATAGGGTTGTATAACTAGTGAGGACCTTGTGTAGATAGGGTTGTATAACTAGTGGTGAGGACCTTGTGTAGATAGGGTTGTATAACTAGTGAGGACCTTGTGTAGATAGGGTTGTATAACTAGTGGTGAGGACCTTGTGTAGATAGGGTTGTATAACTAGTGGTGACCTTGTGTAGATAGGGTTGTATAACTAGTGGTGACCTTGTGTAGATAGGGTTGTATAACTAGTGAGGACCTTGTGTAGATAGGGTTGTATAACTAGTGGTGAGGACCTTGTGTAGATAGGGTTGTATAACTAGTGGTGACCTTGTGTAGATAGGGTTGTATAACTAGTGAGGACCTTGTGTAGATAGGGTTGTATAACTAGTGGTGAGGACCTTGTGTAGATAGGGTTGTATAACTAGTGAGGACCTTGTGTAGATAGGGTTGTATAACTAGTGGTGACCTTGTGTAGATAGGGTTGTATAACTAGTGAGGACCTTGTGTAGATAGGGTTGTATAACTAGTGGTGACCTTGTGTAGATAGGGTTGTATAACTAGTGAGGACCTTGTGTAGATAGGGTTGTATAACTAGTGGTGACCTTGTGTAGATAGGGTTGTATAACTAGTGGTGACCTTGTGTAGATAGGGTTGTATAACTAGTGGTGAGGACCTTGTGTAGATAGGGTTGTATAACTAGTGGTGAGGACCTTGTGTAGATAGGGTTGTATAACTAGTGGTGACCTTGTGTAGATAGGGTTGTATAACTAGTGGTGAGGACCTTGTGTAGATAGGGTTGTATAACTAGTGGTGAGGACCTTGTGTAGATAGGGTTGTATAACTAGTGGTGACCTTGTGTAGATAGGGTTGTATAACTAGTGGTGAGGACCTTGTGTAGATAGGGTTGTATAACTAGTGGTGAGGACCTTGTGTAGATAGGGTTGTATAACTAGTGAGGACCTTGTGTAGATAGGGTTGTATAACTAGTGAGGACCTTGTGTAGATAGGGTTGTATAACTAGTGGTGAGGACCTTGTGTAGATAGGGTTGTATAACTAGTGAGGACCTTGTGTAGATAGGGTTGTATAACTAGTGAGGACCTTGTGTAGATAGGGTTGTATAACTAGTGGTGACCTTGTGTAGATAGGGTTGTATAACTAGTGGTGACCTTGTGTAGATAGGGTTGTATAACTAGTGGTGAGGACCTTGTGTAGATAGGGTTGTATAACTAGTGGTGACCTTGTGTAGATAGGGTTGTATAACTAGTGGTGAGGACCTTGTGTAGATAGGGTTGTATAACTAGTGGTGACCTTGTGTAGATAGGGTTGTATAACTAGTGGTGACCTTGTGTAGATAGGGTTGTATAACTAGTGGTGAGGACCTTGTGTAGATAGGGTTGTATAACTAGTGAGGACCTTGTGTAGATAGGGTTGTATAACTAGTGGTGAGGACCTTGTGTAGATAGGGTTGTATAACTAGTGGTGACCTTGTGTAGATAGGGTTGTATAACTAGTGAGGACCTTGTGTAGATAGGGTTGTATAACTAGTGGTGAGGACCTTGTGTAGATAGGGTTGTATAACTAGTGGTGAGGACCTTGTGTAGATAGGGTTGTATAACTACTGAGGACCTTGTGTAGATAGGGTTGTATAACTAGTGAGGACCTTGTGTAGATAGGGTTGTATAACTAGTGGTGAGGACCTTGTGTAGATAGGGTTGTATAACTAGTGGTGAGGACCTTGTGTAGATAGGGTTGTATAACTAGTGGTGAGGACCTTGTGTAGATAGGGTTGTATAACTAGTGGTGAGGACCTTGTGTAGATAGGGTTGTATAACTAGTGGTGACCTTGTGTAGATAGGGTTGTATAACTAGTGGTGAGGACCTTGTGTAGATAGGGTTGTATAACTAGTGAGGACCTTGTGTAGATAGGGTTGTATAACTAGTGGTGAGGACCTTGTGTAGATAGGGTTGTATAACTAGTGAGGACCTTGTGTAGATAGGGTTGTATAACTAGTGGTGAGGACCTTGTGTAGATAGGGTTGTATAACTAGTGGTGAGGACCTTGTGTAGATAGGGTTGTATAACTAGTGGTGAGGACCTTGTGTAGATAGGGTTGTATAACTAGTGGTGAGAACCTTGTGTAGATAGGGTTGTATAACTAGTGGTGACCTTGTGTAGATAGGGTTGTATAACTAGTGAGGACCTTGTGTAGATAGGGTTGTATAACTAGTGAGGACCTTGTGTAGATAGGGTTGTATAACTAGTGGTGAGGACCTTGTGTAGATAGGGTTGTATAACTAGTGAGGACCTTGTGTAGATAGGGTTGTATAACTAGTGGTGACCTTGTGTAGATAGGGTTGTATAACTAGTGGTGACCTTGTGTAGATAGGGTTGTATAACTAGTGGTGACCTTGTGTAGATAGGGTTGTATAACTAGTGAGGACCTTGTGTAGATAGGGTTGTATAACTAGTGGTGACCTTGTGTAGATAGGGTTGTATAACTAGTGAGGACCTTGTGTAGATAGGGTTGTATAACTAGTGAGGACCTTGTGTAGATAGGGTTGTATAACTAGTGGTGAGGACCTTGTGTAGATAGGGTTGTATAACTAGTGGTGAGGACCTTGTGTAGATAGGGTTGTATAACTAGTGGTGACCTTGTGTAGATAGGGTTGTATATCGGGAAAGGAAGTGTCGAAGATGAATTCGAGGTCATTTTGGTTTGGAATCTTCGGGATATATTCGCCTGAATTAAGAGCTTTTGCAATGTATAGCACTTTCTCCGTTAGCATAGCACTGGTGGACTCTCGACACACCTGGTGTTCTGTGAGAAGAATTGATGTGGGATAAGATCTGTGGGAATTATTGTATAGATTCATAGATGAGCTTTTGATAATTATATTTATAATTAAATGCGATAATTTATTAAATCCTGATGTAAAACGAATATTTATTTTTAAAATGTATTCTTTGAATTTATTAAATTACGTATCAGAATTTGAATTATTTAAATATACTAATTTTTATAAAGTGTCATAACACATTGAAATCTTTGCATCTAAATTTGTTATATAGTTTTTGAATATTGCTAACATAAAGTACAAATGAAATATTTAAAGATTATGTTATATTAAATTCATATAGTAATCCTTCTTATTTGTATAATTTATGTTAAATGTTTTTTATTGATTTAAAATATAATAAATAAATTATTAATAATAATAATTTGAATTCCTAATAACCTAGCTCTGTATTGAGTGATCTAATGTTCAATTTGATAGTCCACACTTCCCATGGTATGCATTCACAGGTGAATGGCCAATGGGATTTCTTCTTTTGATAAAATTCTAGTGATATCTATTTATAGATTGTATAACGAAATAATAATAAATATTAAATTTAGAATAAATCATAATAAAATATTAGATATTGGATTATAATTCAATTAATTCTATTTATTTACTAAATTAAAAAATTCTAAAATAGGTAACTAAAAGTAGCCTAATAAACTATAAATAATAGTTATATCTATAACTAATAATATTTATATAATTAAATATAATAGTAATACATAATAAATATATTAATATATTTATATTGATATTTACAAAAGTTAAATAATATAATATAAAGTACTTTACATTTTATACTTGAATGCAAATGATGTTAAGAAATGATTACTAAAATACTTTATCCCTAAGGTTATAATTAAAAATAAATGTATTATTCAGAATAAATTGGAACTTTTCTTTTTAACACAAAATTTTTTAACGATAACCATTTTAATAAAATCTGAATAGAAGAATGTGATTAGAAAATTGAATGTTAAAAATCAGAAAATACAAATTTTAAAATAATGTATTACAATTAGTTAAATAATAAAAACCTCTCCACTTATTCCTGTTTCAGACTCTCGTAGATGATTTCTGAAAGCTGATATAGATTTCATCAATGTATCATTTAATTGATCAGAAGATATTCTCACCTAAATTTGCAAAATCCAAATAAAAAAGTAATAATGTCATCGACATATGTCGATCATACACTATATTATTTTGTAAGATTAATAATTCAAATAAATTATATATATAAAATTCATTTATATATGCATATAGTGATAACTTTATTAGGTAGCTTTGATATAATATTTCAATTACAATAAATAATAAAATATTACGTATAAAACAGCTATTACTAGATCATTATGCGGAATTTAGGTAGTTTTAAAAGTTATTCGAATCAAAACGTACATAAGTGAAATCAACGTAGTCGCAATGTACGTCGGTGATGCCGAGTGTCCCGATTGAATAGCTACCGGCATTGTAGGAGATCTTACCAACGGTACGATGCAACAGTAGAGTGTGAAAAAGACTCGCAACAACCTCATCAATCTGTCTTCCTTCTACGGTCTGTAGCATTGGGTTACGAAGGAAATATGTTAACTTCTAAATATATAATCTTTTAAAGAGTGCATTGTAGATAATATAATAAAAAACATATCGTGTATATACATTTATAATATCCATAATAGTATTATTATGAATATTATTGTGTTATAGTCATATAGTAGTTTAATTATTAAATTAATATATATTATAATTCATCAAAATACTGTTTTATGTAATGTAAATTAAAACTATAATAAATAATGTTAAGTAAATAAGAATCTGAATTTAAGATTATTAAATAAAACAATTTTAATGTTTTCAAACTAATTTAATATTTTAATGAAAAATAAACTATTGATAAATAATTAATTTTTAAAAAGGTATCCAAAATATTTTTAAAATTGTAATAAAAAAATAACTATTGATATTATCATACCAATTCAAATACTTGAGATCTTGCATTCATTTTTTTTATTTATATAATTCAATCATAGTCACCAGATCGTAAAAAGATCAAACTATCTAATAAATGATTCAATTGGAATTTTATTAAATAATATAAAAAATATATTATCAAAATGATTATGATTATAAATATTTTTTTAATTACACTGATAATAAGATACTATAATGTAAACAATAATAATTTCGGCTATTTTATATAAAATACTTATTTTATAATAATCATTGTCATTGTGCATTTTGCATTTATTCTTTTATTTTGATATATTCTCAGTATGTTGTTTAGTATTTTATTTAACAATTATATTCAACTGTGAGCTATAACAACAACAAAATAGTATTATTTCATTATATTTTATTTTCATATTTAAATTCAACATTTTATCATATCATATATTTTATAATCACAAGATAATGTGATAAACTGGTAACAAATTTTATAACTACATACATATTAGCATTGATATTAGATGCAATTAGTAAATTTGGAAATTAGTTGTACTCCGTAATAATGGTAATACCGAATGGAAGAAGAATGCACCTAAGAAGTAGTATATCTCAATGCGATGATATTGATTATGAAAATCAATATTACCATGATCCCGACGACATTAAAGAAAATAAAACATTAGCACGAGAAGTGAAAGGATGTTCAAACATTCTTTTTTATAGGTTTTTAGTAAACGAATTTATAATGTTACCATAGTAACTTTCATATTTAATTTGATATATAATTATTTTGATGTATATCATTATTTCGATTAATGATATAATTTCATATTAGCGATTTTTTGCTCAAATGCATTCCAATATGATATTTGATATTATTAAAAAACACTTATTACATGTATAAATAATATATATTAATTTCTATATTCACATCTAAATAATCCTACGATAGTTCTATTTTTATCTGCATCGATGTATCGAGGCAGATTGCTGGATATGGAATGAAGTATTACAACCAGGATCAGTTCCCCGTTGAACCAACAGAAATTGTAGCCTTCTCGGAGGTGTTGAAGGTTGCAGACTCAATTAAGTTTAACTTAGCTATTAATAGCAAGCGTTTAATTATTGCGATTTAGAAGTTTATCTATTCTAGACTATTCGATACCCGAGTACCCAGATAATCAAATTATCATAGAATCTATCCAAAATATATATATTTGAACTGTAGAACATAAATACAAATTATATATTTATAACTAGATATTTAATAATTAAAGAGGACGATTCAAATTAACCAAGCCATTAGTTTATATATTATTTACCACTTGGTGCTTTTATTGAGAATGAATCAGTTATACAGTCTAATTTATCTATCAATCATATATCAGAATGATGTCATTGATTTATAATCAATTCTTCACCATTCTACCATATAAAGTATTTTTATTTATAAAAATAAATTAAATTAATTTTAGAAAGTATAGTTTCAAATTTAGAAATACGTTATTTTTTAAAAAATATTGAATAATTGATTTTATAAAGATGTATTTATATAATATGTCATCAAAATTGGATAATTGACTATTCATATATGAAAATCCTCTACGGTATTAATCTTTTAATTTAGTTTATTAATTTCACACTAAGATTAACCGCCTTCTTTGTAATTTATTGGTTATGAAGATAGTTGCATTGACATTGTTTTAATATATATATATATATTCTAATGTAGTCATAATTATATAATCAATATGTATGCTATATATTTTATAATATACATATTATGTTTATGTTATATTTATAGACGTATGTTTACATTATTACTTAACAATAGATTGTTGATTCTATACAGTATTCTCTAGAATCTATAATACACGGTCTGAAGGTTAAATCACAATGTGTATATTATACAGTTTCATTACATTTATTTACCGCACAACTTAGATCTATATATATAGATATCTATACTTAAATATATCCGTTGCATATAGATTGTATTGTATAGTCCTTGCATCCCGTACCTGGGAATTCGGTGAAGGAAAACTTATAGCTACCAACGGATAGCCCAACAATCCCTCAGAAACTTCCCTCGATTAAGATGTTCTGGTTTTAACAAGAGCCAGTTCATTAATTTACCATTTCTATACGTTATTTTAAGACTTATTTTGTAGTCCGGCAGGAAATTCGAATCGCTGACCTTTCGCTTTGCGGTCAACACCTTAACCTTTTAATATCCATCTATATATATATATATACATCTATATATCAGCTATATATAGCTAACAAATTTAATTTCTATGGCCGTACTAAAATAAAGGTCCAACTTTATGGAATATGTAAAATGCATAGATTTAATGTTAAGCTGTAACGCAAACTTTACACATTAAAACTATTCCCTTCGCTGTACCGTTCCGTGAAATGACCCGTACGCCCTCTACACCTCGTTCGCACGAAGATTCCCACCGACTACAGACAAATACCGACCAATAAACCACCGAGAACAGCCTCCGTTCGCCCCAAATCCTAACTGCAATCGCCCGATAACACTAGCTTCACCGAGCTATTGAATCGCGGTCGTATCTAAGTAGGTCCTCGCCGATCGCAGGTGATTGTATTCCTGGTGAGGATTCTGCACGAGGAGGGTTCGTGTTTATTCCTGAACCGGTTGTCATGGCGATACCTCATCCCCGCCCTACTGTACGCCGTCAACTCCAATATCTACTTCGTGGCCATGCACTACACCACGCCTCCGTTTTGGAACATTCTACTACAGGTTGAGCACACGCACGCACACACACGCACACACTCGCACACACACGCACACACACACACATACATGCACTACACCACGCCTCCGTTTTGGAACATTCTACTGCAGGTTGAGCACACGCACACACACACGCACAAACACGCGCACACGCACATACACGCACGCACACACGCACGCACACACACACACGCACACACATAGATAAACGCACACGCGCACACACATATAAACACACACACACACACACATATACACGCTCGCACACACACACACGCGCACACACGCACATGCACACATGCACACACACACATGCACACACACATACACACATACACATGCATACACACACACACACGCGCACATACATGCACGCACGCGCACACGCTCGCACACACACACATGCACACACACACATGCACACACACATACACACATACACATGCATACACACACGCGCACACACACACGCACACACACTCACGCTCGCACACACGCGCACATACACATACATACGCACACACATACTCACGCGCACACATATACACACACACACACACGCGCGCGCATAAATGCACGCACACACAGATACACATACGCAAACGCACACACTTCCCTCCACATGAACAAACATATCCCTACATGCACATACATAGTAATTAAAAGTAATAACAACAGTAATTTAGTATAAAATCCCCACTCTACAAGTTCATTTTCATACTGATATCTTCCCCTATCATCGTCTGTTCAATAATTCCATATAAGGAAATGTTACCTTATGGAGTGCAAACCCCGCCTTCGTTATCCTCCCACGTAGCCACGAGTTTCCACCGCCGAGTCCCCGCTGTTACACCCACCCCCCCACCCCCGCCCCACAGCTACGGGTGATATTCACTGCTCTGATGTATAGGGTTGTATTCAGCAAAACCATAAAACCCGTGCAATGGCTCGCCCTACTCTTACTCACGTCCTCGATATTCATTTCAAAATTCTCGTCGTCCCACGAACTGGTTTCAGGTTAGACTCGACGCGCGACGATTAACTAGTTGATGACGTCTATTGCGGCTGTTCGGGAATACCTCTCGGTGTCCGGCTATGTCTTCATCGCATCATTTGTTCTAAACACGGCGGTCAATCTCTCGTATCTCTCGTATTTGTTTCTTTTTTTATGCGAATATCGTACACAATAATAAAAGGAATTTGTTCTAATGAAATATTCATTTACACGCGCGGAGTGAACTGTTGGTTTCGTGGGTATTACAATAGTCCCTTTGTCTATTGCTTGTATTACATTCGTATTGTGGCCGTTGTAATTGTGATGCCGGCATTCCACCGATTTCCTGCCACCTACAACAGTGAAATTGTATCTCATTGTTTCTTAGTAGTTATGTTATTGTAATGAGTCGGATATTGTGAGAAGTGTGGCATTGTGAGAAGTGTGTCATTGTGAGAAGTGTGACATTGTGAGAAGTGTGGCATTGTGAGAAGTGTGACATTGTGAGAAGTGTGATATTGTGAGAAGTGTGACATTGTGAGAAGTGTGACATTGTGAGAAGTGTGACATTGTGAGAAGTGTGGCATTGTGAGAAGTGTGACATTGTGAGAAGTGTGATATTGTGAGAAGTGTGACATTGTGAGAAGTGTGACATTGTGAGAAGTGTGAGAAGTGTGATATTGTGAGAAGTGTGATATTGTGAGAAGTGTGACATTGTGAGAAGTGTGACATTGTGAGAAGTGTGATATTGTGAGAAGTGTGACATTGTGAGAAGTGTGAGAAGTGTGATATTGTGAGAAGTGTGACATTGTGAGAAGTGTGACATTGTGAGAAATGTGACATCCATAACTATCTAATCCTAACATATTTCTCTCTAAACATCTTTAATATAACTTTATTTTCTCTAAACTAACTTACTTCTCTCTCTATAATTATATTAATATACAGTTATTATATTAATATACAGTTATTATATTAATATATAATTATATTAATATATAATTATATTAATATACAGTTATTATATTAATATATTATTATATTAATATACAGTTATTATATTAATATATAATTATATTAATATACAGTTATTATATTAATATATAATTATATTAATATACAGTTATTATATTAATATATAATTATATTAATATACAGTTATTATATTAATATATAATTATATTAATATATAATTATATTAATATATAATTATATTAATATATAATTATATTAATATGCGGCTATTATCAACTCTAATGCAAGTTTCACCATATTTTTTGTTACAATGCTCTCCTCCTATTTTTAACATTGTATTCCATATTACCAAATCTTAATTATGAATAATAACTCAGAAATAAGTTTTCCATTATTTAACAGTATAAATTTCTGTTAATACTAATTATAATAAGTCATCTTAATATCTATAATATCGGATTTCATATTAGTTAATATATTAATATTTGTTATTATATATAATATAAAAACATATAATTTGTAGACTATTGTTATACATTGTTTGTTCATTGTCGGTCATTAGTGGTTTTCCAATTACAGTTAGCTCCACTTGGTCCAGGTTAGAAAAGCTAGCATTTACTGTGTCCGCACCCCTGGATAATGTGACGGTGAATCATGTGATTTCCACCCTTCAATGCATACGTACACACACACACGCACACACACACACACACATACACACACACACACACATACACACACACATGTACGCACACATGTACGCACACACGCACACGCACGCACAAACACACACATACACACACACAAACACGCACACGCACACACACACACACATACACATACACACGCACACATACACACACACACACACATGCATACACACACGCACACATACATACACACACACACACACACACGCACACAATGTACGCACACACACATACACACACTCACACACACATACATACACACACACACATATACACACACATACACACACATACACACACATGCATACACACATACATACTATATATAACAATATATATAATACAACAATCATTAAAAACAATCAATTGTTACCACTGAATATGCCAAAAAGAAATTTTTATATATTAATTCACATTTACAAAACACAGATTACAGATTTTACAAGCATTTATTCATAAGAAATCATTAATCTTTAGATAAGATCAAATATGGTAGAAATCTTTATCCTGCTGTTGAAACTAATTCAATATCTAACCAGAAAGCAACATTCAACAAACATTCGATAATAAATATGAATTACGAAACATTACTGATAATACAACTGACTGGTCAAACCATCACTGACCCCTACCATTATTGAACTTAAATCTTGGACAGAATCATACAACTCATACATTAAAAACAAAACAGAACATAAATCAAGACAATGACTTTAAAAATGACTATTATACTATTACATTGACCCTAGTAAATTACAGATCTCTATCTGCCAACATTAACATTATTAAGCAATATAAACCCGACTCTAACTACAGCTTCATGGCAATGACTGACACTTGGCTACACCAACTCGACACATTTACCTACAAGGACTCCACAAACCATGGACTACCCTCTTATACGCAGACTACGGACTGGCGTAAACGTGGTGGAGGAAAAGCAATAATAGCGTTGACTTCAACTGACTTTAACTGACTTCAAATGACTTACGACAATTACTTACAACAATAGCATTAGCACACTCTTGCTACTATACCGACCTCCCAACAATGACTACAATACATTTATCACCGACTTTACCGAACTTGTACACGCTACCCCACATTTTCCAACCTTAGAAAACTTGGTAAGGTGTCGATTGCAGTCGGAGACTCCGACTGCAATCGACACCTTACCTTTAAACGACTCGGCACTGAACTTAATCTTACTCAACACGTCAACTGTCCAAACTGTCCTACTCGAATTACACGATCGACTTTATTGACTCACCATTATGCAATTGACTGCCATATTAATGTCACTAAACTTAATCTTACTCAACACGTCAACTGTCCTACTCACTCGCGTGGACGTACTCTATCTGCCTCGAACTTAACTACTCGAATTACACGATCGACTTTATTGACTCACCATTATGCAATTGACTGCCATATTAATGTCACTAAACTTAATCTTACTCAACACGTCAACTCACTCGCGTGGACGTACTCTATCTCCCTCGAACTTAACTACTCGAATTACACGATCGACTTTATTGACTCACCATTATGCAATTGACTGCCATATTAATGTCACTGAACTTAGATCGACGTGAAGACTTACGACATAGAGATCTTTAAATGAAATTCACTACGACTCATTCTCACTTGACCTAATACATTCCATACGAGATAATGACATTTGCGTACAAACACCTAATTCATAAACCTGCTCAGAATAAAACCAAGTACTTTTCAATACACACAAATTCATCTTGGTTTAATTACATTTTAAGCAAACTTAAGCAAAATACAACAGAAATTACACTTCGAACACACATACATACGCGCACACACACACACACACTAACACACACATACGCACGCACACACACACACACGCACAAACAGACACACACACACACGCACACACACGCACACACAGACACACGCACACACACGCACGCACACACACGCACGCACACACACATACACACACACACGCACGCACACACACACACACACACACACACAAACACACACACTCTCACACACACGCACACACACACACACACTCTTACCTAAATATGTTGAAATCACTTGATCTCTGGTTGACATATGATCAATTTAACTTAAAATCTATAAATATCCAGCACTATAGATTCTTTGCTACTTCTACCCTGGATTGTCGGTGATTCCGTTATATCACTGTGAATGCTATGAACTACCTTACAATATACTTTAGAACTACCGTCGTGATATGAATACACGAATCTTTAGTTTAATATATTCTTTTGTTCTCTAGTTTACTTTCACTTTCTGGAATGTCGTAACCTGGCGAACATTTTTCTCTTTTATCGGAATCTCTTACGTAATAATATAAAATTGAACATTTTCTCTGCATAAATTAGATTCCATCGAAACCACATTGATTCAGAGTTGTACATAAAAGCTGATGTCAATTAATCTGTTAATGTTTATCGAACTTTCACTATATTATTTAAGAGTACTCTTCAGTCTGACCTTGAACTACGTATTACCTGTTCAACACAAATACTGTAACATTTGAAAGATATTTTTCGTAATAAAATAATAAAAATCATTATATAATAATCAATTTAGTATTTCATCTTCTCATGGAAATCATTTTCAGAGATGTCAGAACTCTTTACACTATTGAACGCGAAGATATAGCGAGGGTTTAGCGAGGGTATAGCGAAGGTATAGCGAAGGTATAGCGAAGGTATAGCCAGGGTATAGTGAGGGTATAGTGAGTGTATAGCTAGTGCATAGATAGTGTAAAGCTAGTGTATAACGAGGGTATAACAAGGGTATATCTAGGGTATATCTAGGGTATAACAAGGGTATAGTGAGTGTATAGCGAAGGTATAATGAGAATATAGCTGCTGTATAACCAGGGTATAACGAGGGTATAGTGAGGGTATAACAAGGGTATAACAAGGGTATAGTGAGTGTATAGCTAGCGTAAAGCTAGTGTATAGCGAGGGTATAGTGATGAGTTGACACTCTACGTCCAAGTCTATTTCATTTAACCTTCGTGCCTAAATCTAATTCGACCTCTAACCCGTTCCTTTCTGCAGCAGAAGCAAAGTCGTCGCATGATAATGACCTCATCATCGCCGTACTGCTCTCCATACTCGCCTCCATCATCGCTTCTATGGGACCACTCTACACCGAGGTACCATCTTTTCACCCTTGCCCTCTAGGTTCTCGGATGATATCCCCCCCCCCCTTGCCCTCTAGGTTCTCGGATGTTACCCCCCCCCCCCTTGCCCTCTAGGTTCTCGGATGATATCCCCCCCTTTCCCTCTAGGTTCTCGGATGATATCCCCCCCCCCACCCCATCGCTCGTAGTTATCTAACCTTATCTCTTTACCAGCAAGTATTTCTTACATATCTCTCATTGTTATCTCCAGTGTCTTCATTAATGTTACGTTGTTAATTACAATAATGTAACCCCCGACTACAATAATTCAACCCTTGCCCACAATAAGATGCATAACTAAATAAACCTATATCTTTACATTATACATACATATGTTATCTGATTTCGTCTTTGATTTCATTGCTAGTTATTAATAAGTTTATTGCTAATTATAAATCCATGCATTCTGAATTAACTTTTTTTGCTATTCATAATTCATATCCATAAATCAAAAGTTAATATTTGCAAATTTATTGCATTCAATCTATTTAACCTTGTAGGTTCTATTGTAGGTTAGTGTTTAGATATTATAGCCATGCAAATTCAGTATGTGTGTTTGCTGTGGTTCTGTATGTATGGGTATATATATGTGTGTGTGTATTTGGTTGAGTGTGTATGTATTTGTATGTGGGTATATTTATTCATTTACATAAATAAAACATATTTCACATTTAGAATCTATAAATACATAAACTTATAATAAGAAATACATAAACAATAATGAATGTAAATATGTTTAATGAGATGAATTGAACTTTGATTAATTAAACATAATAAAAATATATATAAATATATTTGTATATTTATAAAGATAAATATAGTTATCTTTCAATTTCACAGAATATATTATGTTTATTTTAAGATAATTATATAAGGTTGCATAATAGTTGCATCATCTGGTTTCTTAAAGTATTTCAAAATTATTGCATTGCATAAACAATTTTACGGTTTTTGATAAATAATGATTATAAAATTTAAAATATAATTTCAACTCAAATTCTATTAATATATTTAATATAATAGTATATTTAATATAATAATATATTTAATATAATAATATATTTAATATAATAGTATATTTAATATAATAGTATATTTAATATAATAGTATATTTATATAAAAACAATGTATTTAAATAACACATTCTCGAGGTGGACATATCAAATAATTTCACTGTGATTAATTTCCCTCTACTGAGTTTATTGGTAATCTAATAATATAATGGATATAGATTTTATATGCACATTTTATTTGATCTATTTATAGTTTTCTCTTTCTAAAATATCGTAAGTAAGCAGGTTTTTTTAGGTTTTTCTTTATCTAATAAAAGAGAAAATATAAAAAAAGTATACAAGAATTTATAACATCTTGGAATGTTTAACTGCTTTATAATACATTTCTAATATATCTAATATGTAGTGAATGTTCTTGTTTTTCTAAGACCGAGTAACCCTACAATTATTGGCTGTAAAGTACCTGCAAGTACTGCAAGTTAAATCCTTTGTAGTTAGTTAAACTTAATCCTTATATGTATATTTATACATATATATATGTATGTGTGTATTTATATATTTATATATATGTATATATATGCAAATATATATGCATATATATATATATACATATATATATATATATATATATATATAATGCTCATAACAAATGAAATACTATACTATACTGTAAATACATTACATTGCATACATTTTGACTTTATTGTATCAATAACGAGTAGTCATTTATTATCAGACGAACTCAAAATAGCTAAAGAAGTTTTAAGCGAGGATGACCAATTTGTTGAAATAAATAAAACTTCCCGCCAAAAGGAAAGATCTAAAGAAAGATGATAAAACTGCTCTATACATTGTGGAGTTATTAACTTAAGCTGATAAAACATTCTGGACTGCCATCATATAATTCATCTAACATCAATAACTTACCACCACTAGCACCATAATCTACACGCTAAACTACAAACATTGCATCTATTCTCTGCAATATTGGATCTTATGACATCGATTAAGTCAATTAGTGAAGAAATAACAAATAGAAATAACAAACCGTTATTAAAAACTATAAATTCATAAGCTGAGGTTATAAAAATGTGTTGAACTAATGAACAGAAATCTATAGAATAATATCTTGGAAGATGAATTTGCCATTGTCAGCGTATGATAAAACCAACTACACAAGTTACATAAGATACACAGATTACATAAGTTACATAAGTTACATAAGTTACATAAGTTACATTAGTTACATAAATTACATAAGTTACATAAGTTACATAAGTTACATAAGTTACATAAGTTACACAAGTTACATTAGTTACATAAGTTACATAAGTTACATAAGTTACATAAGTTACATAAGTTACATTAGTTACATTAGTTACATTAGTTACATTAGTTACATAAGTTACATAAGTTACATTAGTTACATAAGTTACATTAGTTACATAAATTACATAAGTTACATAAGTTACATAAGTTACATAAGTTACATAAGTTACATAAGTTACATTAGTTACATTAGTTACATTAGTTACATAAGTTACATAAGTTACATTAGTTACATAAGTTACATAAGTTACATAAGTTACATAAGTTACATAAGTTACATTAGTTACATAAGTTACATTAGTTACATTAGTTACATAAGTTACATAAGTTACATAAGTTACATAAGTTACATAAGTTACATTAGTTACATTAGTTACATTAGTTACATAAGTTACATAAGTTACATTAGTTACATAAGTTACATAAGTTACACAAGTTACACAAGTTACATAAGATACACAAAATACACAAAATACACAAGATACATAAGTTACATTAGTAACATTAGTTACATTAGTTACATAAGTTACATTAGTTACACAGATTACACAAGTTACATAAGTTACATAAGTTACATAAGTTACATTAGTTACATTAGTTACATTAGTTACATTAGTTACATTAGTTACATTAGTTACATAAGTTACATAAGTTACATAAGTTACATTAGTTACATAAGTTACATAAGTTACATAAGTTACATTAGTTACATAAGTTACATAAGTTACATAAGTTACATAAGTTACATTAGTTACATAAGTTACATAAGTTACATAAGTTACATTAGTTACATAAGTTACATAAGTTACATAAGATACATAAGTTACATTAGTTACATAAGTTACATAAGTTACATAAGTTACATAAGTTACATAAGTTACATAAGATACACAAGTTACATAAGTTACATTAGTTACATTAGTTACATAAGATACATAAGTTACACTAGTTACATAAATTACATAAGTTACATTAGTTACATAAGTTACATAAGTTACATTAGTTACATTAGTTACATAAGTTACATAAGTTACATTAGTTACATAAGTTACATAAGTTACATAAGTTACATAAGTTACATAAGTTACATTAGTTACATTAGTTACATAAGTTACATAAGTTACATAAGTTACATAAGTTACATAAGTTACATTAGTTACATTAGTTACATTAGTTGCATAAGTTACATAAGTTACATAAGTTACATAAGTTACATAAGTTACATAAGTTACATAAGTTACATAAGTTACATAAGTTACATAAGTTACATAAGTTACATAAGTTACATAAGTTACATTAGTTACATAAGTTACATTAGTTACATAAGTTACATTAGTTACATTAGTTACATAAGTTACATAAGTTACATAAGTTACATAAGTTACATTAGTTACATAAGTTACATAAGTTACATAAGTTACATTAGTTACATTAGTTACATAAGTTACATAAGTTACATAAGATACATAAGTTACATAAGTTACATAAGATACTACAGAATTAGTCTAACATGCAAAAAGAAGGATTTCAATTTCTATCTTGATTGCGTAATAGCATCTCTACAGAAACTGTTGAAAAGTTCATTGAAGATCATTTCAAAGTTAAAATAATTGGTCAAATCTTTTTTTTGTTAAAAGATTCTTACATATCAAAATCCACTGATATAATATTATTAATATTAATAATGAATAATGTTATTTATATTATTAGACCCGACTGTTAGCGTATTAAAAACAATATTAAATCTGCTGAAAACTGTACTTTATTTAATGACTACAATATAAATTACAACTATGGTCATACAATAATACAAATATATATAGAAGTAGTCTGTTTGATGTATTCTTCGACAAACTCTATTGTTCATATCTTCTGTATTCAATTGGCTGTTATGTATAACAATGTCTAGTAATTAATGGATTCTTGTCTGGGTGCAAACTCATTCTCTTAACTTTACATTATCCCAAGTGATCTCGATGGCAATTGTAAAAATAACAATTCAAAATTTTAGTATATTTTTATTAATTTCTGATAATAACACGCTGTTATTAGATGTGATAAAGTTTATTAGATAGTTTTGCATACGTAAATATAGCACGGAATACCTATTTATACCCATTTATAGCCATATTACACCTACACATGGCTATAATAATATAACTGATATGTTCCTAAATTATGAACATATTTTATCGTTACCATTTCCTTTACTCGCATTCTAATATCTAAATCTATAGAAATAAATAGCAATAATATACATATGAATTACATACAGGAAAATAAATACGATTTATTAGATATCATAATACCAATGCCCATCGTATTTGCTTACTAAAATATATTGATAAATCACCATATAATATATTGATAAAGAACCGGCTATATTTATAATATAGCCTAGACATAGCGTAACCATATTGTTCCACGACAAAAGAACGAGAAGACAAAAGAACTTGACCTTAATGCTTTTTACCATGGACATAACGAGGAACCTAAAATGGGTATATTATTTGAAATGATCACATTTCACTGGAAATAATTTAAATATGATCTATGCTCCTTAAAAACACTCTATAAATAAATATAATGAGTAATCTGGAGAATTGTTTTTCTAAAAATACAGTAGATCATAAAAAACAAAAATCTGTTCAAAATAATTATATAACCAATCGCATCCATAATAATTATGGAAAAATATTGATATTCAATTGTATAACGGATAGATTATGTAAGAGTTTCAACCTGGATGTTGATGAACAAATTCAATATACCAACAACTTTAGTAAAATCATCTTTTGTCTAATTATTAATATTCACAAAACATTAAAAACGACTAAACCTGTCATTTCATAAAGTTAAACCAGCAGAATTTTTACTATATTGACCTATTTACAATTATATTCAAATTCTTCAATAGAATTCCACTGGCATGTGTAATGCATGGCATAATACATTGTGTAATACATTGTGTAATACATTGTGTAATACATTGTGTAATACATTGTGTAATACATTGTATAATACATTGTATAATACATCTAAATTAATAAACATTCATATCTATCCTATATAGTAGCAAATCATTATTCACCTGATATTAATGCTAATATGTTTATTATTCAATGTATTAT
Organism: Osedax frankpressi; assembly: GCA_964035775.1. Lineage (NCBI taxonomy): Eukaryota > Metazoa > Annelida > Polychaeta > Sabellida > Siboglinidae > Osedax > Osedax frankpressi. The sequence continues at coordinate 26,590,260 of OZ038316.1, forward strand.
GTACAAAATTAGACCGTATATTATACGATCGAATATATTAATAATATATAATAAATGATCGAATATAGACAATATTGAATTTGCTTTTAATCATAAATTCAGTACAGATCTGGTCATTTACAGTGTTAATACATTATCTGTATAGCTTTTTTAGATGTCTGTAAAACATTCTATAGTATTTCCTAAAGATTTTGATTTATTATTTACCGGAGAAACTATAAATCACTTTGTTTAACTTTACTTACGAGAGAATATAATGTTTATAATAAAGCCACTCTTTCATCTACACGAAAACCAACAAGTTTACCTAAAATGAAACAAAACCATATCAACTGCAAATATCAACTGCAAATATAAAAATGGTGTTTGTCAAGGCAGTATTTGATCCCAGATTCTTTTCAATGTGTAGTTAGTTGCCAAGATTTCTTATTTGATGATTTTAGTGAGTCTACGGGCTAAATAATATTTAAATTAGCAAAATTGGAGATGCATTCGACAATATCTTAATAACGGTTGTATTATTGGTGGATAGTTAGTTAACGAATTAATGTCAAAGTTATTTTTTTTTTAAATTATAGTTAATAAAGCCTTAATTTGATTGAGGAAAATTTCATTTATAAGATAAATAGTAAATATTAGTAGAATTTTATTCCGTTATGAATGTGTATGTATCTATGTTTGTGTGTATTTCTGCATGTGTATGTCAGCATATGTGTGTGTGTGTATGTCGGTATATGTGTGTGTGTATGTCGGTATAGGTGTGTTTGTATGTCGGTATAAGTGTGTATGTATGTAGGGGTATGTGTATGTTTGGGATAAATACAATTGTTTCAAATATGGGCGATTTATTGCGGAGATAATAAGAGAATAAGATAATAAGATAATAAGATAATAAGATGATAAGATGATAAGATAAGATAATAAAATATTAAGATGATAAATGATCGAAATAAACAAAAGGTAAAAAGGTGTTCAAGAAAAGTTATAAGGAATTTAAGAGTTAAGTGTAGGGGAGTTAAATGTAGGGGAGATAATCACAGGTTGAGAGCATGGTTGGAGTATAGTGGGAATATAGTGGGAATATAGTGGGAATATAGTATAAGGGTTCAGATGTGTATTGAGATTAAATGAGGTGTATGGAAATTACTGGTGATATAAGGAGTGTTAGTATGCAAGTTATGTAATTGTAATTGTATTTGTAGTTGTAATTGTGATTGTAGTTATATAATCAGCTAACCTTAATGACTTTTTTACAATATATTCAATGAATCTACTTATCCTAGACCTATCTATTCCTCCTCTCTTTATAACCACCCACACCCACACCCACACCCACACCAACACCCACACCAACACCCACACCAACACCCACACCAACACCCACACCAACACCCACACCAACACCCACTCCCACACCCACACCAACACCCACTCCCACACCCACACCCACACCAACACCCACACCCACACCCACTCGCAGTACCTCTTCAAGAACGACAAGAGGAGTTTCACGGAGATGCAGTTACAACTCTACATGTTTGGTAGTATCTGCACTTGGTCCCTGTACATTTTGGAAGGGTACTACTCCGGTAACACACATCAACACCGATTCATCGGCGGTTGGCAAATATCCCGAATCCTCGGCACTTTTTAGTTTTACCATTTTCGCGCGGCCTTATTACTTCCATCGTCTCATCGTATCATTCGCTTGTCTAGCCTTCGTCTAGAGTATACCGCGTTCTAGAATATTGCGCCCATCGGCTTTTCAAGTTGCTTTTCTAGCCTCGCCGACCTGCATATCAGATGGCCTAGTCTCGTCACTTGATTGATGGTCGCAAATCTAACTATATGTTGGCTAGAGGTAGTTTCTGGGTTTGGCTTGCTGTAGGTTCAAATTCGTCGGAAAGATAACGATTTATCATTCGAACTAATTGCTTAATTGTGGTTTATGATCCTATTTAATTTTGTTTAATTTTTGATTGTAGATTTTTTCAAATCTGTGTATTTATAAACAGTTTTTTCCTTTATTTTGACCATATCTTCTTATAGAGAGTCTTTACTTTCATGTAAAATATCTAATAATGCAATGTTACATTTTGATTTTTACAAAGTCAATTCAATTTATTATCTCGGCATTATTTTTAGAATTTATTTTATTATTTATAACATAGTAATTATAGATTTTAGAAGCATTCAACATATAAATTGAACTTATATTTTATATTTAGTTGTCTTGGAATGTAACTTTATAATATCCTTACAATGAATTATTCATAGATGAATAAACTAATTTTATAGTTTATATCAATAAATGTCTAGAGATAATAATACAAATTCATAAGGATTCCTATACGTACTGAAAAATAACCCTTCTTTGTAGAGCGTAACCTTTCAACCCATCTTCCTTCGATGCCGCCATTAAAACACATCTCCATTCCCTTCAGAATTCCAGCATCTGGCGATGGCGATGATGATTGTATGCGTGACGTTCACGGCTCTCATCGGCATCTCTACCGCCTACATCATGAAGAGGCTCGACAACATGGTGAAGCTCTACGC
>OZ038316.1:26597818-26603314 GCA_964035775.1 Osedax frankpressi
TTTAATCGCAAAATCTACTAAACTACAGATTAATTTTATAGCAACAGGACACAGTCAAATTAATACTACCCTCGAAAATTAAGTTATTATATTAATATTAAGTTATTATATTAATATAAGTTAATTACGCTACTATATGTAAAGCTTAGTATATGCTAAACCTACTATATTATCCAAACTACAAATCTAGACAGCATTCTTAGATAATGTAATAAAGTTGAATAAAAGAGAAATGTGTTTATTTTATAAATTTGCCTATAAAGTAATGTTTTGCAATGCGTTTGAACGAATATTAGAATATTATTACAACATAAATAATACTTCATTTGCCTTTAGGTTTAATTTGATAAGGTTTTGGAGAAATATCATCAACCTTTGTTGCATAAACATCGAGCATTGTCTCGCAAATGAATGCAATGCAAAATTACTTAAAAAACTATTTTACAAATATTTTTTATTGAAATTCAAAATATACATTTTATAAATATCATTTTCATATTATAGATTAAAACAAATGGTTTTATATGCAATATTATTTATATAATTAACAGCACATAAAAAAAATTTTAAATTATTTTAATATTGTTTTGTTGTTGTATTATAAAACAACTATTTTGAATAAATATAGAAATGTATTTAAAATTTTTGGTGAACGTTTATTTATTTACATATACAAATTATTTAACAAATTGATGGAATACTAAAAAATAGTCCTTATAATTGTAAAATTATTTGTATGTTTAGTAAGTAAAGAATAATAAAAATTGTGTTATTTATAAATTTACCGTATAATTTAAACAATATTTTTCAATATTGTTAAGCTGTGGGTATTGTTAAGCCCTGGGTATTGTTAAGCCGTGGGTATTGTTAAGCCCTGGGTATTGTTAAGCCTTGGGTATTGTTAAGCCGTGGGTATTGTTAAGCCGTGGGTATTGTTAAGCCCTGGGTATTGTTAAGCATTGGGTATTGTTAAGCCGTGGGTATTGTTAAGCCGTGGGTATTGTTAAGCTGTGGGTATTGTTACACTTATGATTCTAAGATATTGAAGAGTTTCTTGTATATATCGTGATTATGTTTTTTAAACCAAAATATTTTTCTTCGCTTACATTCTATTTGTTGAGGTACTTGCATATATATATTTTAATATTTTATGAACCTTCATTGTTTTTAAAAACTTATATAGAACTTATTAATTACTATGAAGTTACAGACATTCTATATATAAATAAATTTGTGAATAAAAAATATATTTACATTCCAATATTTTTTTAATAATTGTTTAAAAATAGTAAATAATAAATAAATCAATGTAACTTTTGTTTGATCAAATTCATTTAAATACAAAAACCAAATCACAGATAACTGTATTATTTAAATTTTTAATAGATATATATATATATATATATATATATATATATTAAACTTGGTAAAATAGCAATAAATACTTTCTTATAATTTTATATTAAAAAAATTCTTTGAAAAATAATTTACATGAATATACTAAATTAGTATTTTATTTTGACATTAAATAGACAATACACAATTAGGTAGTAGTTAAATGTCTTTGATATAAAATGTTCATAGTTTGTGAGTTATGAGAAATAAGCTTTTATTTAATATTCTTGATACTTTTATATTAATAATATATTGATTCATTATATTAATATTTTATTGACCATAGTAAAAAAATGAAAAACACGTAAAATCTAGTGGTAGCAAAAGTGTAATGCAAAAAGGTTTAAGATTAAATTGAATCTATTATATGTAAATAACTAAAGGAAATTGTTTTCTAATTAATTATTAGTTATAATATTTCTTTTCAAAAAGAAATATTTGATTTAATCCGACAAACTCATCAACATAAATAAAATATTTATTACACATAAACATAAACTTATGTTTTATTTTTTTTATATTTAAATTATTTTATAAATTTCTTTTGCGTAAAATGTCCGTTCAAGAGATTTATCAACAAAATGAAATCGCCGATATTTCTCCATCACATTATATAACTAATCACCAGTTACATTGCCATTGTATAATAATCAATACAGGACAATAATATACCACTTTATATATTATCTAAATATTTAGGACGAATCTAAAAAGCCAGTTTTGGTTTCTCTGTATTTAATTCAAAGGTATTGCTATATAGAATGTTGACATCCGCACATTTTAGAAATTATAATGAACTTATTAAATATTGCAATAATGACAGTTTAAATAAAAAATGTATATTAAGAATTCATTTGATTTACCGCAAACCTGTAATATATAATAACATGTTTATATCTTAATTCAATTTATGTTCCTAATATGAAAATGTACATAAAACGTATCCCAACTGTATTTCAAGTTTACTAGAATGTCCGAATGGAGCCATTGGTTATAAAGTAGCTCCTACGAATCTACACGAGGAATTTGCTACGGGGTTCAGCGTGAAGTCGGTCACCGTACCAACCTGGTGAGGATTGCTTCTCCGGACTCGGCGGGAACGGGAACAAGCGACGCATTGCAGGGCAAAGTCGTGTTGTGACGACGACTCAATTGAAGCCGTAAAGCTTCGACCAGCCTTCGTTGCATCAACTGTATTCCCGATACTGCGTTGATACCTTGTCGGTCTGAGGGCGCGATTAGGGCGTGGTTTAGGGCGTGTTTGGGGTGTGTTTTAAGGTGTGGATTAGGGCATGGTTTGGGGTGTAGTTTGGGGTGTGGTATAGGGCATGGTTTGGAATGTGGTTTGGGGCGTGGTTTGAGGCGTGTTTTGGGGCGTGGTTTAGGGCGTGGTTTAGGGCATGGTTTAGGGCGTGTTTGGGGTGTGGTTTAGGGCGTGTTTGGGGTGTAGTTTAGGGCGTGGTTTGGGGTGTGGTTTTGGGTGTGGTTTGGGGTGTGGTTTAGGGCGTGGTTTGGGGTGTGGTTTAGGGCGTGTTTGGGGTATAGTATAGGGCATGTTTGGGGTGTGGTATAGGGCATGGTTTAGGGTGTGGTTTAGGGTGTAGTTTGGAGTATTGTTAAGGGTGTGGTTTTGAATGTGTGTTTGGGGTTTGGTTTAGGGTGTCGTTAAGGGGAGGTGCGCTCTATTTATTAAACATTAATTTTTAAAATATGAAAAAAAATATTATTATATATTATTGAAGTTTAATATACTAGAATACATATATCAAAAATTCAAATTAAAATATAATATATAAATACTAATTATGAGTATTAAAAAAACTATATAATATAGAAAAATCGCCATTTTATATAAAATAATAATTACAGAATATTTTATTTGTTATTATTATTTTATAACTTTAAAATATAATATAACTAGATATATTTAACATTTAAAAAAAATTTAAAGACAGATGCAAACAATGAAATTTACGAATTTTAAATACATAGGTGGCGTTACTCTATTTTATAAATCAGCTTTGTTTGTTGTATTTGTTATTATACTATTTAAATCTTTAATTTTTCTAATTATTTTTTTAACAATTCGATTTTGATACTCTTATTATGCCAAAACCATCAAACAATCTATTGCCGCTAAAGCAAAATATGTTATATATAGAGAACGAAATAATACTACAGTTGAAGTTAGTTATAAAGTTATATACTACAAATTATAACTGTAAATTTTAAATTATTCATTTAAATTATTTTTGTAAATTTCATTTTATAAATAATATTTATTTATTAAATTATTTCAATTTATTTATACATAGGATTAATATAGGATGAGCCTAATTAATAATATTAATAATCATAGATTAGGAAGAATATAAGTGATATCCATGAAATTGTCAAAGCATATTATCAATGATATTATCATTCTACATCTACAGATAATTCACCAAACCATGAATATTTTGGAGATTGGTGTAAACAAAAAACTGCAATGCGAAATGGTCACTATTTTATATAATAAAAATTGAATTTGTTACCTATTGTTTCTATATAAAAGTAGCAATGAATAATATAAACATTGTATGAAATTGAATACAATTATTTTCAAATTTATTTATTTATAAAAATTATAATAATAGGAACGGCTCTACCTCTACATACCTCTACATGAAAACAATTCAACTTATATTTCCCCCGATATTGCAAAGTATATATTGCCTGTGTATGAGAGATTGTGTTCACTAGATTTACTACAAAGATGTCAAATGGGTTTGACACAAAATTCAAACGAATCTCTGCACAACGTTATTTGGTCTCGCTGTCCAAATTTTTAACCAATGAATTATAAATAGCATTATATATTGTTTTATCATTAATTTAATATGTATTATACATTTGCAAATATGTATATGTTATTGTATATTGCATATATTATTTTCTATAATTTCACCACTATAATATAGGGCAAATTTTTAGGGAGCCATTCTGTTTCAGCTGCCTCATCTTCTGCAAATATTGAATTCAATTTTGGTAAAAAAAGTGGCTGCTAATAAATATGGATAGACAAGCCCATATTACCGCTTCAACAATTCAAATAGAATATGCAGAAAGCAAGGAGAAAAAAGATTAGCTGGTTCATTATATGAAAAGAAAACAAAATATAGAAAAACTATGGGATCTGATTATATTACAGGATAATTTTAATTTACTTATAGTTCTTATTTTCTTCATTTACTTTTCGTTTATTGTTTTATTTTAAACTTATGTCTTAATATAAATGTTTATCTACACACTATCTGTTTTATTATTAATATTATTAAATATATTAAAACAAATAAATATATTTTTTATGCATATTGATCTCTAAAAACACATATATATATTTTAATTATATTTTATCAAATAATAATAAAGTAATATAAAAATAAATATTGAAATATCAAAATATCAATTAATTATTAAATTCAACACTTTTTATTTTTAAATGTCTTTTTTTTTCAAATATTTTTTTTTCCAATATTTTAAATATTAAAATGTATTCCCACCTTTTAATAATAAATATTTTAACTTAATTTTTTTAAATCTTTATTATAAATATATAACTAAATAAAATACATCAAAATTGCATTGTTGATAACTAACTAATAATTTAATAATTGTGATTTAAGTGAAAATAAAAATAAAAAAATTAATTAAAATTTTAATTACTCAATTTCCTAGTTTTTTCCTAGTTTTATATTCAAATAAAAATATGTTTGATGTTTTATTTGTATCTATATTATTGTAATAAACAAGCTTTTAAATTTTCAAAAAAAAAATATTAAAGATTTGATAATCATTTTAGTAGTGCAACTTTTCCCTATTGATTACATTGTAGTAAAAATATAGCACACCTCCCCTTAAGGGAATTTTTAAGGCATTGTTAGAAGCCGGGTATTGGCTATAATTTTGTGATTTACACGGTTATTAATACCGCGTTTAACACGGTTATTAATACCGCGTTTAACACGGTTTCTAAAACCTATAGTATATTGCGTACAAGGAACCTGACGTGAAGAGAACCACTGCAGTAAATAGTCCTATCTCTGTGTCATTAAGGTTTAG
>OZ038316.1:26603514-26686014 GCA_964035775.1 Osedax frankpressi
AGTGAGTGAGTGAGTGAGTGAGTGAAAACTAACAGAGAATACCAGGGCTAACTCCTTACGAGAAATCACACTTCCATCATCAAATGTAACTGTTTCTGCCTTGAAATCAAAAGTTTGAGTGAGTCGTGACAACCAAATCTCAAAGAAACCGCATTTAATCAGAATCAATTGGTCATCCTGAGAAATTTCATGAAATCCTGGTAGCAGAGGTGTACATTAGACAGATTTTGCAATGTCAGAATAACTATTGAGATGGAATTATTTAAATTTGGCTAAATCCAATATTCAATTTGTTTTTTAATAAGATTTTGTAGTAAAATATAGAAAATCACAACATTACTTTTGCAAGAATAACTTTCCAACAATTCAGATAAATACTTTTGTAATTTTATTTAAAGATTTGTACGAAACTGAAATCTTATTCTGACATAAACTAGAGCAGGGCAAATCATATGGTTAAAGGTGCGGTTAGGGGTGTGGTTAGGGTGTGGTTAATGGTGTGGTTAGGGGGTGGTTAGGGTGTGGTTAATGGTGTGGTTAGGGTGTGGTTAAGGGTGTGGTTAAGGGTGTGGTTAAGGGTGTGGTTAGGGGTGTGGTTAATGGTGTGGTTAGGGTGAGGTTAAGGGTGTGGTTAAGGGTGTGGTTAGGGGTGTGGTTAGGGTGTGGTTAATGGTGTGGTTAGGGGGTGATTAGGGAGTGATTAGGGGTATGGTTAAGGGTGTGGTTATGGGTGTGTTTAGGGGTGTGGTTAAGGGTGTGGTTAGGGGTGTGGTTAGGGGTGTGGTTAAGGGTGTGGTTAGGAGTATGGTTAAGGGTGTAGTTGAGGGTGTGACTAAGGGTGTGGTTAAGGATGTGGTTAGGGGTGCGGTTAGGGGTGTGGTTAAGGGTATGGTTAGGGTGTGGTTAAGGGTGTGATTAGGGGTGTGGTTAAGGGTGTGATTAGGGGTGTGGTTAAGGGTGTAACATGGCTACCTGGAATCCTCTTTGCAAACTCAACAACATGCTGAATGCTAGGCAGAACTAGCAGAGCAAACTTCTCATACATGCGACACTTCATAAAATGATCATCTTTAGTAATCGGCAGGGAATCGCAGTCGGAACCGGAATAGTCTTTGTTCAGCTGTAAACGAGGGAAAAGGTGGGAGTAGTTTTTGTTCAGCTGCGAGCGAGGGAAAAGGTGGGAGTAGCCTTTGTTCAGCTGCGAGCGAGGGAAAAGGTGGGAGTAGCCTTTGTTCAGCTGCGAGCGAGGGAAAAGGTGGGAGTAATCTTTGTTCAGCTGTAAACGAGGGAAATGGTGGGAGTAGTTTTTGTTCAGCTGCGAGCGAGGGAAAAGGTGGGAGTAGTTTTTGTTCAGCTACGAGTGAGGGAAGAGGTGGGAGTAGTCTTTGTTCAGCTGCGAGCGAGGGAAGAGGTGGGAGTAGTTTTTGTTCAGCTGCGAGCGAGGGAAAAGGTGGGAGTAGTTTTTGTTCAGCTGCGAGCGAGGGAAAAGGTGGGAGTAGCCTTTGTTCAGCTGCGAGCGAGGGAAAAGGTGGGAGTAGCCTTTGTTCAGCTGCGAGCGAGGGAAAAGGTGGGAGTAATCTTTGTTCAGCTGTAAACGAGGGAAATGGTGGGAGGAGTTTTTGTTCAGCTGCGAGCGAGGGAAAAGGTGGGAGTAGTTTTTGTTCAGCTACGAGTGAGGGAAGAGGTGGGAGTAGTCTTTGTTCAGCTGCGAGCGAGGGAAGAGGTGGGAGTAGTTTTTGTTCAGCTGCGATTGGGGGAAGAGGTGGGAGTAGTTTTTGTTCAGCTACGAGCGAGGGAAGAGGTGGGAGTAGTTTTTGTTCAGCTACGAGCGAGGGAAGAGGTGGGAGTAGTCTTTGTTCAGCTGCGAGCGAGGGAAAAGGTGGGAGTAGTTTTTGTTCAGCTGCGAGCGAGGGAAAAGGTGGGAGTAGTCTTTGTTCAGCTGCGAGCGAGGGATGAAGAGCGTAGGGGGAGAGGAAAAGGAGCGTAGGGGGAGAGGATGAGAAGCGTAGGGGGAGAGGAAGAGGAGCGTATGGGGAGAGGAAGAGGAGAGTAGGGGGAGAGGATGAGCAGAGTAGGGGGAGAGGATGAGGAGCGTAGGGGGAGAGGAAGAGGAGCGTAGTAATGTATACGGTTGTAATATTAATGCGGGACAATAACGAGAGACGAGGGCAGACGTTGAAGTGCAGCAAAGCGTTGCGAAGTTATTCCGTTGACGTGGTAGGCTTGGGATACGGCTAGAATGGTGTCGTAGACGGCGAGTTTGTTGGGCGTAGTCGTTGTGACGGTGACCTTTTGAACTGCCTTCGCTGTTGCGGGTTATCGGTATGAGGTCTTCGACGATGGCTTGCATCAAAATGATCAATCACTTGATTAATCAACCAATTTAATTATTTTAAGTCAAAAAAACTTTTTTCTATTAAATATTAATTATTAATACAAATAATATAATCCCAAGAGAAATTTGTTAAATAAAACTAAACAATAACTAATATATAAATGAAGATTGAAATTTTAATATATATTTTTAAACTATTAAAAAAATTCAAATTTCTAAATCTCACTATAATCTAATATCTTTAATTTATATTTTATTTATAAAGTCGACTATTGTTGTCATATATGAACTATATATAACTGAATTTTACTACAACAATAAATATGATTCAATAATAAAATATTAAATACATGTATTTTATCAAGAATTCCATTATAGTCTGAATTGATACAGGATTATAATTATTATAATGTAATATGGAATGGAAGGCTTTTTATGATTAAATAAGGAAAGCATCGAATATACACTCAATATACACTCAATATATATATATATATATATATATAACCGCTCGAAGAGGAGTCGATGAGGGCGATGGGAGGAGGCTCGGGAGTTAGAGTGACAGGTGGCATGCCGATAGTAGTGGTTGTCGTGGAGACCAGTTGGTCATCAGAATTGAAACTTTTACTCCTCTTCGGATTACGACCGTATCGGACTGCGGAGATACGGGGATTAGACAAACCGGGTACGGGGAAGTCGGGAGAAAGGTAAGGCTGCGAATAAGGTCGCAAATAAGGCCGCGTTGAGGTTTGGGGTTCGGGTTCGCGATGCGAGCGAAGGGTCCAGGGTTGTAGGAGTCAAAGGTCAACTAACAGTCCCTAGACATGCCGACGGCGAGGCACTTCTTGAAACGGCAGAACTGGCAGCGATTCCTGTTCAATCTGATCACCATGCATTTGCCGTCCCTCAGACATCGGTACTCGATCTGCTTTTGAATGCTGCGCCGAAAGAAACCCTGCGAGGCGAGGCAGGTCGAAGGGGCGCAGCGATGAGGTCGGGTGGTACCAGAGAATAGGGTTCGTAGCGGAGTTTAGGTTATTAGGTTGCGGGTACCGAGGGATAGGGAGATGTGCGCGAGGAGTGGTGTGCGCGGAGCGGTGCGCTCGCGGAGTGGTGTGCGCGCGCGGAGTGGTGCGCGCGGAGCGGTGTGCGCGCGGAGCGGTGTGCGCGCGGAGCGGTGTGCGCGCGGAGTGGTGTGCGCGCGCGGAGTGGTGTGCGCTCTCGGAGTGGTGCGCGCGGAGCGGTGCGCGCGCGGAGTGGTGTGCGCGCGCGGAGCGGTGCGCGCGCGGAGTGGTGTACGCGCGGAGTGGTGCGCGCGGAGTGGTGCGATCGGAGTGGTGTGCGCGCGCGGAGTGGTGCGCACGGAGTGGTGTGCGCGGAGCGGTGTGCGCGCGCGGAGTGGTGTGCGCGGAGTTGTGTGCGCTCTCGGAGCGGTGTGCGCGCGGAGTGGTGCGCGCGGAGTGGTGTGCGCGCGGAGTGGCGCGCGGGGATCACTAACTTTGCATCCCTCGCAGGAAGTCACTCCGTAGTGGTAGCCGCTGGCCTTGTCGCCGCAGACGCGACAAGTTGCCGAAGCCGGAGCCGCCGTTATTGAAGCATTCGACTGCACGAGGGACGTGGTCTTCAAGGTCAACGGCTCGTGGCAACCGCCGGAACTCGAAATCAACGAGCTTCCGAAATCGACGTCTCGCGCAACGGCGCCGGCGAAACCGTCTACGGCATCGTGGGGCCCTGGGGTTCAAAGGGCAGCGGGTTAACTCCGGAGCAAAGTGAACGGGGCTTTAATGTTGTTATTGTAATCGACGTAATCGACTAAATGATTTACAAAATGCACAAATCTCACGATTTCACAAAATACCACCCTTCTAATATTAAATTGTATAATTATGATGTACTAATGATTGTAACAGAGATATGCAATTTTACAATATTAAATGGAGGATGGTAAAAAATGATGAGTTGTTCCAAATTGTTGAGTGTCCAAAAACATCTTTTGAGCAAATTCAAATAATAAGGTTATTATTTTTTATTATTATCAATAATTTTAATATTATGTAAAACTTCATATTTAAAAGAGTTATATAAATAAAATATATATCACTTTATTGTATCCAATATGTAGATAATAATCTACATTTTTAATTATCACAAGTTATATGATCTACTCGGTAAACAATCACAATAATTTAATTTTTGCATTTGATAATTAATAACAGTAATCTTGACAATAAGATAACTTGTAATGAAAAATTGTCTTATTGAAAAACTCTAATCTAGGAGAAGGGAAAAATTAGAGTTAAAAAAACCTATTTCTACTCGCAAATATTTTCAAAATTGAAATTAAGGCATTGCATAATCAGTGCCAATGTTTTCATTAAAACTCCGAAAAGTACTAAACTTCTAAATACCGAACAAATATTATGTTAATCGATAATTCGAGATATACGTATTGTAGGAAATCTGTCTAAGTATTGGTAGAACCGAAGGAATCATCGTAATGGTAGTCGAAAATACTTTTTGCTTTTTATTTGAAAAATTTTAATTTTTTAAATATTATTTTCTCAGATTTCACCAAATTCTAAAATTTATCCGGGTCGAATTTCTGATATAAATTTTATAACTCATAAGGGTAAGTTTGTAATTCGAACAAATTTCTATTTCGTATTAGATAATAGATTTATAAATTATATATATATAAATATATAACTACATAGATTTCATTTATATCTGTTTTATGTATTTTAGATAATGTTAATAATCTAGGTCCAACAAAGTCAAAAAATTTGTTTTAATATAAATCTCTATATTATTTATTTTATATCACCAATACTGCAATTATTAAAATTTTTAAAAATCAAATATTAGTATCATAAATAGCCTATGTAATATTTAGAATCTTAATGCAAATAGAGAAGTTTAAAAATTATACACCCTATTATATATGGGTTAATTCAATATTAGGACACTAATGAGTGAAGCGAGTTTAACCTTCATATAGAATATATGAACTACAATAGGCTGCAATGCTGACACTAACCCCTAGAATATAGAATATATGAACTGCAATAGGCAGCAATGCTGACACTAACCCCTAGCACTTAGGATGTATTAATTGTACTAAGCTGCAATACTGACACTAACCCCTAGCATGTAGGATGTAGGATGTATGAACTGTACTAAGCTGCAATACTGACACTAACCCCTAGCATATAGAATATATGAACTGTACTAGGCTAAAATGCTGACACTAACCCCTAGCATGTAGGATATATGAACTATAATAGGTTGCACTACTGACACTAACCCCTAGCATGTAGGATGTATGAACTGCAATAGGCAGCAATACTGACACTAACCCCTAGATTGTAGGATGTATGAACTATACTAGGCAGAAATGCTGACACTAACCCCTAGCATGTAGGATGTATGAACTGTAATAGGCAGCAATACTGACACTAACCCCTAGCATGTAGGATGTATGAACTGCAATAGGCAGCAATACTGACACTAACCCCTAGCATGTAGGATGTATGAACTGTACTAAGCTGAAATACTGACACTAACCCCTAGCATGTAGGATATATGAACTGTACTAAGCTGAAATACTGACACTAACCCCTAGCATGTAGGATGTATGAACTGTACTAAGCTGAAATACTGACACTAACCCCTAGCATGTAGGATGTATGAACTGTAATAGGCAGCAATGCTGACACTAACCCCTAGCATGTAGGATGTATGAACTGCAATAGGCAGCAATACTGACACTAACCCCCATCATATAGGATGTATGAACTGTACTAAGCTGAAATGCTGACACTAACTAGTTAGGCTAGTTATTGACTGAACTCATTTATTAAAGTCTATATAAAATCTTTAAAATATTATTTATTATATGAGCCGTGATTTTGTGTGGGATTTGGCATTTGAATAAATTAACAAATTTGATGTTAGGTTATTTTTATAACATTTTCTACATGAGAATATCATATAATTATATAATAAATGTTTATGTTATAAATTTATTATATTATTTGGATCATATCAGGCTTAGTACGAATTTTGGTCATTTACTTTTTATATATATAAATATATTTATAAAATTAATAATAAATTTTTTTCTTAGATTATCAAAATATATCGGAATGAAATTTTATAAAACTATTTTTCAATAATATTTGTATTATTTATTTAATTTTAAATGCCCAACTTATTTTCTATGTATTGCAGTGAGCAATAGGGTGGATAACTATTTTCAGAATTAACTCACTCAGCATATAAACCATAAGGCATATAATAATTAATCATATAATAAAAAAAAATTACTTGCAATATTAAGGTAGCGCCGAAGTATGAATTTATCGAAAAATTATAAAGTATTTTTAAGAAAAATTTCCCATTAAAAATAAATAAATAATTAATTAACTATTATTTCCGCCATTTTATGATTCTTTGTTTATACCTAATATTTAAAAAAAATATTATTTTTCACAATGAATTTACGAAATAAATCTCCATTATATACTTTATTTACACCAAGAATTATAAGTAATCGGCAGCTTCCAATTTATATATATTTCCATTTACTATTGTCAAATAGATTATTATAGATATTATAGCCTTATAGATTAAGTTATTTCATATATATAATTTTTATTTTTGTAACTTGAAATAATTTAACTATAATATCCTGTAATAAATTAGATGTAAATTATTATTTTAAAAAGTATAATATATATTTATGTATACATCTTAATTAATAATTACTCATTAACTACTGATTTAGTATTATTCTAGGTTTAATATTAATATTAATTATTAATATTATAATTTTTTAAATTCTGAATTTCCAGGAATAATTTGTAATATTCTAATATTAATAAATTATCAATACTACTACTATAAGATATTCAAATTAACTTATATTTACTATTAACTATATTCAATGATAGCTAATATTACATAGTTATAACTATTAAAAAATAAATCATATTTAGTAAAAATTTACATTGTGGTATTACATATCTGCATATAATTTAATAAGTTTTACTTTTTTTTTATCTCAACTGTGTATATAGTTTACATTACATATAGTTTATTTGATGGCATAGTAAGTATATATTTAAAAAAAAATTATTTCTAAATAAAATATTTCGATTATTTGAAATTTGAATTTTTTTCATGAAAAATACTTATAAATCAAAATTAAATTTAAATTTTAATTATTTTTTTATCATTACCCATTTCGTAGGGAACAAATATAACTAATGTAATATTGCTTATAAATTTAACAATATTTTAAGAAAAAAAAATTTCAAAAATATACAACAAATTATTTTAATTTAATTTTCTTTGAATTTCCTGGTAACAATTTTTAAAAAAAATTGTAAATATGTTTTTATTTAATAATATATCATTTTAAAGCTATTAGACATTTTTCATGATTTTCACAAAAATCATTATTACCATTCAATTTATAATTTTAATATTAATATATTTTGCATGTTAAATATTGTATCTATCCCATGTTAAATTTGAACAATTTAAAAAAAATTTTAATTTATATATA
Organism: Osedax frankpressi; assembly: GCA_964035775.1. Classification (NCBI taxonomy): domain Eukaryota; kingdom Metazoa; phylum Annelida; class Polychaeta; order Sabellida; family Siboglinidae; genus Osedax; species Osedax frankpressi. Next base: position 26,611,419 of record OZ038316.1, read on the forward strand.
TTCATTATAACTCATATCTTTACTATATATAATAGATGAGCCAATAAATATTATTGAAAATATATCAAAGTGATCCACCCTAATGAAATTATTAACCACCTCTTCGGATTAAAGTTATTAAAATGTATGTCTATATATTACATTATATATTTATATACTATTATATATTATATATTTATATAATTTTTGCTTGTACAGGTAGATTATTTTACAAAAGTATTAGATTATTCTGTTTTCTTGATTGCAAACAAGGAAGTCTAATTGGTTTGTAAAATCTTATGAGGAGTCCACAAAAATGAAAAGTAATATAAAATAAATATGTAAATGGAATGACCTATATCCCAACCTGGAAACTATCCAGGTCATTTTTGTTTTTTTGTTATATAATAAAAGTGAAAATTAATTTATATATTTGCATTAATAATATATTATATTAATTTTATATTTAAAATAATTATATAAAAATCTTATTGTATAATACTTATGTCATCTGTTTTCTTGAGATGGTTTACTGGGTACCAACTAAACAATTCAGGTGATTTCGTTTTTTGGATTGCGTAATTTCTTTTATGATAATCAATCACTTTTTATTAACACAAGAGGATTTTATAAAAAATACTATAATACTCTATTTGCCATGGCTTTACATATATTTTGATTTTGTATTAAAAAATAAAACATTTATTAATTTAACATTTTATAAACTATGTTTTCTGGGATTCCATTTTTTTTAAATAATAAAAGTAAACTTAAATTTTCATTGTAAAATTATTATTTAATAACCATTATTGCATCATCTGCCACAATGGCATATACAATATGGATTGCTATGCAATATGGATTATAACATCGACTATAATGTTATTTTCAACTTACTTGTACAATTAAATTATTCCTAAGTATTTTAAAAATTATACGAAACTATTTAATACACTTAAATGGTACATAGAAATGATTTCACAATTCTTAAAAGTTTGAATAAAGATATAGTTTCGCTTTTTGATTATTAGATCAATTTTCTTCAACACCGAATAAATAAATACAATTTTATGTCAGTTCCAAACATGTCAATCATGAAATATAAATTTTGTTATCTAAAAAATAAAAAATAATATTTTACAATTTTATTCACTTATTTATCCACAATATTTATTATTTTATAATAATCTAATATGACATTAAAGATAAATAAATATGTTAAACTTTACAATGTTAATCAATGTATCGACACTGTAATATGAAATATGGATTGCTAAGAAATATGGATTAAATCAGGTGATATTATTTGTTATCTTTGAAAAAATATCAATACAATTATTTTAAAATATATATTACAGACTATAAAAATTACATTTGCCTAAATTACTTTGATATTATAGTAAATAATATATTTTTCCTATAATAATATTATTAAATAAAATATTATAATTCATGAATTTATTGTAAAGTTTAACATATAATTTTATTTATTTTTAATATCATATTAGATTATTATAAAATAATAAATATTGTGGATAAATAAGTGAATAAAATTGTAAAATATTATTTTTTATTTTTTAAATAACAATATTTATATTTGATGTTGACATCATGAATCATTAAAGTGACATTATAAAATTGGATGTATTGTGGTGTAAAAGAAAATATATAGATGAAAATATCTTTAAAAACTTAAAAATAATGTATATGCATCATATAAAGTGTATTAAATAGTTGGTTGTAATTTTAAGAAAAATTAAAATGTATTTAATATTGTTATAATTCATATTGCATATCAAATAATATTCCATGTGACAACATGATAAACAATCCTTATAATTTCATTTTTGCATTGCAAAATTGTATTTATATTATTCAATAATTTTTATAATACATGAATTTCTAAAGATATAAAAATTACAGAATATAAAAATTCAGTTATGGTTTATATTTAAATACATATGCAATACATTATAAAGTATAACAGGGTTTGCATTAGTTGTCATTGATTAATTGTTATTCAATCAGAAATCATAATATTGCATAATTAAAGTAGGGAGAGCAGATATTCAGACAAACTACTGTATAAATAAACAATTATTAGTTATGAGATATGTATAATGTTATGTAATCCATTAGGTTACATAATATTACATAATATGTATAATAAAAATAATATATATGAGAGTATAATTCTTACACTTCAATATCAACGGTATAAAAAGGTATACTGTGCGATATTCATTATATCTAATACATTGATAGCATATAGTAGGCTTATTGCCATGACGTAATAGCTATGACGCAATACCGGGGCGATAAAAAGAACGACGCCCGCCACCCTGACCAGACGAGTAGTAACCGTAAACTCTGCATGACCCGTTAGCTCGCGACGTGGCGTGCGTCTCGAGTCTGCGAGCCGTGCATGTCCAGTGAGGACATCGCAGTCTAGACGGGTCGAAATGTAAAAATAGCCGCGCCGCTATCGTTATATAGCGGCGCACACCAGAACGGCGGTCACTGACCAATCGCGTGCGTGTGTGTGTAAACACGCGGACTCACACCGCAGAGGCAACCGACTAAACCCTCGTACATATGACGTACATTGTACGTGGATATACTATGTGCAATGCACATAGTACAATGCACAATATACAATGTACGTATTTTATCTGAATTGGCGATAGACAATAGAATCGCGCAATCGTGGCGGTTGCCTGTATAACGATACAGGCATATCTAAAGAGAAACCGTCTGCATATAAAATATTTATAAGGACTATGAATGTGAATAGTAGTTTGCAACCATAGTGATGTGATAGTTTTATAAACTATTTTCCTGTTACAAAAAATATAGCATAACAACCAGGAACCATCTAGGTCATTTTAGTTTTTTTTTGTATATAATAAAATCGTATAGCAGATAGTAAAGTTACACTATTTGGTTTCTTGGTAACACAAATAAAACATAATAAAATAGAATTTATGCAATTAAAAAAACGAAATGAACTAGATCGTTTGTTTGTATACTTAAATGATTTCACTAAGCTGTTTACACAGTAAACAGGGCGACTTAATATTTGTGTAAAATCTATTGATATGTCCACAAAAATTAAAAATAATATAAAAGAAATTATGCAATACAAAAAATGAAATTACCTGGATTGTTTATTGGGATATACATCTATAAGAATTTATAATACTTACATCATTATGTTTGATGGGTATATACCTAAGAAACCAAATGATGTAACTATTATAAATTCCTATATAATTATTTTAAATAAAAAACAATTATTATATAATTAAATACAAATAAAATATATTTTCTCTTTTATTATGTAACAGAAATACCAAAGGCCTGGTTATTTCTTGGTAGGTAAAAAAAACATAAGCATAATATACCTTAGAGACAATATAAAAACACCACTATCCCAGAAACCAGATGATGTAACTATTATAATTTCTAAATACTTTTTTTAATAAAATATTTTTTCTTTTATATTATATAACAAAAAACTAAAATGGCCTGGATGGTTTCTTGGGTATTACTTAAGGGTGATCTATTATCTTAAACTACTCAGCCGAATCTAGTATATTACTCAACTGTAGCTAGTACATTACTCAACTTCAGCTAATATGTTACACAACTGATCTTGACATATGACAGAAGAAATGAAAAGGTCAACAATTATTTACTACTTGATACCTCACTCAATTCAATAGAGTTATTGAGTGGTGTCTACTGGGCTAAGGAAAGTTATTGAGTGGTGTACACTACTGAGTATAGTTATTGAGTGGTGTACACTAATGAGTGAAGTTATTGAGTGGTGTCTACTGGGCTAAGGAAAGCTATTGAGTGGTGTACACTACTGAGTATAGTTATTGAGTGGTGTACACTACTGAGTGAAGTTATTGAGTGGTGTACACTACAGAGTAGAGTTATTGAGTAGTGTACACTACTGAGTGAAGTTATTGAGTGGTGTACACTATTGAGTAGAGTTATTGAATGGTGTACACTATTGAGTGAAGTTATTGAGTGGTGTACACTACTGAGTAGAGTTATTGAGTGATGTACACTACTGAGTAGAGTTATTGAGTAGTGTACACTATTGAGTAGAGTTATTGAGTAGTGTACACTATTGAGTAGAGTTATTGAGTAGTGTACACTACTGAATAGAGTTATTGAGTAGTGTACACTATTGAGTGAAGTTATTGAGTGGAGTACACTACTGAGTATAGTTATTGAGTGGTGTACACTACTGAGTGAAGTTATTGAGTGGTGTACACTACTGAGTAGAGTTATTGAGTAGATTACACTACTGAGTGAAGTTATTGAGTGGTGTACACTATTGAGTAGAGTTATTGAATGGTGTACACTATTGAGTGAAGTTATTGAGTGGTTTACACTACTGAGTAGAGTTATTGAGTGATGTACACTACTGAGTAGAGTTATTGAGTAGTGTACACTATTGAGTAGAGTTATTGAGTAGTGTACACTACTGAATAGAGTTATTGAGTAGTGTACACTACTGAGTGAAGTTATTGAGTGGTGTACACTATTGAGTAGAGTTATTGAATGGTGTACACTATTGAGTGAAGTTATTGAGTGGTGTACACTACTGAGTAGAGTTATTGAGTGATGTACACTACTGAGTAGAGTTATTGAGTAGTGTACACTATTGAGTAGAGTTATTGAGTAGTGTACACTACTGAATAGAGTTATTAAGTAGTGTACACTATTGAGTGAAGTTATTGAGTGGTGTACACTACTGAGTATAGTTATTGAGTGGTGTACACTACTGAATATAGTTATTGAGTGATGTACACTACTGAGTAGAGTTATTGAGTAGTGTACATTACTGAGTGAAGTTATTGAGTGGTGTACACTATTGAGTAGAGTTATTGAATGGTGTACACTATCGAGTGAAGTTATTGAGTAATGTACACAATTGAGTGAAGTTATTGAGTGGTGTACACTACTGAGTATAGTTATTGAGTGGTGTACACTACTGAGTGAAGTTATTGAGTGGTGTACACTACTGAGTAGAGTTATTGAGTAGTGTACACTACTGAGTGAAGTTATTGAGTGGTGTACACTACTGAGTAGAGTTATTGAGTAGTGTACACTACTGAGTGAAGTTATTGAGTGGTATACACTATTGAGTAGAGTTATTGAATGGTGTACACTATTGAGTGAAGTTATTGAGTGGTGTACACTACTGAGTAGAGTTATTGAGTGATGTACACTACTGAGTAGAGTTATTGAGTAGTGTACACTATTGAGTAGAGTTATTGAGTAGTGTACATTACTGAATAGAGTTATTGAGTAGTGTACACTATTGAGTGAAGTTATTGAGTGGTGTACACTACTGAATATAGTTATTGAGTGATGCACACTACTGAGTAGAGTTATCGAGTAGTGTACATTACTGAGTGAAGTTATTGAGTGGTGTGCACTATTGAGTAGAGTTATTGAATGGTGTACACTATTGAGTGAAGTTATTGAGTGGTGTACACTACTGAGTAGAGTTATTGAGTGATGTACACTACTGAGTAGAGTTATTGAGTAGTGTACACTACTGAGTGAAGTTATTGAGTGGTGTACACTATTGAGTAGAGTTATTGAATGGTGTACACTATTGAGTGAAGTTATTGAGTGGTGTACACTACTGAGTAGAGTTATTGAGTAGTGTACACTACTGAATAGAATTATTGAGTAGTGTACACTATTGAGTGAAGTTATTGAGTGGTGTACACTACTAAGTATAGTTATTGAGTGGTGTACACTACTGAATATAGTTATTGAGTGATGTACACTACTGAGTAGAGTTATTGAGTAGTGTACACTACTGAGTGAAGTTATTGAGTGGTGTACACTATTGAGTAGAGTTATTGAATGGTGTACACTATTGAGTGAAGTTATTGAGTGGTGTACACTACTGAGTAGAGTTATTGAGTAGTGTACACTACTGAGTGAAGTTATTGAGTGGTGTACACTATTGAGTAGAGTTATTGAATGGTGTACACTATTGAGTGAAGTTATTGAGTGGTGTACACTACTGAGTAGAGTTATTGAGTAGTGTACACTACTGAGCAGAGTTATTGAGTGGTGTTCACTATTGAGTAGAGTTATTGAGTGGTGTACACTATTGAGTAGAGTTATTGAGTGATGTACACTACTGAGTAGAGTTGTTGAGTGGTGTACACTACTGAGTAGAGTTATTGAGTAGTGTACACTATTGAGTAGAGTTGTTGAGTGGTATACACTATTGTAGATTTATATAGTTGTTTAAGCTACTGTGTGAAGTTATTGAGAAGTGTACACTACTGAGTAGAGTTATTGAGTGGTGTACACTACTGAATATAATTATTGAGTAATGTACACAATTGAGTGAAGTTATTGAGTAGTGTACACTACTGAGTAAAGTTATTGAGTGATGTACACTATTAAATAGAGTGGTGCACACTACTGAGTAGAGTTATTGAGTGGTGTACACAATTGAGTGAAGTTATTGAGTGGTGTGCACTACTGAATATAATTATTGAGTAATGTACACAATTGAGTGAAGTTATTGAGTGATGTACACTACTGAGTAAATATTGAGTAGTGTACACTACTGAGTAGAGTTGTTGAGTAGTGTACACTACTGAGTAGAGTTGTTGAGTAGTGTACACTAATGAGTAGAGTTATTGAATGGTGTACACTACTGAGTGATGTTATTGAGTAGTGTACAGTATTGAGTAGAGTTATTGAGTGGTGTACACTACTGAATAGAGTTATTGAGTGGTGTATACTACTGAATAGAGTTATTGAGTGGTGTACACTACTGAATATAGTTATTGAGTAGTGTACACTATTGAGTAAAGTTATTGAGTTGTGTTCACTACTGAATATAGTTATTGAGTGGTGTACACTACTGAATATAGTTATTGAGTAGTGTTCACTAATGAGTAGAGTTATTGAATGGTGTACACTACTGAGATATGTTATTGAGTAGTGTACACTACTGAGTGATGTTATTGAGTAGTGTACACCACTGAGTGATGTTATTGAGTGGTGTACACTACTGAATAGAGTTATTGAGTGGTGTACACTACTGAGTAGAGTTATTGAGTAGTGTACACTACTGAGTGAAGTTATTGAGTGGTATACACTATTGAGTAGAGTTATTGAATGGTGTACACTATTGAGTGAAGTTATTGAGTGGTGTACACTACTGAGTAGAGTTATTGAGTGATGTACACTACTGAGTAGAGTTATTGAGTAGTGTACACTATTGAGTAGAGTTATTGAGTAGTGTACATTACTGAATAGAGTTATTGAGTAGTGTACACTATTGAGTGAAGTTATTGAGTGGTGTACACTACTGAATATAGTTATTGAGTGATGCACACTACTGAGTAGAGTTATCGAGTAGTGTACATTACTGAGTGAAGTTATTGAGTGGTGTGCACTATTGAGTAGAGTTATTGAATGGTGTACACTATTGAGTGAAGTTATTGAGTGGTGTACACTACTGAGTAGAGTTATTGAGTGATGTACACTACTGAGTAGAGTTATTGAGTAGTGTACACTACTGAGTGAAGTTATTGAGTGGTGTACACTATTGAGTAGAGTTATTGAATGGTGTACACTATTGAGTGAAGTTATTGAGTGGTGTACACTACTGAGTAGAGTTATTGAGTGATGTACACTACTGAGTAGAGTTATTGAGTAGTGTACACTATTGAGTAGAGTTATTGAGTGGTGTACACTATTGAGTAGAGTTATTGAGTGATGTACACTACTGAGTAGAGTTGTTGAGTGGTGTACACTACTGAGTAGAGTTATTGAGTAGTGTACACTATTGAGTAGAGTTGTTGAGTGGTATACACTATTGTAGATTTATATAGTTGTTTAAGCTACTGTGTGAAGTTATTGAGAAGTGTACACTACTGAGTAGAGTTATTGAGTGGTGTACACTACTGAATATAATTATTGAGTAATGTACACAATTGAGTGAAGTTATTGAGTAGTGTACACTACTGAGTAAAGTTATTGAGTGATGTACACTATTAAATAGAGTGGTGCACACTACTGAGTAGAGTTATTGAGTGGTGTACACAATTGAGTGAAGTTATTGAGTGGTGTACACTATTGAGTAGAGTTATTGAGTGATGTACACTACTGAGTAGAGTTATTGAGTAGTGTACACTATTGAGTAGAGTTATTGAGTAGTGTACACTACTGAATAGAATTATTGAGTAGTGTACACTATTGAGTGAAGTTATTGAGTGGTGTACACTACTGAGTATAGTTATTGATTGGTGTACACTACTGAATATAGTTATTGAGTGATGTACACTACTGAGTAGAGTTATTGAGTAGTGTACACTACTGAGTGAAGTTATTGAGTGGTGTACACTATTGAGTAGAGTTATTGAATGGTGTACACTATTGAGTGAAGTTATTGAGTGGTGTACACTACTGAGTAGAGTTATTGAGTAGTGTACACTACTGAGTGAAGTTATTGAGTGGTGTACACTATTGAGTAGAGTTATTGAATGGTGTACACTATTGAGTGAAGTTATTGAGTGGTGTACACTACTGAGTAGAGTTATTGAGTAGTGTACACTACTGAGCAGAGTTATTGAGTGGTGTTCACTATTGAGTAGAGTTATTGAGTGGTGTACACTATTGAGTAGAGTTATTGAGTGATGTACACTACTGAGTAGAGTTGTTGAGTGGTGTACACTACTGAGTAGAGTTATTGAGTAGTGTACACTATTGAGTAGAGTTGTTGAGTGGTATACACTATTGTAGATTTATATAGTTGTTTAAGCTACTGTGTGAAGTTATTGAGAAGTGTACACTACTGAGTAGAGTTATTGAGTGGTGTACACTACTGAATATAATTATTGAGTAATGTACACAATTGAGTGAAGTTATTGAGTAGTGTACACTACTGAGTAAAGTTATTGAGTGATGTACACTATTAAATAGAGTGGTGCACACTACTGAGTAGAGTTATTGAGTGGTGTACACAATTGAGTGAAGTTATTGAGTGGTGTGCACTACTGAATATAATTATTGAGTAATGTACACAATTGAGTGAAGTTATTGAGTGATGTACACTACTGAGTAAATATTGAGTAGTGTACACTACTGAGTAGAGTTGTTGAGTAGTGTACACTACTGAGTAGAGTTGTTGAGTAGTGTACACTAATGAGTAGAGTTATTGAATGGTGTACACTACTGAGTGATGTTATTGAGTAGTGTACAGTATTGAGTAGAGTTATTGAGTGGTGTACACTACTGAATAGAGTTATTGAGTGGTGTATACTACTGAATAGAGTTATTGAGTGGTGTACACTACTGAATATAGTTATTGAGTAGTGTACACTATTGAGTAAAGTTATTGAGTTGTGTTCACTACTGAATATAGTTATTGAGTGGTGTACACTACTGAATATAGTTATTGAGTAGTGTTCACTAATGAGTAGAGTTATTGAATGGTGTACACTACTGAGATATGTTATTGAGTAGTGTACACTACTGAGTGATGTTATTGAGTAGTGTACACCACTGAGTGATGTTATTGAGTGGTGTACACTACTGAATAGAGTTATTGAGTGGGGTACACTACTGAGTAGAGTTATTGAATAGTGTATACTACTGAGTGATGTTATTGAGTAGTGTACACTACTGAGTGATGTTATTGAGTAGTGTACACTACTGAGTGATGTTATTGAGTGGTGTACACTACTGAATAGAGTTATTGAGTGAGGTACACTACTGAGTAGAGTTATTGAGTGGTGTACACTACTGAGTAGAGTTGTTGAGTAGTGTACACTACTGAGTAGAGTTATTGAGTGGTGTGCACTACTGAATAGAGTTATTGAGTGGTGTACACTACTGAGTAAAGTTATTGAGTGGTGTACACTACTGAGTAGAGTTATTGAGTAGTGTACACTATTGAGTAGAGTTATTGAGTAGTGTACACTACTGAGTGAAGTTATTGAGTGGTGTACACTACTGAGTAGAGTTGTTGAGTAGTGTACACTACTGAATAGAGTTATTGAGTGGTGGACACAACTGATTAGAGTTATTGAGTGGTGTACACTACTGAATATAGTTATTGAGTAGTGTACACTACTGAATAGAGTTATTGAGTGGTGGACACTACTGATTAGAGTTATTGAGTGGTGAACACTATCGAGTAGAGTTATTAAGTGGTGTACACTACTGAATATAGTTTTTGAGTAATGTACACAATTGAATGAAGTTATTGAGTGGTGTGCACTACTGAGTAGAGTTATTGAGTGGTGTACACTACTGATTAGAGTTATTGAGTAGTGTACACTACTGAATAGAGTTATTGAGTAATGTACACAATTGAATGAAGTTATTGAGTAGTGTGCACTACTGAGTAGAGTTATTGAGTGGTGTACACTACTGATTAGAGTTATTGAGTGATGAACACTATTGAGTAGAGTTATTGAGTGGTGTACACTACTGAATATAGTTATTGAGTAATGTACACAATTGAATGAAGTTATTGAGTAGTGTACACTATTGAGTAGAGTTGTTGAATGATGTACACTACTGAGTAGATTTAAGCGAATTTTAACATGATTGCTACAATAATAAATATTTAATATAATCAATGGCTTTCGAACATCCTCCATTCAATAACTGCATTATTATCTAAGATTAGAATTAATAAACTATTTTAATTTTAGAATCCACTCATAATTCTACAAGGTAAAGGGAATGCATAAAATGATAGTGATCAATGTCATCCTATTTATATATATACATATTTATATGTAGACATTGCATAGAATAAGACAATGCGTGGACAGTATTTGTCAACGGTGTCAGATTTTTGAAGAGGTTAGCATGTTAAGTAATGTATCGTTAACACATGATGGTTAATATTCTCAGATGCGGTGTGATTTCTCGCTATACCAGTATCGCTATACCAGTATCGCTATACCAGTATCGCTATACCAGTATCGCTATACCAGTATCGCTATACCAGTATCGCTATACCAGTATCGCTATACCAGTATCGCTATACCAGTATCGCTATACCAGTATCGCTATACCAGTATCGCTATACCAGTATCGCTGTACCAGTATCGCTGTACCAGTATCGCTGTACCAGTATCGCTGTACCAGTATCGCTATACCAGTATCGCTATACCAGTATCGCTATACCAGTATCGCTATACCAGTATCGCTGTACCAGTATCGCTGTACCAGTATCGCTGTACCAGTATCGCTGTACCAGTATCGCTATACCAGTATCGCTATACCAGTATCGCTATACCAGTATCGCTATACCAGTATCGCTATACCAGTATCGCTATACCAGTATCGCTATACCAGTATCGCTATACCAGTATCGCTATACCAATATCGCTATACCAGTATCGCTATACCAGTATCGCTATACCAGTATCGCTATACCAGTATCGCTATACCAGTATCGCTATACCAGTATCGCTATACCAGTATCGCATACCCATGGTGCATTACACAACTTAGTTCACCACGGTTTACTAGAGAGAAAATTCAACTTGTTCCAGGATAACTCACCTAGAAATAACTCTATGTAATTGCATAGAAAATATTGAGTGGACCTATTGAATAATTAGATTTGATGGATTGAAAGTTGTTAATAATATCTATATATAGATGCACATGCAATTCTACTCAATTATGGAAATTTACATAAGGATATCATTAGACGAGTTGTGGTATATCAAATATTGAATACTACCCAATATACCATTCATAAGTACGAAAAGAGTTGTGGTTTGGTGACGCAATGTTTGCAAGATATAATCTACGTTCTACAGAGTACATCACGAGACTTGAATAAGTGCAGCACGCATTTGGCTTGCAACACTTTGGACAACATTATAATGTACTCGCGAAGCAGACATCGCGTAACGGAATGAAAACCTGAATTCGAAGAACTACAAACAGCAAACGTGTGATCACTTTCTAGAGAAGTGCAGTTTATCTGAGGTAGGACATCGAGCCCCTCAACTTTTACTTTTACGTCCATTGGCTTTATATAGTTCTGCGTATAAAAATCAAGCGGCGATTTATGAACGCTGCATTACATAATAGTAACATTTTAAACGTGCTTAATAGTACAACGAAATAGAATTGACTTAATTGTAATCAATAGAATATATATTTTATACGTAATAATTGTGTCTCAATGTTGGTCAGCGATTCCACCAGTTACGAATTAATATTGTACTATATTATATACATATATATGTTATATTATTAGAAAGATACTATTATTAGTATTATATTAATTATATTATCAGTTGTTTTACGAAAATATGAGAATATATTAACGTTATATAAAGTATATATTTAAGAAATACAAATAAAATAATTATTAAAAAGGTATACTATATTCATGATTAATTGTTAACTTACTAGCATAATAATTAATATCAATTATTTCAATATATTGTTATATCAAAAATAAAGATGTTTTAAAAATAAATTAATTAAAAACTATTATATCATTTTAATTATTAAATGGAATATGATATACGATATATTGGTGGAAATAAGAAAAGTGTATACATTATATTACAATTAGCTAATTAATTTCAAATTTTCAAATTAAAAAAATAAATATAGTTTAAAACTATATAATAACTATAATTTATTATATTGGCTAATTTAGATCACATTCTAACTATTTATATAATCCATTAATGTGCTGATGAGATACAAAATATTTCCATAAAAATATGTGATATATAAAAAATAAGAAATTTATTAACTTAACATAAAGTTTAAGTATAAAATATGTTCACAGTTATCAACCCATATCAACAATAACAAGTAAGCTTCCGCAGTGATTCATTATTATAACTAGTCACGTGTATATATTTACTGGGAATATAAGAATTTTATTTTGTATGACATATATGAATTGATTTCTATATTTCAAAAATGATATTATACTAAATTACTTGTTCATGCCGTTTGTGATGAAAGTGCACATTAATATTAATACTAAAGCCTACCACACATTAATCTAAACTAGATTATAATAATTATAACGTAAGTAATATAAAGTAAATGATTTAGGATGCATGTTATATGATAATATTTCGAACTAAGTAATATATTATATATAAATTATTTTATATTTTATATACCTATACATATTCTGAAGTATTTAATATATAATCCATTATTATTGTCTTATTTTATATTTTTATTATACTCATGATATATTCTTTTTAAATTTTATTATGTATGAATAGTTTCTAATTAAACATTGTATTGTAATCAACTTTTTAAAAGTTATTATAATAAATCATTGGCAGAGAATTGCAAATGTTTCGGGTGATTATTTTAAATAATTGATATTATAAATAATACCTGGGAGTAAACGAAAACCTTTACCTCTACCTCTCTGGTAGAAAATCTTTAAAACATTTTTATCTATATATTTTCAGCCGTGGTATTACTCAGATATCGGTGGTGTCCGTATAATATACTTAATAACATAATTTATCACAAACAATTTAAAAAGTCATTTAAAATTAATTGACTATTGGGAGGTATTCTTTACACATTATTACATCACTATGTTTGCTGGTTTCTTACATTAACAACAAAAATAGTATATAATTTTCACTTAAACTCGAAAACGACATTTTTATATATAGTACTATATTTATATATATAGTTATTATTATAATATATATATATATATATATATATATATATATATATATATATATATATATATTATATTCAATTAAAATCATTTCAACCTATAACAAATTTAGTAAGTTACATTATAATGTAAAATAATCTTATTTCTATACACCAGTGTAATATTTCAAATATCATTTAAGTGATTATTATAAATAAACTTGAAATCTTAGTAATTCATCTAGATCATTTATTTTTTGCATTGCATAATTTCTTATAAATAATTTTTTTATTTTTATTAACACATTAAAGGATGTTACAAAAATGTTTCTGGGATATTACACCCACAAAATTATATAACAGGTTGCTTTGAATAATTTGATTTGTATTAATTATTTTTGTAAAAATGAAAATATATTATAAAGCTATTGCATTGTCTATTACTCATATTAGTATATAGTATATTTTGTCGAGTATTATTAACTATTATAGATAATAATTAATATTTATGAAATCAGAAATATTTAATTAATAAATATTAATAGATATTTAATAATAGAAATTTTCTATAATAGAGTGTTCATATTATGAGCGTAGCGTTGAGTAATGTAGTGTAACCAGAATATACATATAGGTGTGTGTGCCTTATGAATGATATTTATTTAAAATTCACAATGGCTATTCACATTACGATGTTATCTAGAGTAACTATATATAGATTTTATAATATAGAATTTAACTTGTTTATCTATAAATATAGTATGCATTTATGGATTATTACAGAATATATTTTAAAATTATATTCACAGATATATATACCAATATAATGTTGGATAGTCTTTATTTTACTTTGAATTACTCTCTAATCAGATTATTAGTTTTACATCCCATTACATTGTATCGAATATTTATTTTTATTTTTATATTCATCTTTGAAAGAAGAGTGCGGTGGAATAGATGTAACTCCTCGGATAGAACGCTGCGAAGCATTCACACTACAAAGATGTTACAACCATATTAACCTGGGTTTGCTTATACTGTGAATACCATTTACGAAAGCGTTTGTCATACATACTTTATAATTATTACACTACTTTCGAAAAATATATTGTTTATGTATGTATTATTTTTGATGTATTAATTGTGTATTTCATATACTAAATATATATTATCGGTGTCATATTTATTTATATCATTCGTTATGATTAATAACAACAATATCAATATCATATCAATTTACAAACATACCCCATTTTTTCAAATTCATATATATGATTTTAGAATTAATATATAAATACAATATTACAATATTTTCAATTGCTTTATAATATATTATATAATTAGAATATTCTTATAATATATAATATCATTATACCATTACTATATAATATATTATTAAGGTGTAGACAAAAATCATAATATATGTTTATTATACTATATATTATTTCATAGTTATAAATGAAGGAAATCATATTATTTACATTAATTTATATGTAGCCTATATGTATATACAATATATATACAATGTATATAAATAGGATTTATTTATATTAGAACGTTCTATGAATTTATATTAGTAATTTCTGTTTACTCGAAGATATTATGTCTACTACATTTACGTGAAACATTTTTATTGTGGTACACCAAATTCTCCTTATCTCATATTACACGGTATTGATCTTCATGCATCATCACCACCGGCTGTAGGCTGATTCCAAATGATCTCGTTAGAATCTATTAATAGGTAAATGTGTGACCAAGAAATCATCCCGTTCGTTTTCGTTTTTTTGTTATATAATAAATGTGAAAATATTCTTTAATTTCATTACAAAAATATTGTGATTGTTTTTGTATTTAAGATAATTATATAATATTGTATAATAGTTACGTCATCTGGTTTCTTGGGTTAGTATTTAAATTCGAAAATTGGCATGTTTATTTTATATCAGTAAAATGTGTGAATTTAATTATGAAAAGATGTTAATTTGTATTCAATTCTTATGAATACGTATATTTATATTAGTGATAGCTTCAAATCAATATTTTTGTTTGGATAATTTTATAAATCTTTACATTTCCCAGCAAATAGTGTGATGCAATAATTTAGTAAATTCCTGTCATAAATAAAAAAGGATATTAAATAAATTTTACAACATTAAAAATAAATTAATATTGACTTTTTGATGTTCTGTTTTTCCCAAGAAATAATTAGGGTATTTTTGTATTAACAAAAGTATTACATGGAAACAAAAAAAATAGCTCATTTCTAAAATTGCAATGACTACTTTAAGTTAAAACTTGCCAAGAAACCAAATTATGTAACTATTATATAATATTATATAATTATTTTAAATTAAAAATAATATATTATAATACAAATCAAAGATATGTTCACTCTTAATATTACAAAAAGAACTAAACCTTTACAATTTCCTGGGTTTTTAACAATGCACCTTATTAAAATAGATCAGCTCTATGCTTCAAATGGCATCGTATTCTACTCAATACTTTTAATTTACATTGAGTTCTACTCATGTAGTATTCATAATATATATTTGATACAATAACAGATTTAATTCAAATGTATTTATCATTACCATAGCTCACTGTATACAGAGGTACACAGTACGCCAGTATGCAATCAATTACTTATGTTGTTATAATGTGAAGATTGCATTGTTACTTTCATTATGAGTATGTGGTTTCTTTTTATATATATTTATAAATAAACATTAACAATTATTTATAATATTATCTTATATTTTTTTAACAATAAAATTCTTGGTAATTCTTCAAATTACAAATTTAGTTACCAAATAACAATTAAATTTATATAATAATTTATAAACTACAATTATTTGTATATAGAAAAAATGAAAATAATAAGTGTAAACAATGAATATATATCCCATGAGACCAGATTATGTAACTATTATTCAAGCTTATATAATTATTTTAATTAATGAAAATAAAATATATTTTCATATTTATTATATAACAAAAAAACTGAAATGTCATGGTTTATTTTCTGGGTGTCCATCAAACAATCCAGGTTTTTCATTTCATTGCCTAATTTCTTTAATGTCAACCAATAACACATGAACAAATTTGAACAAACTATTACATCACTCTATTTGTCATCCCAAATAACCATCAAGGTCATTTTAGTTTTATTGTTATGTAATAAAATAGAAAATATGTATTATTTTTATTTAATTATATTATAATTTGATTTTATTTTAAAGAATTACTAGAATTTATAATAGTTACATCATCTAGTTTCTTGGTATTCTATGTTTATTGTTCTTATAACAATGCGGTTTTATTGAACTTTATACCAGTATAAATATTGTTTATAGTGAATAACAGTTTTTTTATTATATTTAATTTATCTTTCTTTTATCCAGCAAACAAACAAAGTGATATCATTTTTTTTTAAATCCTTTCATGTCTCAGAAATTCGTCCAAGTCATTTTAGTTTTATATGGTATAAATAAAAGTTTAAATATATATTATCTGATTTAAAATATATGTATATTTTTGTTTTAAATTCATTATATAATTGTTACATCATCTGGTTTCTTGGGGTTTTACAAAAATTATTTGTTATAAAAAATTAAATTAACTAGAATATTTGCTGAGTAATATATGTTGTAAAATGTAGTTACTTAATAATGAACAACTGGTAAACTAACCAGGCTATTTAAAAAAAAAATTTTAAATAAAAGAGAAAATATATTTTATTTATATTTAAATTACATTATGATTAAATATATTTTTTAAAATTATATAAGAATTTATAATTGTTGCATCATCTGGTTTTTGGAAATTGTATTCTAGGAGGTTTCGATAAAATAACAACATTTATATTTAATATTTTTTGAGTACAAATTATATATTGTAAAGAAATCTCACAGAAATTATTTTAGAATATACCAAAATTTAAAATACAAAAACTTACAAATAATATTTTAGTACAATTAAAACTTTGTCTCAAATATTATCATAAATTTAAATACATTCTTTATACATTGTTATTCTTCTAATAAATGGAACCGTATACACTATACAATGTACATGCAGTCTTTGGCTTGGTAATCACATTGTACTATATATAGTACATTGTACCTTGTCACACATACAATGAACAATGTACTTGGCTAAAATTCAAACCCTAATATTCTTCATATTTGACTTCACTTACATTATTCTGACGTGATATTGACATATGATTATGAAATTACGAATTTACATTGGATTTTAAAAGTTCTTAACCCCAAATTTCTAACCTTATGTAGTTTAATAATTAGACATGTAAATCAATGAACAAATATTAAATATATGTTATGTAACATTTTTTTTAAATGTATTCGTTTATTTAAATTTTATAAATACTCATAATTTCATATATGCATAAATATTATTAATTTAATAATTGTACCAAACGGATTCCTGTTGTTTTGTTAATATTTGTATAACTATCTTGAATTGTTATCTGCTATCCCAGCAAATTTAGTGATGCGATAGTTTTATAAAATTCTTTCACCTTTTATTTTTACAAAAATTATTTTTATAAAAGAAATTATTCAATGCAAAAAATGAAATTACCAGTTTACTTATTTTTTGCCAGAAGTAATACAATTAGTAATACACAGGTACCTACACAGGTACTAGACGTAATTAATTTTTAATTGTAAATTTTGTATAAATAATGAAACATATTGAATGTTTATATTGAAACATATAAACAGTTTATTGTAACATGATATTAACTATAGGCTTTTGAATTGAATATGAGTTATACAAAGGAATATCTTTTAGATTACCTATTTATCCAGAATACAATTCACCAGATTTGAAATAAAAACTAGACCACTTTGATTGTTATTTGGTAACCTGACATGGGATTCTATATTTAGAATTTGTATCCATATTATCATCTCTTTGTATGTTATAGTGTTACTTTCTTGCTATATAATATTACTTAATGTAATGATACATTTATATTTTAGTATTCTCTATTGCAGCATGGTATTTCATATCTTATCTATTCACTTTTGTTTACAATTTAGAATTTTAGTAAATATATGAATATTTTATATTAAATATATTATAATAGTAGATATAGATCTTTATTTACTTCTGTATACATCTTTTTATTTACGTTGTAAATAAGGGACGATTTTCAATTTGTAAGTTTACTGCATTATATAGTATTTAAATTTGCAATCTCCGAGTAAAGTATAGAAGCTATATATATATATATCGACGTTGAATTTGATACGAATTGAATCAAACGCATTTTCGACTAAATATCCCGCAATTTACGTTTCCGCTTGAGCTGTTTTCCATCGAACCCGTCGATTTGTAGATGTTGCCGTCTAATTCCATCAAGACTGAGGCGATTGCCCCGAAAATAACGCTGCTACCCATGCTGCCACCTTGTCGAATATGTGGCGAACGAGCTTCAGGCTTCCATTACGGCGTCAACACCTGCGAAGCGTGTAAAGTATGTAGGGGGGGAGGGGGGCGAGGCTCTCCGGGGGCGAGGCTCTCCGAGCTCCACTTCACCATACCCTAGGCTTCTACTGCATGCACTTACACCCCACCCCCTGCGCACCGCCTATAAACCCCCCCACCTATACACCCGCTGTTCACCCGCATGGTATAACCTACGTCCCCCTTCTAACAATATCCCCATATATACCCCACGCACCCTTTTAAACCCCGCTGCCTAGTTCACCCTCGCGTATACTAATCCGTACGCACCCCTCCAACTACCCCCGCACACCTACACACACCCCCCCACACCCACCCACACACCCCCGCACACCCCCGCACACCCCCGCACACCTCCAAACACGTACACCCCCTAACTATAGGGTTTCTTCAGACGGTGCTTGCAAAAGAGTATGTCTGGAGAATGTACAAATGAAGGCAAATGTAATGCAAACTCGGGCAAGAGGAATATGTGTGCTTCTTGTAGATATAGAACTTGTATACAGGTCGGCATGTCTAAGAGTGGTTAGTGTTTAGTGGTTAGTGTCTGGGGTTAGTGGTTAGTGTATGGGGTTAGTGATTAGTGGATGGGGTTAGTGTATAGTGGTTAGTGTCTGGGATTAGTGGTTAGTGGTTAGTGTATGGGGTTAGTGGTTAGTGGCTGGGGTTAGTGTATAGTGGTTAGTGTCTGGGATTAGTGGTTAGTGGTTAGTGTATGGGGTTAGTGGTTAGTGGCTGGGGTTAGTGGTTAGTGTATTGGGTTAGTGATTAGTGGCTGGGGTTAGTTGTTAGTGTCTGGGGTTAGTGATTAGTGGCTGGGGTTAGTGATTAGTGGCTGGGGTTAGTGATTAGTAGCTGGGGTTAGTGTCTGGGGTTAGTGATTAGTGTTTATTGGTTAATATTTTCTAGCTAGGTGTAGATATTATTTTAAGAATTTGGGAGGCAATGCCTGATATTAAGTTTTTAGTATTTGATTTTGGGTTTGGGTTAGTTTTCATAATTAGTATTTAGTTTATTGTTTAGGTTTAAGGCTGGTTATTTCAGAGTTAGCCCCCGCTATAACCCCTGACTATAACGCCTGTCCAGCCATTAAGACCGGCCGCTATACCCACGAAAAGAAAACTTCCAACATCCGAGAGGTGAAACTGCTGGAGGCGAAAGCGTCATGCTCCACTGATTCCCCATCTTCGTTGCTCACCAACGCCCTCATCAACTCCTCGGTTCTTCTGACCCCGGAATCAAAGTCTGGAGAGCCGATGGATGTCGATGATAATATTAGGGTTAGCACATGTCGTGCGCGAGTAGAGTCCCCCCGCTCTCGCTGTAGCCCTACTACTACTAGTAGCCCGACACCCATTCAAACCACTTAGTCACCAACAACCCCCTCATACCTCCACCCCTAACTCACCCTACAGTTTCACTACAACCCCACCCCTACCCCACCCCACAGTTTCACTACAACCCCACCCCTACCCTACCCCACAGTTTCACTACAACCCCACCCCTACCCCACCCCACAGTTTCACTACAATCCCACCCCACAGTTTCACTAAAACCCCACCCCTACCCCACCCCACAGTTTCACTACAACCCCACCCCAACCCCACCCCACAGTTTCACTATAACCCCCCCATACCCCCACCCCTAGCTCACCCTACAGTTTCACTACAACCCCACTACAACCCCACCCCTACCCCACCCTACAGTTTCACTACAACCCCACCCCACAGTTTCACTATAATCCCCCCATACCCCCACCCCTAGCTCACCCTACAGTTTCACTACAACCCCACTACAACCCCACCCCTACCCCAACCCACAGTTTCACTACAACCCCACCCCTACCCCACCCCACGGTTTCACTACAACCCCACCCCTACCCCACCCCACAGTTTCACTACAACCCCACCCCTACCCCACCCCACAGTTTCACTACAATCCCCCCACTGAACACATCCCTCGCAATGAGAAGTATGAGGAGGTCATTGAGAACATTCTCACAGCATACAAAGAACAGACAATGCACACAATGGACTTCTTCTCTAGCCTCAAGGAAAAGGAACAGGAGTATCTGGTAAATACTTATTGCCTTCCTCTTCCTGCAACCCTCCTCTCTTACAACTCTCCTCTCCCTGCAACCCTCCTCTCTCTACATCCCCCTCTCTCTACACCCCTCCTATCCCTGCAACCCTCCTCTCTATATACCCCCTTTCTCTACACCCCCCTCTCTCTACACCCCTCCTCTCCCTGCAACCCTCCTCTCTATACACTTCTCTCTACATCCCCCTCTCTCTCACCCCTCCTCTCCCTGCAACCATCCTCTCTATACACCTCCTCTCTCTACATCCCCCTCTCTCTACACCCCTCCTCTCCCTGCAAACCTCCTCTCTACATCCCCCTCTCTCTACACCCTTCCTCTCTCTACACCCCTCCTCTCTCTACACCCCTCCTCTCTCTACACCCCTCCTCTCTACACCCCTCCTCTCCCTGCAAACCTCCTCTCTACATCCCCCTCTCTCTACACCCTTCCTCTCTCTACACCCCTCCTCTCTCTACACCCCCCTCTCTCTACACCCCTCCTCTCCCTGCAACCCTCCTCTCTATACACCTCTCTCTACATCCCCCTCTCTCTCACCCCTCCTCTCCCTGCAACCATCCTCTCTATACACCTCCTCTCTCTACATCCCCCTCTCTCTACACCCCTCCTCTCCCTGCAAACCTCCTCTCTACATCCCCCTCTCTATACACCCTTCCTCTCTCTACACCCCTCCTCTCTCTACATCCCCCTCTCTCTACACCCCTCCTCTCCCTTCAACCCCCTCTCCCTTCAACCCCTATTCTCTATATATACCCCATCTCTCAACACCCTCCTCTCTCTATATGCCTTTAACTTGCTTATACATCCTCTTGAAAATAAGTAGAGGAGTATATTTTGTTTCATAAAAATGCTATACTTTATCTGCTAAACGTTATTTGAAACTATAAATCAATAGCGGAGTTATTTTCTGTGTTTTAATTTCTTAAATGCCCTCAAATTTGCTTATAAACACTTTAATATCGATGAGTCAGCGTAGAAATTTTTCGTAATTGTATCTTCTGTATTTTTTCAAAAACCCATGACTCACCGCAGAAAGAAAAGAAGCTCTACACCGAAGTATTTGGTTCCATGAAGCCCGTGACCGCAGACGAATACATCAAAATCTATCAGGCTACAGGTAAGCGCGTGGTTGTGAATGCATTGTGTGAGTGTACGTATGAATATGTAGATTCCGCACCTGATCTTTCGCCAGGCGTGTTATTACAAATTAGATGTGTGTTTATTGAGGTGTGTTTATTGACGACCTATAAAATGAGATTGATGAATATTCTTAGATTTCCAAGTCGATGGTAAATATTTATAAAACTTATGATAATAGAAATAATATCCGCCATTATTTACAACAGGAATTCACCAACATAATAATGGCTAGTATCCAGATGAGTATAATTCTAGTAAATTAGAGTTTATATATTTTTTTTAATTTGACCACTTTTTAAATTATTAGCCACCGAAATATGTTTTAAATTCTTAATTTTTGTTTGACATCGATATAAAATGGACATTTTAAAATATTCCATAAATTACTTTTAACTTACTTAACTTACTTAACTTACTTAACTGGGATTCAGACCGAGATTCTACCAATCTTAATGGATTGTTTATCAATTGCTTTGTGCATTTTTTTGTGAACATTGACTACATTTTTGTATATTCGTACAGTAAAATTCGTTGATCGTAAAATGCATAATGGGTAATTAATTGTTTCAATTTATAAACCTATACAATGTGTATTTCTATTCAAATTCAAATAGTTCATTATTTGCAATCTGCGGTAAGTTTTATCAAAGAAATATGTTATAAAATCGTGATATCATCAATAAAATTGCAACATTAGCAATAATATATTTTTCATACAAAATTAACAAAAATATAAATTCTCACAAAGTCAATTCTAAAATGTTTTACTTTGATTTTGATATAAATGTAATACAAATATATACAAATATTTGATGAGAAAAATTCCTAGAAAAATATGAATTTAATATTTAAAATTGAAAAAATGTAATATTTAAATAATTGCAGGATATCAATTACACAATAAAGAGTTTGATGGCGTAAGATGTTGGTGTTGGTGTTGGTGTTGAGGTTGATTGTGATAGGTCAGTCTTAATTAGGGATAGGTGGGTCGGGTTTGGGTGAGTGAGTAAATGAAATAGTGAGCGATTGAGCGAGCGATTGAGTGAACGAAGTAGAGAGTGAGTGAGTGAACGAAGTAGAGAGTGAGTGAGTGAGTGAGTGAGTGAGTGGGTGAGTCAGTGAGGTGGTGAGTGAGTGAGTGAGTGAGTGGGTGAGTGGGTGAGTGAGTGGGTGAGTGAGTAGGTGAGTGAGTGAGTGAGTGAGTACTTCATCTCTGCGCGCCCTACATGCCTTGCCCTACATGCCGTGCCCTACATGCCGTGCCCTACATGCCGTGCCCTACATGTCGTGCCCTACATGCCGTGCCCTACATGCCGTGCCCTACATGCCTTGCCCTACATGCCTTGCCCTACATGTCGTGCCCTACTCCACTTCCCCGCAGGACTAGATATCGACGGCCGTCGTGAACTAATACAATCTATGATTCCTCGTATCGAGAATGGCATGCGGAGGTGCATCATGTTCATTAAACAACTTCCTGGTTTCAGATTGCTCCCCGTCGACGATCAAATCTCTCTCATTAAAAGTAAGAGTTGCATACCAATCTTTTCGATCCAGGCACTCGAGGATAACTGATTGCGTAAACGTTACAAAACGCTCCGTTTACGGTGAACTTTTTTTATCTAAGCGCCTGGATTTAAATAACTAATGCCCAAACGCGCGGTCTGAACGGGTGCCCGAGCGGGTTTTGGTAACGCGGGCCTCGGCCAATCGGCGCGTAGTCCGCCAACCACTTTACGGCGACGCGATCGACAGTGTCCCGCGTCGAGATGGGCATTCTGATTGGTCACCGGCTGTTGAACGTCGAAGACCGCCTGTTCACGTTCTTCTGGGGCGAAACCGTCGCCGCCGAAGATCTCCTTCGCATGCATTCGTCGCAGGCAGTCGACGACATGTTCTCGTTTGCCGAACGCATGCAGAACTTGCAGTTGACGCTCATCGAAACCATTCTGCTGTCCGCGATCGCCATCTTCGCCGTCGGTAAGTCTACTGCCCCCCCCCCCCCCGCTCCACCTCCCGTTCCCTCCCATTCCCCCCGCTCCCGTTCCCTCCCTCCCGTTCCCTCCCTCCCGTTCCCCCTCCCGTTCCCCCCGCTCCCATTCCCTCCCTCCCGTTCCCCCGCTCCCGTTCCCTCCCTCCCGTTCCCTCCCTCCCGTTCCCTCCCTCCTGTTCCCTCCCGCTCCACCTCCCGTTCCCTACCTCCCTCCCGTTCCCCCCGCCCCCGCTCCCGTTCCCTCCCTCCCGTTCCCTCTCCCCCCACTTCCCCTCCCGTTCTCCCCCGTTCCCCCTCCCGTTCCCTACCTCCCGTTCCCCTCCCCCGCTCCCCTCCCCCGCTCCCCCTCCCATTCCCACCCTCCCTCCCCCCTCCCGTTCCCTCCCTCCCCCACTCCCCTCGCGCCCTACGCACTCCGACGCTATACACCTACACTTCCGCCAACAGATAATGTATCGCGGGAAGGTCGCGAGCCCTGTTCGCTCCACCAACGCCACTTGATCAAGATCCTCCTCTACGCCATCGCCACCAACTACCAACCGAAGCTGACCATCTTCAACGGTTTCTACAAGCAAGGCCTCGACTACTCCGAGAACGCCAACCTGAGACTTGCCGACCTGTTGATGTTGTTACCTCAAGTCCGCACTCTGTTCAACAGACTCGCGTCCGAGAAATCGCAATTCTTCACCACCTACAGCGATATCTTCCAATTCCCGCCGATGTTTTACGAACTCTGGAACACCGAACGGAAGCAGTGACCGGAAGAGCCGCCGCCGCGACTCCGACACCTACATTGACACCTATACTGACACCTACATTGACACATATACCGACACCTACATTGACACCCGTACTGACACCTATACCGACACCTACATTGACACCCGTACTGACACCTATACCGACACCTACATTGACACCCGTACTGACACCTACATCGACACCTATACCGACACCTATACCGACACCTATACCGACACCTACATTAACACCAACATCGACACCTATACCGACACCTACATTAACACCAACATCGACACCCGTACCGACACCTATACTGACACCTACATAAACACCTACATCGACACCTACATTGGCACCAATGTTGGCACCCAGATTTGAACAATTGCTTGACCACATAGAAAAGCTGAGCTGGTATCCAACAGGACGCCGACTATAGAATGAAAAGCTTTCGATCGCCGAACACAATGGATACACCCGGATACACATTCCACCTCCACTATGTGCCATATTTAAATACAACATACATACACCAACCATCAAGATTACTTTGATATTACTATAATTCTATTTATTAATATTAATATATAATCACAGTAAACCCGTTATACATATCCAACTTTTACTTATATTATATTTTTTAAATAAATGATTTATAATTTGTAATTTGGTTTTTATCGTTATTGTGAAGTTATTTACGTTTTTGAAATAATAACTACTAACCCATTAATAATATGATAAATGATGTCGAATAACAAATGAGATTAATATGTGAAAGTATTTAGGAACTTTAGACTGTTTTATTATGGCGGAGTATTTCATTTTGTTATACTAACCTCTAGATCTTAACCTCTGAAATGACCTGGTAAACATTAAAATAAGAGACGTTACTATCTCCCTCCCCCCTCTCTCTCCACCTCCCCCTCTCCCTCCCCTCTCTCTCTCCCTCTCTCTCTCCCTCTTCGCATTCTAATTTTCATACGCATTATCTCACATATGCCGCCTTCCAACGTTCATCGACTCTCTCCCAGTCCGTACCTCCGAACGTGTTCCCCGAGCTCTCCCAGGCGTTCGCAGCCAACGCAGCCCACTTTCGTTACAGTCTCGCGTAAAGAGATGTGGACGATTCTCTACCACAAGGCTTTCAACGTCGAAATGGACATGGTGACGCTGTTCTGGGGTGACTGTATCGACCGCGAAACTCTGGGTGCACTGCACGGCACCGAGTACATTGACGCCGTATTCAAGGTAGTACCCGCGAGTACATCGGCGCCGTATTCGAGGTAGTACCAGCGAGTACATCGACGCCGTATTCAAGGTAGTACCAGCGAGTACATCGGCGCCGTATTCGAGGTAGTACCAGCGAGTACATCGCCATATTCGAGATAGTACCCGCGAGTACATTGTCGCCGTATTCAAGGTAGTACCGGCGAGTACATCGACGCCGTATTCTAGGTAGTACCCGCGAGTACATCGACGCCGTATTCGAGGTAGTACCGGCGAGTACATCGACGCCATATTCTAGGTAGTACCCGCGAGTACATTGACGCCGTATTCGAGGTAGTACCCGCGAGTACATAGACGCCGTATTCGAGGTAGTACCCGCGAGTACATCGACGCCGTATTCGAGGTAGTACCCGCGAGTACATCGGCGCCGTATTCGAGGTAGTACCCGCGAGTTACCACTCGACTATTCGAGTCTCTAGACCTCTACTTTATTCTTCAGGTTTTCGATGTGTTATTCACATGTGTGTGGGTGTGTAAAATAGATGCGTTTTTAGCTTGCGTTCGAAGGTGGTAGTACATTTTAAAGATGGTATATTGGATGTCAAGTTGTTTCAGATTATTGGAGCATGAATGGAGAATGCTTTACGTTGTGCTGTGGTGAACAGCACAATGTAAAGCATTAAAGTCTGTTTAGTTTCAATTTGGTGATTACCTTTGCATTGGAATAGTTTTATCTGGATGCAAGGGGGGCAAAGTAATCTGGTTTGTTATTATGTAAGACAGTGCCAGTGGTAAGGCAGGAGTTAGGATATGCAGTGGGTAGTAGTCATAGTGGTAATGGGTAGTGGGTGGTATTAGAGCGGGTATTGGAGTGGGTATTAGAGTGGGTGGTAAGACATATTTTATAGACAATGCTTTGCTCAAACTGTCTAGGATTAATCTGAGTGCAGATATATGTTTTCTTGAGATATGTTATATATATATATATATATATATTTAATTGCAGAGATTTGAATTCATTTGAACTTGAAGATAACACATAGTAATGCATAGAAGGAAAAGTTGCAATAGTCAATGCTAAAGTAGAATTAAGGAATTGTAAAGTAGTTTAGCTGTGGCAAAGTTATTAAATCATCTAATATGGAGGATATAGTTAATTGTTTGTGATATGGATTTGGAATGAAGTAGTAGCAGGAGTAGCAATAGCAATAGCAGCAGCAGCATTAGCAGCAGCAGCAGCAGCAGCAGTAGCAGCAGCAGTAGTAGTAGTAGCAGTAGCAGTAGCAGCAGCAGTAGTAGGTGTAGCAGTAGCAGTAGCAATAGCAGCAGCAATAGCAGCAGCAATAGCAGCAGTAGCATTAGCAGCAGCAGCAGTAGCAGCAGCAGTAGTAGCAGCAGCAGTAGCAGTAGCAGTAGCAGCAGCAGTATTAGTAGTAGCAGTAGCAGCAGCAATAGCAGCAGTAGCAGTAGCATTAGCAGCAGCAGCAGCAGCAGCAGTAGCAGTAGTAGCAGCAATAGCAGAAGTAGCATTAGCAGCAGTAATAGTATCAGCAGAAGTAGCAGCAGTATCAGCAGTAGCAATAGTAGCAGCAGCAGTAGCAGCAGCAGCAGCAACAGTAGCAGCAGCAGTAGCAGTAACAATAGCAGCAGCAATAGTAGCAGTAGCAGTATATATTATTTATCTAGCTACAATCAGATATTCAATCAAATCTTATCAGATCAGATTACACTATCTGTATAAGATTCATTTGTATGCACATATTAGAGTAAAATGCACATACTGTCAAACATGATATCAATGAGTGTATTATTATATATGTTATGTATATTGTTAGGTGTATCGTTATGTAATTGTTAAGTATATTGTTATGTATATTGTTGAATAATAAATAAAATAATTTTA
Organism: Osedax frankpressi; assembly: GCA_964035775.1. Classification (NCBI taxonomy): domain Eukaryota; kingdom Metazoa; phylum Annelida; class Polychaeta; order Sabellida; family Siboglinidae; genus Osedax; species Osedax frankpressi. The sequence continues at coordinate 26,639,691 of OZ038316.1, forward strand.
AAAATATATGATTACCTTTATATCCTTTAGAAGTAATGAAATCTATTTTAATTTGATTGTCGTTAAAAAACTTATTTCTAATGCTTCGAGTTTAAATATAGAACACAGGCAGACCTCCTGCGTCTAGTTAATTATATTTCTACCACCAGGTGGCACGCAATATACAGAAACTCCAGTTGACGCACACGGAGACTGTGATATTTGCGGCTTTCAGTCTCTTTTTCACCGGTTGGTGTCGGCTGGACATTTCATTCCCCTTCCACTCTTTCACTCGACGCCGTTACGCCCCTCCCCCCCCCGGCATTCCCGTTACGCCCCCCCCCCCGGCATTCCCGTTTACGCCCCCCCCTCCCTCCGGCATCCCGTTACGCCCCCCCTCCCCCCCCGGCATTCCCGTTACGCCACCCCTCCCCCGGCATTCCCGTTTACTCCACCCCTCCCTCATTCCCTCTCCTCCCGTAGACAAGTGCGACTTGCAGTGTCCCGAGATCGTCGAGTCTTCGCAGCAACTCCTCCTCGACACCTTCACCTACCAGTTGTCTCGGCCGCAACGAGACGGACACGCCAAGGAACACCAAAAGAGCCACCAGAATCGCAGACTGCTGTTGGCGAGGTCGTTGCTCGTGTTGCCGGAAATGCGCACGCTGACCGATACGCTGAGGCGGGCCGGACAGTCCTTCCGGTCGGCGTGGAGCGTCGACGCCTTCCAGTGCCCGCCGCTGTTCCACGAACTCCTCTTCCTCGGCCAACAGAATTGCGTCGACGACCCCGTCATCCTGCAATTCGAAGCCGAACTCGCGTAACCGTAGCAACGCCGGTTCGCGTTTCCTGAATGAAAATCCCTCGACTACCCGCTCTTTTCGGTTAGACCATATTCGCCTTCACTACATTCAATTGCTGTCCCGTCGCCTCGGAAGTGTTCGTTCCCGTCGCATCTAACCCTTCCAACATCATCTGCGATTGCGATCGCAGAAGTATTATCGACCTACATATCAAGTGCCGTGCACCCGTAATGCCCCGGATTACCGCTTTCTACTTAAACTCAACTCTTCCGGGGGTTTCACTATTTCGGTACAACGACCTCGCGGATTATTATCATTCGAGTTTCGTGTTAACGCCGTTTTTGTTTTTTTGCATTACCTATTGTGATAACATCGCAGGAATAGATTTCCATTGTTTTTATTATTCTTGTTTTACTCGTTAGACTTTATCCAAACCCGGTGAACAATGAACGTTGATTTATTTAACTGTATAACAATTGAATATACAATATTCATTTATAGAAAATTTATGCAAAACTAACATCAAATTACATACAAATTACACACAAATTACACACAAATTACTACTACTACTACGAATAAATATTTATAGATATTTGCAGTTATCTGGTTTGCTCTGGATTTCGTTATCATGTTTATAGATTAGTGATTTCATAGTTTGTATAAATTCCAACTAGCCCATTGTAGAATTTAGCTGTTATCTACAATAGTATATATGATTACATAATGTTTAGACATGTCTTCTTATCTCTGTTCTAAAGCAAACGTTGGAAATGTATTGACAGCGTTATGTTAATTCAGTCTAATTCTACTCGAGATATTGTACAGGTTATTTAATTAATGCTCTGAGAAAAGTGTCTTCGATCTAAAGATTACATTTAAACTTTCCGTCATTAACTATGTTATTATTTATTACATAGACTTCGACGGGGCATATTGCCGCCGGATGTAAATAGCACTTATATAATATTGCATGACTATTGTCAGCGGAATCAAAGTCACTGTACAACGTATAGAGGGGTATTACAGTATGCAGTTTGTGTATGTGAAAATTAATGTCCTTTGACAATAAATATATTTCGATACAAAAGAAAACAATCTTATCGCATAATTAAAATCTATATATAACTAAATCGTAATATGCATTGTTATTATATATAATGGTGAAGTACAGAATCTACAACTTTTATAATGAATGATTTTAAATTATTAACTTTTAAATAGTTTATAAATATATTTATGATATGTCATTTAATATACATTCATTTTGATATTGAAAAGACAACGTTTTTTTATTATAGAGGCAAGTACTGTAATCTATATTCGTACGATATTTATATAATATATCATTGCTATTAAATTACAAAACGGGTAGATCGGTATGCACCATGCTCTCGGAAGGAGTGGCGACGTATGATAATATAAAAAAATGAATGCGATCTAGTTAGAGTGAGTTACTCGAATGTACCGCGCTGCAGTTGAGGTGAAGTTAGATACGCTTTCAATAGCGTGGTGACGAAATGACTAAATATACTAATTTAAAATTATATTGCAATTATATAACTATTTATATCATTTTTTGAAATGTAAATAAATCTGACGTGTATGAATTCAAAGCAAATGTTTATAGGTAAAGTTTATGTTTAATCGAAAGCCCAATTAGAAAGCTAAATATATTTCACAATAAAATGATGATTTAAGACGATATTACTTGCATGCAAAATTCCTGAAAATAGGAAACCTTAAGTATGGTTGTAAGAGTGCTATAATCTGTTATTATAATTGTGTCGCATGGGAAAGGTTTGAGTGTAACGGAGTGTGTGTTGGAAGCACAGTTGTGGCACCCGCTTGCAGTAAGTATGCCGTTTATTCTTTATTAAATATACTAATTTCTAATCATCTGCTTTCTTAGGATATTTTCTTGCAGGTTATAACCAGGAACTATTAAACTCTAAGACTTAAACATAGAACTACTTTATAGGGATTAACACATTTGTATATAGCTGCTAGCGTGTGATTTTATTAGAGTGAAGTTACCGGTGCATAATTACGAAATATGGTAAATCATTACGGGATAGTAACTATTTAGTACTATCTGTCAAAGGTCAAAGGTCAATGGATATTATAATGTCAATACTTAAGTAATGCCAATTAGTATTAATAAAACAATAAGAGGAGAGCAAGTCAATACAAGCTACTAACTGGTCAATACGAGATAACAAATTATCAAATAACAGTCTATCGGTAGTCTTGATTGAAATCACGAAAAAAAATCTCCGTAAAAATGACTTCTTTTCAAAATGCGACCATAATTAAGTTATACCAATACCTCCCAGAAGTCATAGGGTTTAGTGGTTGTACATACGATTCAATTAAGCATATAGAAGCAATCTAGAGCTATACAACGTATCGGGGCTTATAGTAAAGCCATTCAATATCACGGATGTACAGATATACTTACTATCAAATACATACATATATCCGCATTTAGGATATGTATTCACTATGATGTATACTATCTGTGTACACTGTACACGTTTTCCGGGATTAGATTGATTACTCTAGAGTATTTACCTGAATACATAACTACTTATATATCGTCCTTATATACATAAGTAATAATAATATATTTACAAATCAACACTACGAAACGCATTGTATTAAGTATAAATTGGCGCTGTCAAAAGTATTGACTTCATTTGCCATATAAAAAGTAGATGGAATAATAAATGGTTGGCCAGTTACCACGACAAGCCGATGATCTGTTGTAACTGTATTGCTTCCGTCGATTGATTATGATAGAGCGTTATTCCGCATTCAAGATCGTCCCGATTTACACGATTTATATATCTCAACCGATATAATGCACTCGAAAGTCTCTTCGCCATATCAAATCTATAGTAAGAATGTATACAGTGCGGAATATTGTGTACACTTCGCAGATACCTTCGTGTGTAATAGATGAATTGTTAACCTAATATTCTAATAAAATGAACAATAAATTAACAAAAAAGTTGTCTGATGGCAATATATAAGGCAACTTTTTATATATATATATAAATATTTATATATATATATATAAATCTATATATATATATATATATATATATATATATATATATATCTTACAATCATATAGAGTATTGCTCGCAAGACAAAAGCTTGACTATGTATCTTCCCACTCAAACTTGGTAACAATAAAATATACAAATTATATATATAGGAAAATGAAAAAAGTGTTAACTAGTAGGGCTACTTGCATATTATAATAATAATAATAATTCAAGAGGGCATATTTATATTAGCATTACAATGTATATAAATATACATCGATAAGAATAACATTAAGTATACTCCGGTAGTTAATATTATGTATATACTTCGCTACTAGCAAAGCCTGAATACAGGTTAAATATCCGAACTATTTTAGTTTTTTTTGTTATACGATAGAAAAGTAAATATATTTTACATGTATTCAAATTATATTATAATAATTATGTTTTAAAAAATTAATAATGATTTATAATAATAATTATTATTATTACATCGTCTGGTTTCTTAGGTAGTTTCCAAGACCAATAGTAAGCTAATATTAAATAATATTCTAAACTAGTACGGAATTATGCAAGTACGGGTGTATTAAAAAAATATTATGATATCGTTGATTTATACTTTTATTGCTAACTCGGTGTAAAATAACAAATGACTACCTCTAATAAATTTTAAATCTCATTAATCGTAATATTAATATCCATAACTATAGTTAATATATATCTTGAATATTGTAGAGATAAAACAACTTAGTTTAATGGTAATACTTTTTTACAATCATTTGTTCTAATTGATGGATACAGTTATATATTTAGTTTATTTAGTTATATAATTAGTTGCGTTCGAAAGAATATATGCTTATAGAATATATAAATATATATATATATAAATATATATCACCATTGATTAATCACCAAATATCACTTGCGATTAAACATAAATAAGTGTTACACACACGCAGACACACGCGCGCACACACATACACAGGCACGCATGGCGTACGCATGCACACTTACAGACACACATGCAATATATATATATATATATATATATATATATATATATATATATATAATATTTAGGTCGTAACCTACTCTAGGCCAATTAATATATAATTTGATCACGAAGCTATATAGATATTATATAAAAATGTTTGTTACATTCGTTAGTTGTAAAATTTGGTTTGAGTTTGGGATAAACAAAAAATAACTTCGTTAATTTATAATTTGTATATTATGTCGATGATCATGGCCAATATTATTTTAAATCGATTTTCCTCGTGTAATTTTAGAAATAAATGCGTTATATACTTATGATCTCTTCACTGGAGCATGCCATCATTTATTGTATAACTAATTATGTATTTTATAAATGAATGTGGAATTTCCACAATAAAAACTATTTTTTAAAGTGTGTGCTCTACACTGTACATTGTACAATGTACAGTGTATAGTGTGCATTATATAGTGTACAGTGTATATCGTACGGTGTACAATGTACACTTATATGTTATAGCTAACTCTTTCATAATGTATTCTGATTATTCCAGATATGGAATACAATACCAAATAATATAAAATTCAACAATGTTGATACAAATATGTTGATATATATTACTCCGATTTTCAGTGAAATGGTAGAATTTATATTAGACTTATATGCATATATATATATAATATTATATATAAATATATGAGGAATATAAACGAAAAATATATGCAAAAAAACGTAATATTATATTATAAAATATAGTATAATCTATTAAATTAGTCAATTAGTTACATTAGTTAATGTAAATTTTAATGTAGATTAATTGTATAATTATAAATAATTTTATATATATGCATTATATTTACATATTAAATCTAGTTATTAATCAATGAATATTAATATGCATCGAGTTATACTAATTAGCATTTCTTTTTTATTTAATTATTAGAAGTATGAGATGCACAATTTAATTACAAATCAAATTCAGATGTAAAAAAAGAGAAAAATTATAATTTGGTAGTTCATAAAAATAAATAATATAAATTTATTTCCTTATTTTTTTGCTCTCTCTCTTTCTCTCTCCCTCCATCCCTCACTCCCACTCATTCATCCATCCCTCCCCTCCCTCCCTCCCTCCCTCCTGAAAATAATAAACTTTATTCAGCGATCTTAGCTGCTTTGTAACATTTTTACAATACGACAAGAACATAGGAAAATATGGTCAAAGAATTATATTTATATTTATATATATAAATACAAAATATATATCTATATCATATAATATATATAGAATTGTTTGAGTAAGTGTAAATAGCGAAGGTCATTAATATCATAAATTAGCAATGTATATTAATATTTAATGTTGTAATCAGGGCTAATATCATAGATTTTATTAATACAAATCTATGAAGGTTAATATACATATTTAATTAATTAATTGAATTTATATGTGTAGTATTTTGTTAAATTTAATAGAAATTTTTAATTTCAGAATATTGTCTATGGTAATAAATATTGTAGTTTGAATACATATATTGATTTTTTTAAAATATTTTGATAAGTAGTTATTATATAAATATGAAAATAATTAAAATGATAGCCAAACATTTTGCTATATATATTGATCATGCCTGGATTTAGAAAGTAATTTTTAAAAATATTTATTAAAGTAACTTTTAATTATATATGTAGTATTAACATCTTTAAAAAGTATTATTGTAAATTATATTAAATAGCAAACTTGAAATGAATATATTCGGATTTACCTAGAACATGTTCTACATTATGCATAATAGTATGATATAAACTGCAGTATAATGAGATATATATATATCTCATATCTAGAATAAAGTGAAGAAATAATGTTATATGTGAGTTTCGTCTGAGCAGTTTAATTACTATATATATATAGTATCTAGATACGGAATAAAACATATTTACCATAAAGTGACCATATCAAATATGTTGTATATCAGTTAGCTCAATAATCATATACAAAAATATTAGTTATGAAAGTGTCCACTAATTAGAAAAGTCATTTTTGTCTAATTTGGATTTCTTAAATAACAAGTAAATTTGTTCTGGTATTATAAGTTTAGGACATTATATATGGAATATAAACATGAAGCTATAATAAATAATCCTGTTAATATACAGTTATTAATAACTTATTATATGATGTATTGTTATATCTAGCGTATGCCTATATTGCATTTATAAAGTCAGATAACAAGATTAGTCAAACAATTAGTAGTAATGAATTATAATCCTTATACCGAGAATGAGTTCTTTATTTTTGTATTTATAATCTAAATAAAACCAATTGGTTTTATTTATATATAAGTCACATTTATGTCAAAGTAAATAATAACTGTAATTATATATACATATAATTATTTTGTAGTTTTATAAATAGTCCTAAACTAAAATAGTTAATATATTATATTTAAATATTCTTCAAATTATCTTGAGGTAACTAATAAATAATCTATTTAAATTATACAGAGAAAAATATGAATTATCATTATATACGAAGCTAATGATATTTTATTAACGAAAATAATAATTAACACTATAATTCATAGTTATATTCACTGTAATATTGGGTTATATGTCGAATAATGCGTATTATGGGATTATAATTATATAATTTCATGTGATAATATCAATATTCGACGCACACTGTCCGAATATAAATCTACCCTTTCAATTTAATTACTTATGTAATATATTAGGATACATATCTAATAAATAATAGTTATTCATAAAAATTAATAAAACGTTTATTTATTCGTTATATCACTGAAAATAATTAATATTTAAAATCTTACATATGATTACAGATGCACATTAATATTATTAACATTTAATATTATTTCAAAATATTAATAACTATGGTCGTCAATGTGGAAAATCTATACAAAATAGACCTTCAAAGTTTGATAACTACTCATGCGTACATATCTAATATTACTTTTTAAGGCACATATTATGGACATTAAATAGTTATTCTATAATAGCTGATATCTAATGTTGCAAAATTATTCAAAGATTATACACTGTTTTGATTAATCAGGGGTCAAAATGGCCGGTACTATGATAAGATGCCGTTCTTTTCAAATATTTAAGAAAACGTGCAAGATAAACAGTAGATTTATTGCATCGGATGCCTATTATGTTTTGTATGTATTATTAAATATATTATCTTAACAATTATTTATTTTCAATATATTATATGCTATAATTACAGTGAAAACTACTTATTTTTTGAATTTTGAAAAAATATATATATTAACATGTTTTGTAAGTTATTTGTAATAATATTATTTTTTGATATTTCACTTTTTGATATGTTACTTTTTTATATGTACTCGAATTATAGTAATACATATTTAACAATTTATATTATATATTTAATTTAAGACTTTATTTTAAATAATCGATTTATAATTAAGTTAAATGCTAACATCTTATTACATTTGATACTAGTACTTTATTAAATATATAATATTATATATATATATGCATATGGATGTAGTACATTAAAATATTAGATGCTTTGTAAACTTCAATGTAAAGTAATATTAATATGTAGTTCGCGCTTAGTGACTGCCATTTGCTAATTATTATCAGGGTATACAGTTTATAGCCATTGATCGAAATATTTTGTTGTATCGATAATTATAAAAATAGAAATTACATCAACTAGATATACTATATGAGCAATACTATAGTATAATATATGTTATATTTTAAAACTAAATAATATATTCTAATATCATAAACGTATTATTATATAAAAAGCTCCATTCAATTTTGGATGCTATAATTATCTAGTAGTTATGTTAATTTCACAACAGGTTGCCGGAGATTCCACCGGACACTCCAGCTGACAATGCTATTATGCGCACGGACGGCTTGCCCGAGTTCTCCGCGATTGATGCCAACACCAGTATCACTGGCTGCGCAAAACTCGCCATCGAGTACGAGGTGAAATTGAGTCAACACGTTGACCGACTGAAAGGTTTGCTGCACGGCGTACTCCGCGGTCTTCGTTGCAATGCCGAGTGCCATCGGTGGAGGTTTACGCGTCCGCTTCGTTTGTAGACCTACTCTAGAGTCTCTGCTGTAGTCGTTGCGTGCCAAAGTTGTGGACTTATGCTAAGTGGGAAACATAGATATAAAATTAATAATAATAGATCATAGAAATAGTAAAATTTAAAATAAGTTCTCATAAAAGTAATTAACTTAATTAACCTGGAATGATAAATGTTATTCATTCTAAATATCTTTTACATTGTTTGTATCACTAACTAAGTTATTGTTATTAGTTTTATTATATAATCAATTACACTGCATTGTACGTTATGGTTCAATTTCTATTGATTTATGAATTATTGAAGACACTATACATAAATCAAGTTTATATATAACTATATAACAAAGTTCTATAATCTCAATAGTTTATCTATTAACCATATCTATTGGTATCAACCTAAATACTTGTCTTTTAATAAGTACAACTTTTGTTTACATCCGACTACAATTACATGCAAATAAATCATACAAATGGATCATGGAAATGTACATAATGTATTTTTAAAATCATCTATATTATATCATGTATAATATAAATAGTTAATCATTAGTATAGGATATAATATTTATTTATAAATATTTATTAGTTATTTTTATTTAAATTAGTAAAATAAAAAGGAGCAATTTTAAATATCATTTAACCTATAAACTCTAAGAATACAAATTTTGATTTTTATGAATATAATCTTTATTAACCTATTTTGATTTATATAATACGAATCTTAATATAAGATATCTCGAACATTTAGTAAGTATATTATATATATATATAATATAATATTATATATATATATATGAAAACAATATATTGTTTTCATGGACCGATGTAGAATCCAACCATACATTTAAACTCCCTAACTCCCTCCCTAAATCACTAACTCACTAACTCCCTCAAACCCTAAATAACTCCCTCAAAACACAAACCCCGCAGACGGGGCTACAGAGAAGACCTTTGAGTCCGTGTTTCAGCCTATTGAGGAGATTGGGGTGCCGTTGAACACGTCCTGGAAAACTCTAAAGAACCTCAACTACGTCGTGGGCACTCAAGGCTACCGTGAAGCCTTCCAAAGGGTTAGGCCCCTTACCCTCTGATTACCATTTACTCCACTCCTCGTTCAGTGTTTAACCTTTACCCCCATCTCATACCGAAATCTAAGTCATTTTAATTAGTGTGATTGTATCAGCTTTTTTATAGGGATTACCTACAAATGCATGAGTATTGTCCATAAATATTCAAAGTAATCGTAGTAACATAACAATAGTGTCCCCAATTGTAAACAATGACCTCTATTATCTAAATGATTGAATGTTTAATGTGATGATAGAACAAAAAGATAAACATACATATAGTAAAGTTGATAATGTTCATTTTTAATTATCAATTGTTTTAATGAAATTGATGCTGAAACAGCAAGATTTCACAGGTAATGTTCCTAGAAATTCTCTTATTTCTTAGCGTACATTGCCAACCTTCAGTCGACCATGCGATAATTTACCCTTTAGGTACACCCTCAAGTGGAACGAGTGAAGAACGAACGCTGGATCAACGATCACCTCTACAATGCAGTTCAGGTTTTGTATTCTGTAATATTTAGCCAGCGTTAGAAAGTATCGGCGTGCTTAAATGTTTAAAACACACATCAAATGTTTAATAAACTACACATTCATATCCTTTTGAATGATACAGGAAGTGAAGAATAACAAGAATTTAACAGACTTGCAATCGAATTTAGTAAAAACTTATTTATCTGAATTCAAAATGAATGGTTAATAAATTGACTTTTGAATAAAATTAATATTATTTTTCTAATAATAATTATGATAATATTTGTGAAATGTTTATTCCTAAATTTCTATTATAAACTATAAATAGAAATTATTTTCTTCCGGCATCTATTCATATTTACTCTGGTATCTATCATTTGACCTCGGAATCCTCTAATGTATTTAACCTTACAACTTAAAACTCAGAACCTACCCAATTCAACCTTGAACTACAACATTTCCTCCTAACTCGTACAATATCGACCTCCTCTATACATCATGTGACTGACCTTACGATATTGTAGCCTAACCTTACAACATTCTACATCTAAACTTATGACATATGACTCTGTCATTATCAAATTAGACATCTGACCTCATGACATATAACCCTGACCTTATCAAATTAGACATCTGACCTTATGACATATAACCCTGACCTTATCAAATTAGACATCTGACCTTATGACATATAACCCTGACCTTATCAAATTCGACATCTGACCTTATGACATTCGACTTGCAGGTATTGACCTCAGTACCAAGATGCGTAAACAATTCGTCGAGATACTTGGCAAGGTCGTCGAGCAGAAACGCCATTACCGCAACAGAGTGATGCTGTCCCATAACATTTTTGAACTCTACTTTGACAGCCTCGCGGATTTCCCTGACCTCCCGACCCATATCGCCGACGAACTCGCCATCAATAGGTAAACAAAATCTCCCAACTGCTGTCGACGCAGTTCTAGACCTCTCGCCATTCGCCCCACGTTTATATTCTTTTACCCGAAAGATACCTGATTTTAACATAAAACCGTACGCGTCTCCCCCTACACCCCGCAGTTCTAACTCCGAGAAGGGGCCGTGGAGGGTGGCCTTGAATGCTAACCACTGCGAACCCTATATCCCCTCTCCCCCTACACCCCGCAGTTCTAACTCGGAGAAGGGGCTGTGGAGGGTGACCTTGAATGCTAACCACTGCGAACCCTATATCCCCTCTCCCCCGCAGTTCTAACCCCAAGTAGGGGCTGTGGAGGGTGACCTTGAATGCTAACCACTGCGAACCCTATATCCCCTCTCCCCCTACACCCCGCAGTTCTAACTCCGAGAAGGGGCCGTGGAGGGTGACCTTGAATGCTAACCACTGCGAACCCTATATCCCCTCTCCCCCGCAGTTCTAACCCCAAGTAGGGGCTGTGGAGGGTGACCTTGAATGCTAACCACTGCGAACCCTATATCCCCTCTCCCCTACACCCCCTTTCCCCTACACCCCGCAGTTCTAACCCCAAGAAGGGACCGTGGAGGGTGACCTTGAATGCTAACCACTGCGAACCCTATATGGCTTACTGTACAAATCGCATGAAACGTTTTGAACTCTGGCATGCTTTGAATAACCGCTCGTCAATCAAAGACGATGAAAAGAATCTCTCCAACCATTTGATCATTAAGGTCACTTGGGATGATGTAATCATGTTATCATCGAGGTCGTTCGCAGTGATATCATTGTTAGATCATTTCGTGTTATATAACCATGTGATCATCAAGGTCACTTGGGATTATGTAATCATGTTATCATCGAGGTCGTTCGCAGTGATATCATTGTTAAGATCATTTCGTGTAATACAACCATTTGATCATCAAGGTCACTTGGGATGATGTAATCATCGAGGATGATGTAATCATCGAGGTCGTTCGCAGTGTTATACAACCATTTGATTATCACTCCGCGTGATGTAATCATATCATATCAATAGATTTCACTAGCAGCCATGGATATGTAGACATGTAAAGTTTAATCATTTGGTGTTTTGAATGTAAATGTTTTGTTAATTTTAAGTTATTTTGAAAATGAGATTTATAGATGTAACATTTACTTTTATGATTAATGATATATATTTATTATGATCTATTATGATCTATTTTTCATTTTTTCTATAGGAAATAAGAAACTTTAGGGGGGACATTTCCGAAATGCTGGGTTTCGAAAACTACGCTGAAATGACTTTATCAACAAAAATGGCAGGAAGTGTAGAGAATGTTGTCTCCATGATTGACAAGTTAGTGGTATTTATGATTGATAAGTTAGTGGTATTTATGATTGATAAGTTAGTGGTATTTATGATTGATAAGTTAGTGGTATTTATGATTGATAAGTTAGTGGTATTTATGATTGATAAGTTAGTGGTATTTATGATTGATAAGTTAGTGGTATTTATGATTGATAAGTTAGTGGTATTTATGATTGATAAGTTAGTGGTATTTATGATTGATAAGTTAGTGGTATTTATGATTGATAAGTTAGTGGTATTTATGATTGATAAGTTAGTGGTATTTATGATTGATAAGTTAGTGGTATTTATGATTGATAAGTTAGTGGTATTTATGATTGATAAGTTAGTGGTATCTATGATTGATAAGTTAGTGGTATCTATGATTGACAAGTTAGTGGTATTTATGATTGATAAGTTAGTGGTATTTATGATTGATAAGTTAGTGGTATTTATGATTGATAAGTTAGTGGTATTTATGATTGATAAGTTAGTGGTATTTATGATTGATAAGTTAGTGGTCTCCATGATTTACAATTTGTTTTATGAACTACAATTACATTTTTGTCATTTTTCATATTTTTTTTAATAAATAGGAACTAATTAATCTGTCTATTTTCTTTAAAATAAAATCAGATAAACTTTTTCATGCAATATATCTCTCTTACATTCTTTGTATGGCGAAGAGTAGACCTATTCCATCTAATCACACCGTAGACGCTACCTCCACCTCCCTACCTCCACCTCCCTACCTCCACCTTCCTACCTCCACCACCCTACCTCCACCTCCCTACCTCCACCTCCCTAGCAACACGCACACATCCCTGTAACAGGATGAGGTGTCACTTCTACCCACTAGCCGAAGACGAAGTGAAGAGTTTGCAGGAGTTTGCGGAGCAAGATGGCTTCACCCACAACCTGGAAATGTGGGACTTACCATATTACAGACGTAAACAAAAGGAGTTCTTGTTTAGGTTTGCATTGAACTGACTTCAATAGCTTAATTTTGTATCTGCACTATAATTCTTATCTACACTATAATGTTAACTTCATTACCATTCTTATCTACGCTATAATGTTATCTACACTATAATTCTTATCTACACTATAATTCTTATCTACACTATAATGTTATCTACACTATAATTCTTATTTACACTATAATTCTTATTTACACTATAATTCTTATCTACACTATAATGTTAACTTCAATACCATTCTTATCTACACTAATGTTATCTGCACTATAATTCTTATTTACACTATAATTCTTATCTACACTATAATGTTAACTTCAATACCATTCTTATCTACACTAATGTTATCTGCACTATAATTCTTATTTACACTATAATTCTTATCTACACTATAATGTTATCTTCACTATAATGTTATCTACACTATAATGTTATCTACTATATTTTGTACTCTGATCAATGTGCTCTTCAAATAGTACTTTCTCAATCTCCTTCCCACCTCTGCTCCCTAAACATTACTTCTCTCTAAAACTTCTAACTCCTTCCTTAAGGCTAAACGACTCCTATATCAATGAGTATTTGCCCTCACCCTACCTTAACTCCTTACCATAGGGCTAAACAATACCAGTGTAGATCAAAACAGTGCCGATAACGAAATCAAATGTATATAATTCGTAAATACATAATAAAACAATATCTAAACTTTTTATCTTGAAAATATCGAAAATATTAACTTATAAAAATAAGAATCGTACTCAAGTTATTTACATTAATTCAATATTTTACTTTAAATTTCGAAGGATAGAAACCAAATATAATTATTAAATATAAAACTGCACTTTTTAAGCTTATTGCAATATAATTCATGGTTTCTATTTTTAAAAGGTACTATTTCTAAAATTACTTGTATAATTCTTTATATTATAAAGATACCCAAACTCTGAACTTTTGAACATAATTTATTACTAATTTAATTTATTACAACTTTAAATTTTGGTATTGTATTTTCATTATTTCAAAATATATATTTGTATATACAATATAATTATACAATATAATGTTATTTATTATATTAATTATTAATTAATCACATAATGTGGGGTTATATTAATAATATAATATATTTAAAATTAAATGTCGGAATAATTTTAGAAATGGTGCCTTTTTATAAAAACCTGTAATATATTGCAATCAACTTATCATAGCAATTTTATATTTAATAATCATATTTTGTTTCTATTTTTCTATTGAACAAAACAAAATATATAGAAATTTATTTTATGGAATATAAAAAGTATACAATTATATTTTGTTATTACATGACTCCTAATGATATATAACACAGCAAAACAAATAACCCCCCACTATCCCTTAACTCCTCCCCTCGTTATCCCTTAACTCCACCCCCGCTATCCCTTAACTCCACCCCCGCTATCCCTTAACTCCTCCCCCCGCTATCTCTCAACTCCACCCCCGCTATCCCTTAACTCCACCCCCCGCTATCCCTCAACTCCACCCCCCGCTATCCCTTAACTCCACCCCCCGCTATCCCTTAACTCCACCTCCGCTATTCCTTAACTCCCCCCCCCGCTATCCCTTAACTCCACCCCCCGCTATCCCTCAACTCCACCCCCGCTATCCCTTAACTCCACCCCCCCCCCCCGACTATCCCTCAACTCCACCCCCAACTCTTTTTCGCAGGCTAAACAACTCCGACATCAAAGAGTACTTTCCTTTGCCGGCGGTCATTGAAAACATGTTCTCGGCGCTGGGCAATCTGTTCGGCATTCGGTTCGAATTGGCTACCGGCGACGTGGAGACTTGGCACCCGGACGTCAGTTTTTACCGAGTGTTCGATAGCGACGGCGGTACGCAACTCGCCTCCTTCTACTTGGATCCGTATGCGCGGCACGGCGAAAAGGCCACTGGTGCCTGGATGGAGACTGGACGAGGTTGGCGGTGACTCCGATCTAGCTAGAACTCGCCACTTTAGAATGACGATTTAACGAATGCGATTTAAATCCAGGCAAATCCGGCAGAGTAGATTTAATAAATATTTAATACATTATTATACACATTTTCTAGAATGTTATGAAATATTTATGTAATCAAATATTCAAAATTGCCTGGATTTAAATGCTTGATGTTGTTATCGGTTAATAATATTTAATTCCAGGATACCAACTTTAATTTAATATCTATATTTAATTATTTTTATTAAAAACTTTAATTTTCAATATTTAAATTTATTTCTTTTTTTAATTCATTGATATTCTTTTTAAATATCTATATATTATAATGATAGTATAATGATATTATAATAACTATATATTATAATGATCACAATCTTTCAGCACACAAAAAATTAAACGAAAAAGTAATTATCAACCATGAAATTAAATCACCATCCTAATTATCATAACACAATTTTAAACTCTTCTTTATTTTCATATGTTCCTGAAAATTGAACTATTTATTTATGGTATTTCCTTTCCTGTACATGAACAATTTCCCTATTATAACCTAAAGGTCAATGTGATCGCTTTGCCCACGCTCGCCTAACTTCCTCCAGATCGGTCCTCTGTTTGCGACACCATGCCCTACAGCTATATGAACCTGAACCTTACACCGCCCACGATGTATGGGGACACGCGACCCTCCCTGTTGTCCTTGAATGACCTGTCGGTGCTTTGCTACGAATTTGGCCACGGACTGCAACAATGGCTCGCCACCGACGTCCAGTACTCGGAGAACAGCGGTCAAAGGTCGATTGCCTGGGACGCCCTGCAGGTTAAATCCCGGGGTTATCGAAGGTCGAAACACCGTAACGTTACCGGGCTTAGAAGTGGTTTAGGCGTCCACCGTATTGAGTAGAGGTCGATTTAACGGAAACGCAGCCTAGAGATATGGCAATAGCGATATAGAATATCAATATATAATTCTCGCCGATTAATATTTACGATTCGGCAGAGCAGAAGATAAATCCCAGAATTACTAGAATATGAGATTGCGCGTCGATTTCGTATTCGACGGGGTAATTAAGTAGGCCACAGTTGCGCTTACTACCGCTAACCTCACCACATCCCCACCAGGTGCCGGCGCAACTCATGACTATGTTGATGTTGACTCCGGAGTCTTTGCGTAACCTCAGTTGCCACGTGGACAGCGGTCAGCGGATTCCGATCGGCGTTGCCGAAAAGGCTCTAGCAAGTTGGTAGTCGCTTCGCTCTAGGGGTAATATGTTGTGGGGTTGCCGGCCCCATCCCGCCGTTAATGATGTAATGTCTATCATTACATCATCAATGGCTCATAATGCGAGTAACGTAAAGTACATTCGAACTTTTACAATATCTCACTTCGTCGTTTTGCAGTGAGGAACCACATGAAGTCATACGACCTCATGAAACAACTATACTACAGCGCTTACGACATGGAAATGTACATCAGGTTTACTAGAATGCAATGTACGATGAAACCGAGCCTCGAGAACAACTGAGAATTGCTTACATTTGTAGACCCACCATTTATTTTGTCCTATTAGGTATTTTTTATTTCCATTACGTTTCAAATTAATTTACGTTTATTCTATTTTCCCGGACCGTTACAATTCGTTGTTAAACCGGAAAGAATCGAAATTTTGAATCTATAAACATAGCAGTATCGGCAACGCATTCCCCTCGATGCCTACTGACCCCCCGCCGACCTTCCCGTACAGTACAGCCCATTGGTACACGACCATGCAGAAGCTGTGGACGGAGTTCATCCCGATGCCGTTGAACGACGATGACAATCACCCTTGCTCCTTCACCGCGATCTTCTCTGACCAATACGCCGCCACCTACTATAGCGTGAAGTGGGCCGAGGTACAAATCTCATTTTTCCACTCATTTCAACTATTAATATTGAACTCAAAGTAGTGCGTAGAACTGATGTCTTATCATATAATTATATTTAATTAATTATTATTGTATCTTGTAATTATTGTATCTAATGTATTATTAATAATACCTATTTTATATGTACATTTGTATAGATGTTGGCTGCAGATATATTTCAATCTTTCAAGGAAGAAGATTTGAATAATCCAGAAAAACAAGCAATCGTAGGAAGAAAGTTGGTAATTTGCAATAAAAATAACATAAGAAAAACCTTAACTCGTTTACTAATTTAAACTAATTTACAGATTCCGTGATAATTATTTACGCTACGGCGGTGGTCTGAATGCCAACGACGTATTTCAAAGATTTAAAGGCCGAGAACCCGATCAACAGGCATTCATTGATTACCACAAATCTCAATAGCTCACTATATTTATTTATATACCATTTGTACATATAGAAAATAAAAAAATTCTAATTATTCAAAATGATTTAATGGTTTTACAAATTGATATTCGCAGACGCAGACAAGTCTGTAAATGATTTTAGAACGGGTTTCACTTCCATCTCCAAAAACTCAGTCACCTGTAAATATATAAACAATATGAAATATGGACAGTGAATAGAAATGCAATTTTGAAATATATAAAATCATCTCGTACAAAGGAAGTGACCATCGGAAGGTTATTTGGTTATTGGTGGGCGGGAGTTAAAACAAGGTTATCGTGGTAACCTGCTGGGGAGCCCTGCCGATGAAACTCGAAGGATCCATCAGATCGGAAAGGTTATCGTGAATGCTGGAGAAGTAGTCGTCTCGGGATATGCGATCTATAAGGTCGTTATCACCACCCTCCACCTAGCGGGCGACGCAGTAATCGTTTATATATAAACAAAAGATTAATCTGAAGATATGTAAGCACTTCGATTAAGCGACGAGAACGTAATAAGGATACAATAAGTATACTTATGCCATCTACATGCATGTAACAAAGGTAAGGTAACAAAGGTGAGGTAACGGAGGTAACAAAGGTAACCTTGACGACGCTGGCCGCCTGTTGAGATAGCACTCGAATCTTCTCGTGGCAGACTTGCCGATCTCCGCCGTTGTTCACGATGGCGACGATGATGTTCTCGGTCGCCATGAACGGCAACTCTTGCAAGATGTGTTTCGCGATCACCTGCAGTAGAGGGATGGGGTCGGCTAGAGTTCAACTCGTGGGGTGCGATATCGACGGCAGTACGACCTTGGGGTAGACGACGATGCCTTCGGTGATATTCTGAAGCGTGTTCAACATCACGTCGGCGGTGAGGAACGCTTCGGGTAAACAAAGCCGTCTGATTGGTCGAAAGTACCGTGTCGGGGTGGTAGCATTTATAGTGTTAACTACCCGGCAGCAGACCTCGAGGCGGACGCAGGATATTAACGGAGAGTCTACGCGCTTTAGGTACGGTTATATCCGACCCCAGGCTTACAGGTGAAACTATTGGATAAAATACATTAAAAATGTTGTCCCCCCGTTAATCAGCGGTAATGTTTCTAGGTGTAGGTCAATAGTGGGCTATAAATAGAATAGTTTATAAAGTAGTCTGGCGACCTGTTTGCGCTGTCGTCCAGGGTCCTCTCCATCCACTGCGTGGCGTGCGTGTTCAAAGGGTCGGAGGACAACGTGATCAGGTGTCGACCGAGACTGCAACATCGCTCGGAACGCATCGGGTTGCGTTTGTAGGCCATGGCCGAAGAGCCGATTTGCGTCTTTTCGAATGGTTCCTCGAGTTCTTTCATGTGCGCGAGCAGACGAACGTCGCTGCAGATCTGCGGCGGGGACGAGGTCCTTAAGAAATACGACGGGGTTGGCGGCGATGGGGGTGGCAGCGACGGGGTTTACATCGAGGGACGTTCAAATGCCGAATTACATGCACACATATTCATATAATACATTCATTTATTTCATATAGTAGAATTAAATTTTTATAATCAAAAAGAACTTCAAGTTTTTCTAAATTTTTATATGAGAAATTATTTTTTTAATAATTATATTTTATAATATTAGAATTTATTCTAAATAATATTTTAATAAATTAAGAATTATTTATTGAATATATCTTATGTATGATATTTTTAATTTTTAATACATATTTATTAAATTAAATAACCAATTTATAAAAATAAAATGTTTTCAAATAAAAATAATGTAAATATTTAATTTGTAACATATTTGAATTTTATGGACCACATTTGTAGTTTTCTTAAATTGGTTATTTAATTTAAAAATAAGTTAATAGTTTGTCTATAGCTCTTTTAGTAAACTTGACTCTTCCTATATTATATAATACTTGAGAGATCAGAGAGATCAAACACCTTATGTACAGATGCTCCCATACTGGCCAGCATAGACAGACACCGGGAGTCGACTTTGCGTGTGTAGGTCTGTCCAGTGACTGTGAAGGCTCTTCGGTGGTATGTGGAGGGGTACAACACGTGGGCGTAATAGTGGAAGGCAAGTTGGTGGCGTGTATAGGTCATCTTAATGATTAGATCTTTAGCAATGTGAGCCATGAAGACAATAGGGAGTAGGAAGATATGTAAGAGGAGGAGGAAAGGGTGTATTCATTTGGTAGGTGGATATTTGTAAATGAGATGGATTATAAGGAATACTGAAATCTACATCTCATATAATAATTTTCTATAAACGTTATATAATGACCAATTGATTTAGAAATATTATGAAAGTTTAATTACTAAATGAATGTAAGAAACCTTTTAAATCCGGCCATTTCAGTGACGAGTTTATCTAGTGATATAACCTGTAGTGGTGGTAGTGGTAGTGGTGGTGGTAGTGGTGGTAGTGGTGGCGGGAGTGGTGGTAGTGGTAGTAGTAGTAGTAGTAGTAGTAGTAGTAGTAGTAGTTGTAGTAGTAGTAGTAGTAGTAGTAGTAGTAGTAGTAGTAGTAGTAGCAGTAGTAGTAGTAGTAGTAGTAGTGGTAGTAGTAGTAGTAGTAGTAGTAGTAGTAGTAGTAGTAGTAGTAGTAGTAGTAGTAGTAGTAGTAGTAGTAGTAGTAGTAGTAGTAGTAGTAGTAGTAGTAGCAGTAGTAGCAGTAGTAGTAGTAGTAGTAGTAGTAGTAGTTGTAGTAGTAGTAGTAGTAGTAGTAGTAGTAGTAGTAGTAGCAGTAGTAGTAGTAGTAGTAGTAGTAGTGGTAGTAGTAGTAGTAGTAGTAGTAGTAGTAGTAGTAGTAGTAGTAGTAGTAGTAGTAGTAGTACTACTACTACTACTACTACTACTACTACTACTACTACTACCACTACTACTACTACTACTACTACTACTGCTACTACTACTACTACTACTACTACTACTCATTCATGCTCACCATTCATGCATCGGCTGCCGTCGCAGTCGGACGTGTTTTCGATTGGACAACACTCGACCGAGTCGGCTTACGCCACTCGCTGCCATCCATTGTTTAAACAAAACAATCAGACGAATATACAACCTATATTCGCAACAATGGAAAACCCGGGATATTGTCAAACCTGCAATAAGACCTTCAAAGGTAAACGAGGACTATCTCAGCATAATCGCAGAGCTCACCCCGTAGAAACACACCAACGACAAGCATTAGAAATTGAACAAAGAGACATAACCCTAAATAATAGAAGATGGACTCTGGGTGAAACGAGAGAAATGGCAAGATTGGAGGCAAATTTATTGGTTATTAATAAATCAAATATAATTATATCCCTCCAATCCAGTATTAAAAATCGTACATATGATGCAATTAAGAGCCATCGTCGTACAGCTGATTACAAGAATCTTGTTACTCAGCTCAAGAACTCTCTCACTCCCCAACCAGATAATATAGCATTCACCCCTACTATATCCAATACCCCGCCATCTTCCCCATCTCCATCACATTCCCCACTAAATATTAATGCACCCACATTTATCCAATTAAACAATTTAGAGCAAAACAATATTATAGATTATATTCTAGAAATAAATAATACAAAGAATATTTCCCTACATGAAATTAGTTATGAGAATTTAGTTATCTCCTCTAGTATATCCCAAAATGATATCGATAGAGACTATGATTATATGTTAACCAATATAGATAAAATTAAAATACATAGAAAACAAATGCAAACACTATCCACTATATCTACTGATCGACCTATAACAACCGAAACTCGTACGCCTACGATGTGCTATAATACTATTATGAACAATGGGTCTATTGTTAATTCAAGACTCGCCGAGAACAATAGACCAACTATTCATCAATCGACCGTCCCCAACAAGCAACTCGCTAGAAATCAGACCAATCAACGATACATCGGTCGAACAGAAAAAACGCTCCCGAATGGTAGGCGTACATTATATAAGACGGCCAGGCAAGAGAGACGCTCCGCTCGTATCGCAGAATATGCGAAAGCTCAACAACTTTGGAAAAAATCCAAGGCAAACCTTATGGGCAAAATACTAAATAGTACATCTCTCCAAGAGCCCCCCAATCAGCTTCCCCTCGATAGCCAATACCCATATTGGAAGGATTTATTTGAAACTGAATCTTTACCCTTCACCGGTCCAACCTTCAGTGATAATAATACTTCTACGCCGCCGATAACAATAGAAGAGGTCGCAACTTTTCTGAAGTCCCTTAATGATGGAGCCCCTGGACCTGACCATATTCGGAAATCGGACCTTGTATCCATCGGTATACATCGCCTTGCGATGAGGTTTAACCTCTATATACTAACCGGTATATGCCCTTCCGCATTTAAAGTTGGAACGACAACTCTAATACCTAAATGTAAGTTAAGCACATCTCCTAATCAGTATCGGCCTATAACGCTAGCGTCTATGGTATCCAGGCTATTTCACAGACTTTTGGCCAGTAGGATATCACGGGTTATAAAATTGGGACCAAGGCAGAAGGCCTTCGCCAAACGCGACGGCATATGCGAAAACCTCTACCTATTAAATTCTATAATAAAAAAACATAAACAAGAATGTAAATCATTAAAACTCTGTTTTCTCGACGTGTCTAAGGCATTTGATTCGGTGTCACATCACGCCATCAGCGCCTTAGCTCGTCGAGTTAACACTCCTACAAAAATTCTAAAATATATTAATAATTTATACAATAATAATATAATAAATATAAAAATAGACCAAAAAAAATCCAATCCCATTCGTATATGCCGTGGGGTTAAGCAGGGAGACCCTTTGTCTCCTATCCTTTTTAATTCCGTGATGGATTACTGTGTCGATTGTTTGGTTGAGGAGGATGCAATTAACATCGGTCTCGCTAAAGTCTCACACCTTGCATTTGCCGATGATATTGTTGTGTTTTCAGATACAACCGAGGGGTTACAAAGGCAAGTAAATTTATTGTCCGCACGTTTCAAGCAATGTGGCCTCTCGGTTAATCCTTCTAAATGTAAAACACTCAATATTGTCGTAAACCAAAAACGCGGGGTGTGGGCATGCGAAAGTAGACCCTTCCTCAACATTGGTCTGGAGAATATCGGCGCGTTGCAGGTTCTCGATACATACAAGTATCTGGGAATAGAGACTGGAATACTTAAGCCAAATAATGGTCCGATCTATTGTAATTTTAACAATAATCTTGCTAAATTAGATCGGGCCCCGCTAAAGCCTCACCAAAAAGTTGAGCTGTGCAGGGATTACCTCATCCCCGCAAGTATGCACATGCTCAACTTTTCTGGCCCTACCAAACGAGGCCTCCAGTCTCTAGACAAAGCAACACGCCGGTATGTCCGTAGATGGCTTCGACTACCAAAAGACACTTCGCTGGGGGTATTTCATGCATCCACCGACTCCGGAGGTCTCGCTATCCCCGTTCTGGCTCTGACCATACCGGTCATCAGGAGCCAGAGAATGGCAAAAATCCTCGGTGGTGACGATCCCCTGGTAGAAATATTAGGTAGTCGAGATAGACTAGGTTGGTCGGTACCACCTTCTAAAGACGGTGTTCCTCTGCGTAGTACATCCGAAGTGCGCGCTTCCCTAAATGAGCAACTAGTACAGAGTGTCGATGGGCGTGTTTTGGTGCCTGGTAATAAACTAAACGGTTGGATAAGATGTAATCGTCTGATTAACGCACACGATTACATCAATGTATTCAAATTGAGACATAATATCCTCCCTTGTCCAGCCAGGGCCAGACGCGCCTATCCGGAAATAAATACTCAGTGCGCGTTTTGCGGGTATCCGAATACCACAATGACACATATTCTGCAGAGGTGCCCGCAGACACACGTTGCCAGGGTAAGACGTCATGACAAAGTGACGGCGATGCTAGCGAGTTCGTTGGAAAACAAACGTTATATGTGTTTCCTCGAACCACACATTAGAACGCCGACTGGTATTCTTAAACCAGATCTTATCACTTGTCGTGACGGCTTAGCAGTAGTCGTCGATACGCAAATCACCACTGACCCATCAGTCATGGATGAGAGGTTTGATCAGAAAACTCATAAGTATGACATACCTCTCGTCCGCGAATTCGTGATTAATATAACCGGTGCTTCTGAGGTTAAATTCGGAGCGCTCATACTAGACTGGCGTGGGCAACTCGCCCCTCGGTCCGATGCGCTCCTGAATAGCCTCGGAATGTCAGCATCGGTAAAAGAATTAATCACGATTCGAACGTTGGAAGGTGGTGTACGAGCATATAGACACTACATGCGAGCGACATAGGCTTACTATGTACACCAAGGACTGATTAGGTGTTGTGCGAAACTAGATAACCAAACTTTAATCATTTATTATACCCTCCCGCTAAAATTAACTACACCACATTACCACGTTAACTTCCCATCATATATTATTATTACACCTACCTTCACATATTTCAATATGATTTCACACCGCTATGTTATTATTAATACATCACTTTACCTTTTATTCTTATTGTTGGTTGTTTTTATACGTAAACCCCTACTCGTACATTACTATCGATGTTCATCATTTGTCGAACAATCCCTAAATGGTGAAGCCCAGCCAAAGTTTCTTTGAAATAATAAATGGGACAATGACAAGTTGTCCAGAAATAGTAGTAGTAGTAGTAGTAGTAGTAGTAGTAGTAGTAGTAGGAGTAGTAGGAGTAGTAGTAGTAGTAGTAGTAGTAGTAGTAGTAGTAGTAGGAGTAGTAGTAGTAGTAGTAGTAGTAGTAGTAGTAGTAGTAGTAGGAGTAGTAGTAGTAGTAGTAGTAGTAGTAGTAGTAGTAGTAGTATTAGTAGGAGTAGGAGTAGTAGTAGTAGTAGTAGTAGTAGTAGTAGCAGTAGTAGTATCATTAATACCAGTAGCAGCAGTAGTAGTAGCATCAGAAGTACTTACCTTGTTGTGGTCCCCTTGAAATAGTGTAAGAAAAGAAGCCTGTGTGCCAGTGGTACCCTTGACCCCACGGAACCTCAGCGAATCGCAGAACTCCATCATGTCGGTCAGATCCATAAGTAGGTCTTGGATCCAAATCGTACACCTCTTGCCGACGGTGGTGAGTTGGGCGGGCCTTTGTGTGGGGCACAAATACGGCATGCAGGACACGATGTAAGCATAAAGGGAGAACGCAGCGAAAGAAATGAGAATTATAATTTACTGTACTAAATCGCTTTCGAAAAATCGCAACAATTTTCATTCGCCGTCGTCAACAAACAAAGACAATAAAACAAACTGCATGTGCGTGAAGCCGAGGGTTGGTAGGTCTTTCTTTTCGTCGGCAAATCTAGAGAAGCGGTCAATACACCGGGCGAGTTTCGGAATTAAAATCTTCAGGGCATCTCTCATCACGATCAAATCCTGCAGCGAATTGCAGATAGGTATAAGCTTCGGAAGGGGCTAATGTAAACTCGTGTGAAACTAGGTTAGGCGGTGTAAGGTTATAACGGCTATGCGAGGTTATTTAAGGCTGCGTAATATTGTGTAAGGTTATTTAAGGTTATGTGAGGCTAAGTGAGATTATATAAGTTTACGTAAGGTTAGGTAAGTTTAATGACATAAAACAATACAGATGAGATACCATCAAATATTTGACATCAATATTATATGAATAAGATATTTTAGTTAACATTTTACTGATTTATAAACATAAATCTCAAACTAAATAAATGGTAACTAAAGATGCTTACTCAGCCATTAATAATGAATCTGAATATATCAGTTTTGCAAACCGTATTATCTCCGACGTAGCAGGAAGTAGCACCATGGTGGATAATAGGTGACGCCAGGGGACAAAGTTCCCCGAAGACGTGCACATGAGCCATAACGTCATGTCTAGTTCTAGACTCCTCTTCCTAATCGAGATTAATAAGGGATCAATCATTTTAGAAAAAAAAACAATGTTTAATCATTTATAATAATCATATGGGATCATTACTTGTAAATATGATATTTTAGTTATATAATTATATTAAAAAGGCATATTTAAATAAATCTAACGGAACATTTCTTGAAGTCTATATTGTCTACATTCTTTTCCATTTCCTTAATTTGCTCTTCGGTGATATTCAGACCAAGTTCCTATAAATCAACACATAGATTATTGTCAAAAAATGGTGAGGAGGTAACGTACTTTAAATTATAATATCTGAATCGTAAATGATTAATCAATATTAATTAGATAAAATTAATTGAAGCATTCTTTAATTCTTAAATTTAAAATAATATTTGTTTTAAAACGTACATATGTTTGTTTGTATAATATATTATATGTTTATATATACTTTATAAAATATAATCATTATAAAATTAATTTAAATTTCAAATAAAGTACATATTTCAATAAATAATTGTTCATCAAAATGTTAATATAAATATATTTTATAATGTAATCCAAATAGCATATAACTTATATAAATAGAGGTTTATATAAACAATTACAACCATTGTTGAACAATGGCGATACTTAAAACTCTAATGCTTTCTTATTATATAGGTCGCAGTGTAATAAAATACACATTATATAAACAATATTTAAATGCCCCATTCTATATGAATTTACATATTTATACATGTATATGTACAATGACAGTACATTATAAATATACATATAAACTTGTGGTTATCCTGTAGTATTTTTGGTAAAACTATACATAGAAATATCTAAAATAATAATTTCATATTATTTTTTATTTGTCTTTTTATGTAATTAAATATTTATTGGCTATGCAAATTAACTCTAGGGAATTAATTAAAGTTTAAATTTAAATTAACATCTAAATTTCGTTGAATTTATGTGTGAAAGAATTTGTATACCAAAAATGTGAATTTGTCACCAAATTTGTCAACTTTCGATGAGATGAACATATTGCAACAAAAGTATTCAGTATTGGATCACAAAATGTTAAGAATTAGAATTTTTCTATATAATAATTTAGAGAAACATCAAAGTTTACAATTATGAGTTCAATAAATGCAGCTGTGAAATATTCGCTACAGAATATGCATAATATATCAAATATATGCTAAAAAGAGTTTAAATATAGTTTATAATTAAATATTTTCAAAAAATGTAGTAAATAATCTTCTTAAAGGAATTAAGAAATAATCTTTTCAAAAAAATTCTCATCAAAACAATTCAAAATAATTACAAATATATAATGACAATAAATATTATAAATGATGGGGACCTTTGTTATTGTGATAGCGACTTGCTAATGGCAGATGATTTTATCAATTTCCAATCAATATAGTTCACAAATCTGAAAACTTTTGCAACTATGGCAAATAGTTGATTCTTCAGATTTTATATTTATTGTGGAAGATTTTATTATTATAATTATTATTATTACTCTTGTACTTTTTTAGTATTTTTATAATTAAGTAGATATATATATATATATATATATATATATATATATATATATATATTTGCAGTGTGTTTGCTTTTTATATATCATACTTAAATTGAACCTATTCATAGATTGCATACATTATACATACAGTATATATGTAATACGTAATTTACTCCACCAATCTTAACTATTATCAATTTAATTACTAATCACCTCATTATTAACTATCGGTCGATCAAATAAGTCACAAATATTCGCATCCTTTTAATTTATATTTAAATAAAATAAATTCATAAACTTTAGATCCCTTCACATTATAATTTACCTTTTCGGATTTTGCAAGATATATCCAAAGCTGTCGCCAAGTCGAGAACTTTTTTTGTTCGCTAAAATTGTATGACATTTCTGGGCTTGCATAACGAGCAGATAATGCAGATCTGTACCTGGAATGAACATCAACTACAACTTCGGAAGACATTTTAAATAATTTTGCAAATTATTTAAAAATTTTAAATTCAAAGGTTATTTATCATCTACATCGTGTCACGTGATAGTTTGTATCAATAAAATATCATAAAAATATATTTATTTAAATAAAAGTAAAGAACTTATTTGTGGTAATGTGTAAATAAGAGTCGTTATCTAGATAATGTGTTTTAAGATAAATTTGTATAAATATAATATATTTCTTTAATATTAATTTAATCAAATATATAAAGAAAATCTAGAAATAGAATATTTATAACTCGATTTTGATAAGTTATTGATATTTGTCACATGATATCACATGTCACATGCCAATGAATAAATAGGTATTTAAATTAATTTTAATCAAATATTTATTATTCTTATAACCCTTAATACTAGATAAAGGTTAATTTATATATATCAAAATATATAATCTGCTATTTTATGGTTCAATCGTTATATTGATGAATTATTGAATCGTTAATTTATTACTTATCTGTAATACTAATCTGTAGTGATACCATAATAAGTTTGTGATGGTATCTCACTTATCTGCAATCATTTTACATATTATTATTACTTAAGTACAAAATCATTTTTTTATTATAATTTTTTTTTATATTTTGTTTTTCAATGTCAATCTACTATTGTTTTGTGTTTCTGTATTAAGACTATAATGTGAATGCATTCAATATAATTAATTTATTAGGGTATTACTATTATACATATATAAATATATCTATATACGTATAGAGAGTAGCATAGTGCATTCATTAATATATATACTATGTATGTACTGCATGAGTACATTTACAGTGTATGTAGGCACTTCTACTAATATTTACTAAATATTGCGAATTCGGTCGTAATACTTGAAATAGATCGACCTTTAATGTATACTGTGATGCAACCTAATGCATTTTATCTATTTATACAATTTTCCTATTTTAAATATGATTTTAATATTATTTAAATAGTTATTATTTGGTCGATCGATTATAATAGTTATAGCTTCTATATAGTAAATAATGGGCAAATACGTAGTATATAGATGCTCTTGTATTAAAAGACAATATCATAACCCCATATGAATTACCAGTCGACTATACACTTAATCATTATGACAGTTCTCTTTATAAAATTAACGATTGTATTGTTATGCTCCACTGTTTCCGATAAACAATAACATAGATGTAACTAGATATTAGCGCTTTATTTAATATATAATTTACATTGTTACTATACTCTTCATTACAGCAATGTGTTAGATTTGCTTTACATTTTTGCATTCAATAATCCATTAGCCGCTCTATATTTGGACCAGTATCAATTTAAAATACCAATGCTTTGTAAATAAATTCCCTATCCTATGATTCGAACTGACATATTCTCTAAATAACTTCTATGATCCAAGCTAATATATTTGCTAACTATCTATTATGAATATAGTGCCATACTAATAAATGACTGCGTTCTGTTTATTTATAACAATACACTTTATCGTAAATATTATGATTGATAACTTCAATAATTTAGTGAATATGTTATTAAAAGATAATCGTATACTTCATATTACCATTATAAGGAATTACTGTGATCTATTATCAACTAATTTTATAAAATGTGTAAATAATCATGAATATTGATATTTTTTTATTATTTTTTTCATTCAAATATTAATAATTAGTATAATTTAGTTAAGAAATATGAATATTAAATAATCTATGATATGATATCAACATATTACATACCATAAGTCAATGCTATTATATAGTATATCTAGCTAAATCTACATTTTATCTTTATTATACAACAGCCTCAGTTTTTCTTAATGTATATATAGTTACATTTTATATTTATACGTTGCAGATATGAAGTGTGGCGGATTACCAAAAGCTGAACCCGCTAACGAAGAAATCCAAAAAATATGTGTTTTAGTTAGTGCTACAATAAGAATCAAATCATTTCTAACTATCGTCGAATGTTTACTATAGAATTACTAAACGTCTACGTATTTATATAGAAAAAACTTTAGATTTACGTTACGAATTTAACAAAGTACGTTTTAACATAATTGTTTATTTTAACATGATTCCTATATATGCACATAGATTCATGATGCCGTTATGAATAAGGTTGGGAGGGAGGTACCATTCGATGTCTTTACTCCGATATCTGCTACTACACAAATTGTAGCTGGTATTAATTATTTCATAAAGGTTTTTCAAATTATATATCATAATAATGTTAATGTTAATATCATTTGTGTTTATAAATTCCATTGTTGATTAGTAATTTTTTTGTTGGTTAATAATTCTATTGTTAATTAGCAATCAATTATTCTGTCCGGAAAATATACATAGAAATATATAAACTAGAGTTCTATGATTTAGATTTTCTGACAGGCGTTCAAGTAATGTGTATTATGTGTATGCTTTAGGTTACTTATTAATTATAGTTTAAACCACATTGTGTTTATAACGATATTTAAACTTTTACTATCGTCTAGTTTTAACTTTGACCTTTGAATAACTAACAAGACAATAGAATTTCCTAATAATCCATATCTTTCAGATTCACGTCGGTGATGAGAATTATATTCACATTCGTGTCTATAAGCCACTAGGTGACGCCTCCGTTCATGAACTGCACTCGGTAGTCGAGCAGAAGCAAAAAGAAGATGCCATAGAATACTTCTAGATCATTCTTTCTGTGTCGTTTACCATTCATCATAGTTATTATGTGAGTTATGATTGCTGAAGTTAATATGCATTATTGTTATGTAATAAATTACAATTTAGATTTATTATTTATTCTTGATATTTATTATATATTTAATTTCAACCATAACAAATATTGCAAATGATATTGGGTAATGAATTGTTGATTATGTTTTATATCATAAATCTATATGCTATGATTAATTCTGAGCATTATATGCTTTTTATAATTATCAATAATTGATATGATTACTTCTATATCTATGTTATTAATATATTGATCAATTATAATTGATATGATTACTTCTATATATATGTTATTAATAATTGATATGATTACTTCTATATCTATGTTATTAATAATTTATATGATTACTTCCATATCTATGTTATTAATAATTTATATGATTACTTCTATATCTATGTTATTAATAATTTATATGATTACTTCTATATCTATGTTATTAATAATTTATATGATTACTTCTATATCTATGTTATTAATAATGTATATGATTACTTCTATATCTATGTTATTAATAATGTATATGATTACTTCTATATCTATGTTATTAATAATTTATATGATTACTTCTATATCTATGTTATTAATAATGTATATGATTACTTCTATATCTATGATATTAATAATTTATATGATTACTTCTATATCTATGTTATTAATAATGTATATGATTACTTCTATATCTATGTTATTAATAATTGATATGATTACTTTAATTTGAAGGTCAGGTTTTTCTATTATTAGTATATGAATGACAAATTGTTGTATAAATTTATAAATAAATTGCAATTACAACATATTTAGCTTTAGTTTGTTTTACTGTCAATATATACCAATGCTAATGCACTTCCTATGTAGTTGATATAATATAACCCTACTATTACTTGCATAATAATAAACAATTTCAATATTAGAAATATGACAATGATTCTAATTTATTACGTATGTAGATATTTATCTATTCCTTTTTTACGCGTCTGGTTACTTTGTACCCGTTAGCTTATACATAGCGGCTTATATTTAATATATATAACAGATATATCTGTTGGTACCAGTAAACTGTGTACTCACTTCAGAATATTAACAGTACTTATTCAGTGAGCATGTTAATGCCCCTGTACTTTATCGGCAATTATTTTACCTACTAGGTTCGCGAATTTCTGATTACTAGACTTTTTATTATCGTCGTGGTCGCAATCATCGCGAACTCTTGAGATAGAAATCGTTTGCTAGTGAATAACCTTTTTACCAATCAAAAACTTCTTGTGGATCTAAATCAATATTCAGTTAAGAATGATCAAGTATTAACAATAAAGTCGACCACAAATCGTATGATATAGCTGTCTTTTATTGTAAAAATTTGTATTAAAATCGTAGTTATATATTATAATATATATATATATATAGTTAATAATATTTATATTATAAGATATTAATTTCTAAATTACATTTCATTAATAAAACCACAGTTTTAAAGTCAATATTTATGGAAATTATTTTACAGTGCGCAACAATAATTTACATATCATAAATCATATAATATCATGTTATTTAATATACTATAAACAAATCTATAAAAAATCTGCCGAAACATCAATACTACAACTACTTTCTCGATGTATTAACTTTAAAGTGAATACCATTTGTTATTTATAATTAAACAATAGTGTATCTATTACAAATTCATATGTTTAGAGTGTGTCGCAAAATCAACTTGTAATATTGTTATACTCGAAAACAAACTACGAAACATACAATATGGTAACATTTATAACTGGTATTTTACCGTAGATAATTAGTTATAGATATTGTAAACTGTATGGTATATATTTTAACATATATATTGTAAACATCCCATTTGTTTATTTGATTATTAAAAGATTATTATGTATGTATATAATATTGAGCTCTATTTTCAAAATATAATTCATTTATACTAGTGAAACAGTCGAATTACTAATCAGATATCTCCTTATGAATTAGTACTTAGTAAATACCTATAGGTATATATATATATATATTACCATTGTAATATGAAGTGTATAGAATATAACGTATTTTCTAAAAAATAATAAATAAATTACACAATTGAAATGCATAATCAAGTATGTGAATAATGTTTATTAATTGTTTTTACATTTCTGTATTCATTTTCTTGACGACATTGCATAATGCGGTTTAGAATACGATAGATACATAAATACGATAAATAGTCGACAATATTATCTTATATTCTCTGTATTTCGCCCTAACGGCAGTGGTACCACGTACTCGGTACTGCTCTACTCGTGGATAGGTTTGAGTAATGTATCCCGGTTACTTTAGATATATTCATATACTCGTAATTAAAGAAACACTTATCATTTATACATATCGAAGTACGATATTGATTAGAGTGTATATATGTAAAAACTACAAGGTGTATTACACTCGGACCATGTTAATGAATGTAATGTATACTAGTCTAAGACGTGTGGATAATTGATTCCAAATGGCTGGAGCAGTATAACAAGAGAATCTTTCATTATATGTTATTCTTGTTGAGCATGTTTGATTGGTAATCGTGTCTCTAATAGTGTACTGTCCGTTCTTTAAAGTTAATAAGTCATTTAATTAAACTAGGGGTTCTGGAATTGATAATGATGAGAATTTGTTGTGTGAGTATTTTATTTGTTTGTTTTTAAATCGATAATATTTTCAATATGTTTATGTAGTGTGTTACCAATATAAAATTATCTTTGAAATGTCTGGCAGTGGATTTTATAATTCTATTAAATTGTAGAAGTTGTTTCTGGATGAAATTTATGAGTAAAGTTGAATCGAAATCTAGCCGAGAACAAAATGAATGTTATCAAAGCACCATGGATGATATGGCTTTTGCATTAGTCAGCACATATACTAGCATAGTGGGTAGATATTTCCTAAGTTTACATAGTTGTATGAGCATTTAGTCAGCATTTGTGTAATCATTTGTATGTGTTTAGTCATTGTAGGTCATCGGTATGGAAGTTCAACAATTTTATCGTCGTTGTTATTAAAAAGTTTTTTTTCTATTTTTAGCATATTTTAAGCATATCTACATGCTATGCAAACAGCTGTTAGTGTGTAATCATAGAATATTTGTTAATGAGTTAATATAACATATATATAGCATATCATATAGCGTTAATATCGTAGCTTTTAATGCGTTAGTATAGCATATCTGTTAGCATGGAATATCTGTTAGTACTTTAGCTTATCATATATTTTATTGCGTTAGTATAGCATATATGTTATCATTACATATGTATTAGGTCCTTAGTATATGCTATATAGCATATATGTTAGTGCGTTAGTATAGCATATATATATATATATATATATATATATATATATAATATATATATGCTATACTAACGCACTAACCTATATGCTATTCTACATATGTTAGTGCGTTTGTATAGCATGATTGTTAGGCAATATCTGGAAAAGATAGAGTAAAACAATTTATGTAGGTATTTTGGAATCGGTATGATGTAATAAGTAGTCGATATTAAATAGTATTGCTATCTAATATAATGTCGTATTACATCAGCTGCACATTTCTCGATAATCGGAGATATATAGTAGTTATGTAAATGTTGTTTGGTAGTCGTGATATATGTTATTGTAAGTAATATTTACTTATTTATAAGAAACTTGGCATACCTGATTCAACATAAGTAAATGTGTATATAGAATTACCGGAGTTGCCAGGGATTCACCAGTCGAACAAAGAATTTAATTAGTCGGTTTATGGTACTGACCCAGGAAGTAGTGTTGGGCATTAACTATACATAACACTTACATGACAATTCTAGTAAAATCATAAAAGCAAATTTTAGAAATGCACCCGCATACGTTTTCTTATATGACAACAATATCAAACACCGTATTTTGTAAATATACGTTTTCTTATGACAACAATATCAAACAGCGTATTTTGTAAATATACGTTTTCTTATGACAACAATATCAAACACCGTATTTTGTAAATATACGTTTTCTTATGACAACAATATCAAACACCGTATTTTGTAAATATACGTTTTCTTATATGACAACAATATCAAACACCGTATTTTGTAAATATACGTTTTCTTATATGACAACAATATCAAACACCGTATTTTGTAAATATACGTTTTCTTATATGACAACAATATCAAACACCGTATTTTGTAAATATACGTTTTCTTATATGACAACAATATCAAACACCGTATTTTGTAAATATACGTTTTCTTATATGACAACAATATCAAACACCGTATTTTGTAAATATACGTTTTCTTATATGACAACAATATCAAACATTTTGTAAATATATGTTCATGTTTGTTCGATATGTCTAATTTATATAATCTCACAATTTCAAACACAATTATTTACGGACGAATGTGAAATGTATAATTCAAAAGTCCCTTTTCATCGTTGTTAATTTATACCGGATTTTATAATATATCTGCAATTTTTATATTTAAATGTATATAATATATTTACGTATGTATGTTTTTTTAAATTTAGAATACTATATTATACATATATAAAATCTTCTTGGATATAAGCCTAAATGAGGTAATCTTGGATAGACGATTATTTAGTATACTGATTTTTTTTTGAACATATATGTTGAACCGTATACGGCATATATACAGTAGTAATATAATTATCTGCAGCTGCAAAGTTTATAGTTTATTAATCGGAGATAAACATAATGCCTTAATGTATCTCGGTTATATATGAAACTATAAATAACACTATATTATACAGTATTGATACAATCGCGAAATCCATTATCTTCTATATGTTAAAGGAAGCCATATGCCTATAATATATGGTATAATATGTATAATGCAAAGGAGCATCCAACTAAATTGACGTTATTAATATATTTTGTATTTGGTGTGGACACAGTCAATTATAGTTAATAATTTACAATATGAGCCATATATGAATAACAGTTATCAGAGATTATTATATATATATACCCACATAGGTCATTGCCCATGTAATGTTTCGATATTACGGTTATAAGACAGTTATTATGTTTATCGGGTTGCGGAATCAATACTTTCTAAAGTTATTGAATGTGATGACTACACATTGTAGGAATTGCATTAGGACATGCGTATATATTAATTATATATACATTTATATAACTTTATACCATTATAATAATTAGAATGCCCTATATAACCATATGCCTAGTAATACGAGTGAATGATCGCAGATTAAGAACAGTGACCTTAAATTAAACAAGAGAATATTAATATTGTGTATCTTTTATATGTATTTAAAAAATTCATAAATCATTACGCAATTATAAATATTTTAAACAAATATTACATTTAATAATAAATGTATACAAAATACATATTTTACTATATATAATAGTATTTAATATAATTTTAAAAATACTAATATATCCTTAATATAATTAATCTAGATTTCTATTGGATATTAGCAATACCATATTATTTATAAAAATAACATACATTTTATCCGTCATATTTTTTAATTTTACTCTTTGTCGATATTTTACATCTTATTTTTCATAGTAGTTTATTTTAAATATTTTTATTATTTAGTTCTTATAATTACGATAATGATTAGTTTAAAAAAAAAACTCGAAGATAAGCAAAAAGGCATTAAAAGACCAAGAGATCAGAAAAAAACTAATATTACAATACGAGATACTTTACTTGTACAAGGTAAACCCAAGAATATGCCAACATCGTTTAACACATCTTTTATTGTTTAATTTTGTATTTATTAATATATTGGATCACGTAAGGTAGTTAACCCGAGAACAATTGTAAACTTTAACCACGTCCTTAAAACATTGACTAGAATTGTATAATTTGTATTCATGATTATAATGATTACGAATATATTTATATCATTTTAGATATTTTAATTATCATAATAATATATATATTTGTATTGTCTTATAAATTGTTTAAAAATAATAAAATATATATATATAAATATATATATGTTTCTTTTGTGTCTATATTGTTTGTATACTATCTAAAGTATCTACTCTTATAAGGTCGAGACAAGTCTGAACCTTTCCACGGCATAGAATCTTAACTAATCGGAATTTCTTTCACATATTTGAATGCGTTAAATATTATAAGAATCATATATGTGATATGTATTGTATAATATAAAATTGAGTAATATCACAATTTATATAGTCTGATATTCGGCTGAGTCAGCATACATACTTGTGATGAATTCACATATTTCACATGTTCAAATCACAAATAATATCAACACATATAAGAATAATACATTTTTTATAAATTATATAAAATATAAAAATATATAATTAAAAAAAGTGAATTGATTGAAATAATATTAAATTATTTTCATAAATATTTGTTATACTTAATAGATCCATAAGCCTAACTTTTCACCAAAAGAAATGTATTCTAATAATAATACTGAATTAAATTTTAATTATAAATTATCCTCTACTAGATTGGCTTTTATTGAAAATAATGATATCACATCTGTTTAATTAATTAATTTGTTAATTATTTCACCACCTTATATAATAATTACTGATCTTTGAAAAAATGCAACCAAGGTAATTTAAATATTCTATAGATAACAAGTGATATTAAAAAAATAAATATTTTTATAGTTATTATATAACAATAATAACAACAAATTCTGAATCTCTAATTAGAACATTTCAAAAATAAACTAAAACAAATTATAAGAATTTGCAAAATAGATCATTTAAAAAATATTTTGTCTAATCACAATATTAAATATACTTGGAAATAATTAAATCAATAGAAATAACGTACTCAACCATAATATAAAATTGAATTGACCATTCTAATAAATATTTAAATAAAATTAGTAAAAATTATATGTACATTGTACTCCCAATAAAAATTTACTCACTATTAATGATATAAAAATATCTCAAATGTAATAACTCAATATTTGTACGATCCATTTCATATACTGTATTACTTTTTATGATTGATAACTGTAAACCTAAAAATCCAAATATCTTAATAATATATATCCATGTCTTTCATATAATCTAATGCATGACCCAGTATTAAACCTTTGTTATATTTACTCAATAAATGAGTATGAACAATTTCCTGATCATTTAAAATATCTGAAATTATTCATACGGTTACATCATTTTAATAATTACAAATGCCTTCACAATTCCATAAAATACTCGAAAAAGATTTACTTAATGATTTTCTAATAATTTGATTTCGGAAGTGATTTGATACACGCCGTCTGTAATGCTTTTATTAAATTGAAACAATAGTCTATATGCGGGTTTATTAATTTCTATCGAGAAGGCATTCTACTGAACAGACTAATAATAAGTAGGCTATATTATCATCGACTACTGGGGCATTGATCTCGATTGTGTTATTGGTTATGTAAGGCATACGCTGCCTATGGCATGTATAAATTGTATGCATTTACGTTATGAGTGTATTTCCTTTTTGCGCAGTCTCACCGAGCTCTATGTTAAGGCCTTTTATTCCTATTGGACTAAATGACTTCATAACTGTAGCAGTACATTTAGATTTGACATGTTTGCTGGCATTACTAATTGTATACTGGGTGGTGATAATATTTTTAAATTCATAATTTAGTGTTCATACAAATAAACATATTATAATAATATTTATAATGAAAAACTAAAAATAAACTTTTTTATTGATATGTTAATTAAACAGGCAGGCTGTATTACATTTCTAGGTATAATTATTAATTAAAATTTAGATTGGAAAGAAAATATTCTCTTGTAAAAAAAGTAAAGTTATTTATGATTTTAGGGTTAGAAAATTTATTTTAAGTTATTTTAATAATAAATCTTAAATTATTATATCATTGTTTTACCTTATCACATATGAAGTTCAATATATAAAACTAATATTAAATATCTAGAACAAATTAATAGGCTAGCATTAAGTGTTGATTATGGTAAAAAGGTTTTTATTTTAGTTCTATACATTTACTAAAAGATATTGGTCATCTATCTTTTAATAATATCATTACTTATAATCCTTGTATATTTATGTATAACATTTATATTAAGGTATTTTGCTCTTATATATAACTCATCAAATTTATATTAACAATGAATCTCTAGAAGCTTAGGTTTGTTTTACATTCAATTTATTACAATCACAAATTAATGTACCGAGAAATGATTTATGGGCACGACTAATTTGGACGATGTTTTCACCACGTAGCTTCCATATGTGATACAAAATGTATTATATATTAAAAATGACAGTTGATAAAATAATTATATAATGAATGTATGAATTTTATATTATTTTAAATATTTCACAGATTTTCTCAATTAATGTTTAGTTAATGTATGACTACAATATAACTGTATATAGTTCTTATATAGTCATTTCTCAATATAGGATTACATCATATAATATATTATAATTACATAATAAAGTTGATCAACATGAACATGTTAAATTATTGTTATTATATCTTAGCATTACATATTTAGTGATTATATGAGTTAATAAATTAATAAGTTTACAGTTGAAAAAAGGTAAACATTAATCTTTAACAATTGACAGAGATTCAAGAACTGCACCAGTTCAAACCTACTTCATGTGAACTTATTCTTGAAAACCCAAACAAACTGCACATATTCTCAATCGTAATTCGGCCTGACGAGGGATACTGGAAGGGTGGCACTTTCCGATTCGATGTCACCGTACCGGAAGAATATAATATTATGGTTACGATTAGTTGTTTGTTTTAGCAATAAATTTAGCAATAAATTTAGCAATATATTCACACTATTTTGTGTATATAGAATGTTATGTTTTAAAGGGAAATTTCAATATACTTTATAGATATTATTTAATTTAATTTTAGAATATATGAATTAAATTGAATGGTATATTGAAATGAAAAACTATACTTATGTCTAGAAGTGTGTTATACTTATTGATTGACTTCATTTATACAAACAATAATAATGTAGATGTTTCTTAATCCTCAAAACTTTCATTGAGTTTTTTTTTACTTATTTTACTTAAAGAAATTTCTTTATACTGTTTTAATTTCTTTTTTATTATTTTAATTGTGTTTTTGTTTAATTTTAATAATATAGTTCATTATTGATTGCATGTTTGATTTAAAATGTGTAGCTTCACAATAAAATTAGTAAATAATTAAATAACTGGGACTTGAAATAAAATAATTAAAAAAAATCTGATTTTCTTAATTTTTTTGTTCAAAAAAGTATTTTTTTTAGTTTTATTTTTATATTGACAATTTTGATATTTGTGCTTTTGTGTGTCCAATTTCTTTGGGTACAATTGTCTCAATTTTCATTTAAAAAATATTTGTTCTTTTATTATTATTCCTTACTTATTATCTTTTGTTTATATTATTTAGTTATACAATATTTATAATATAGTTTCATCCCCAATTTTCCAAAGATTGTTTTACATGTGATATATGTTTTATATGTGTAAAAAATGTTATATTAATTAATAATTGATTTTTTTTCTAGTTAACTTTTAACTTGATTTTAATATATTCTGTTTTTTTCTTTGAGTTTTAAAAATGTAATTATTTCTAATTGTTCCAAGTGATTTATTCCTTACCGAGTTCAGTTTAGCGTTACTATCGTGACCTCATAATTATAATTTAAAATCCTAAACAATTTATATTTGTATACGTATTATAAACAATAATTACGCTCAAGCTACCGTTTGCTTTTACCATTTGCTAAACTTAATCAATATTCATCTGTTTCTAATGAACAGCCTCCTAAGGTCATTTGTAAAACAAGAGTTTGGCATCCCAACATCTCCGAGGACGGTCAAGTATGTCTATCCCTCCTGCGGCCAAATTCCCTCGATTCCATGGGTCAGTTCTCTTATTACATAATCACACTGGTTGTTACATAATCACACTAGTTATTACATAATCACACTAGTTATTACATAATCATACTCATTGCAATTTATCATGATCTCACATTTTATTAATATGTTTTACTTTATGTTATATTAAATAATATTACATTTTCTTTACTTATAAACAATATTTTTATTAAAACAATCATTTTATTAAAAGTTACCAATTTAATATCTATTAAAAATAATTCTAACGCATTTGATTTGCTATATTATAAAAATACCTGTAATATAAGTTTTATTAATATTATCTTTTTTAATAACTTTTCATATTCTTATCACAATTTCAATAATTATTATTTCTTTATTTGGAATTTTAGTTTACTAAATTAAATATTCAACTATTTGTGTTTAAATTCATTTATAAGGATAATATTCAAATTATTGTACGCTTTTATAATTGTATCCTGCTTTTTTGTTTTACAGGATACAATTATAAAAACATACATACAATAATTTGAATATTATCCTTATAAATTAATTTAAACACAATTAGTTGAATATTTAATTTATCTATCTGATCATTGTCTTGTTTCTATTTCATTATCATTGTTGGACTAACACTGATGTATAATGCACTACACAAGAAACATATAGTGTTAATATATACAGGGAAGCCTCTATAATGTATTATAATGTAACATTGTATTCACAAATCATAATTTAGTAACATTTATTCATGTTATTATATGCTAATAATAGTTGTTTTGATATAAATGTAATCAAGTTTAAATTATCACCTAAAGGTGTTTACGATTTCCTGATTTATAGAATTTATCTTTTTACTATACAAAATACTTACTGAAATTATTATAACTTAAATTATTATTAAGTTTTTCTTTCTTTTGATTGGCTTCCGCGTAAAAATAATAAGATATGGTAATATTTGTATATTCTATTAAATTAAGCACCAGGGAAATTATAAAATAATATAAAAATACTTTTTGACTTAATTTCAATGTTTTTAAAGTATATAAACAAAATTTTATTGATAATGTGCAAAGACACCATTGATTTTGTTATTAGTAATGCATATTAAATATCCTAAATATACAATGTAAAATATTATTAATAAACATCACATTTTACTGTGATAATTGAAGTGTTCATGATTATTTGATATAATTGCTTATTTTTTTAAACAATACTTCTACGAAAATAATAAAACAATTAATTGAAGATTGTTAATATTTAATAATATCTTAATATCCGAGTATTTTCGGATACTTTACATATATATTTAAGTGTTTAACTAAACATCTTTTCTAATTTTCTAATCAATAATAAGTTCATAGTTTCCATTTTGTATTCGTGGTAAAATGTTTTATTGATTTGATTAGTTCTAAATTTTGTGTCATTAGAATAACATCAAGTTTCTGTCAAAATACCAGTAAAATGTTGGAAATAGGTTAATGTTGCATAATAACAATAACTCCTTTATCTTTTCTTTATTTGGCTCTCCGATATCGAAAATTGAGATTGTTAATTATTATATATATTTTCATTGTTGTGAAACAGCTATGTACCGTGTACATTGTACTATGTACAATGTACATTGTACATTGTACAATGTGATAAATACTCCAAACAATAAAACCCATCTTAAGGTTACAGATCCTTACAAATATGTATAAACCTTATGCATTATTGTAGACTAAGCGATGCCGATAAAAATACTATGGGCATGTATTTAAAACTTGATATAATAGGTATATTGTACAGTAATTATGTAGGTCTATGTTATATCAGCCTATTTGTTAATAAACTACATTTAAATATATATTATATATATATAAATTAATTGAAATATAAAAGTATGATGCATAATTTTTAATCTAATTATTTTCTCTATATGTTATTACATAGATTTGATATACATCCCTCTAATACACACTATAGTATTAAATAGCAAGTAATCAACAAATATAATAATCAAATTATATAATAATAATAATATAAAATAATATTTGTGTATAACATTTTTTAATTCAAAATTTATTTTGACACAGGAATTTTACATGCACTCATTTTATAAATCTAATGTTATAAAAACTACTATTGCTACCAACCTATTTTTTTTACTATATGAAGTATATTTATAAGTATAAGAATATGAAGCGATTTTGTATATTATAGATCTAATATATATTTAGAATTATTTGTTATAATTTTAAATATTTTTAAAATTTATAAGTTACATTATAAATTGAATTACAAACTAAATATAAAATATCTCTTTATTAGTTCAAAGATATATATCCCATGCATACATAGAACAAACAATCAAATAGATTCCT
This sequence comes from Osedax frankpressi, assembly GCA_964035775.1. Taxonomy (NCBI): domain Eukaryota; kingdom Metazoa; phylum Annelida; class Polychaeta; order Sabellida; family Siboglinidae; genus Osedax; species Osedax frankpressi. The sequence continues at coordinate 26,682,582 of OZ038316.1, forward strand.
TCAATAACAATAAAGTAGATGTACTTTGAAATATACCTAATATACCTTATACCTATAAATATACCCTTGTAAAATAATTATTGTGAGAAAAATCGATTTAAAAATAAAATTTATAAAATTCAGAATAAATCACGTATATTTATAAGACTTCCCCGGCTGCATACTAATCCCTTCTTGCCATGACCATGTGAATATATAAAGAATAATAAAATATTATATAATATTCAGTCTGGTCATTCTCAGGAGTTGATTTTGTTTGATCTGATATTGGCATTTTAAAAATAATTAATATAAATTCAAAAGTAACATACAAACAATATAATATGATTATGATATAACTAATATAAAATTATAAATATAATATAACTAAAACTGCTAACAAGTAAAATGAAATTAGTAAGAGATGTTTGTATGTTGCGTAGATGACGGTTTGAATGAGAATATTGAATGTTTGAAAAATTATTTCTATTTTTTTCGAGTTATCTGATTTGGCTTTTAGAATCACAAGATCCACACATTTGTACCCTACCCGCAGAATATGGATATTAATAAATAATTCAGTATACAATTTTTTTCATCATATATTTTACTAATATATAAGTTTGCTAAAATGATATTTATATTTCTGATATGTTGTAAGTAAATATTACATAATTATAAAATAATTTTATAATTTTTCAATTGTGGATTACTTTTAAAAGTGATTTTTTTTGGTATTTCTAAATTGAATTGAATTCTGGAATTTTCGCAATTAGTAAATATGATAAATAGTAAATAATATTTGTTTTCACATATATTTTTATTTTTATTAATTCCTCAAGTCGGCATGCCCTTAATCTAGTTTTATAATTATATTTAAATCTTGTTGTTTATCATTATTATTGTATATAGTAAACAAAAAAAGGAAACAAGTAAATGTTATTTAAATGATAAATAAAAAATTGTTAACTCTACAAATTGGGATAAATTATTCAATAGATTATCATGAGGAATGTAATTTTGTAGTAATGGATTTCATAAACAGAAATAACAAGAAGCACAATGTTTAAGTTTAAACTATGCTTAATTACTATTATACTTATTATTATATATTGTTTATGTTGCATAATGAAATACACCAATTATTTATTATTGTTAGTATATATTAATAATATGGTTACTATATATTTATTTATTTGTTATTATATAATATTTAATTGTTATTATCTAACCATTCATTAAATATGATATGATCATAAATTTGAATTAGAAATATCAGTGCTTTAATTTGATTGACCTCACCACTATTTAATGAATCAAATTAATTGTGAAGCAATAGTTCAACTCTGATTTAATTTATTAACATTTATTTATGAATAAATTAAACAAATACAATCATATAATAAAGAATATGAATACATTTATGAAAAGCTTTCCAATTATTTTTAATTTTATGATATTCATTTCGAGTGTACAATTTATAAAGCTGTATTTGTTCTATGGTGTTTGTATATTTAGAAGCACCATATAAAGTTTACATATTAATATATTTGATATAATTCTAACATTTAAAAATGTACTTTATATGTGCAAAATATGAACAGTTGAATATAGTTAGCAAATTTTAGATATTTATAAGATAAAATGCAATAAATTATTATCAGTTAAATTCATATTTATTAGACATATTTAGCTGTAGATTATACTCTTAAAATGGCTTTTCATGAATTTAAAATATGGTTTAAACCGATAAATATTTTTTGTTTTTAAATTATATACTACAAATGTAATTATTAATTACTACTATACATATACAATGCATATAATTTTAATTTGGTCATCTATCTTAATTATACGAATATATATATATATAGTAAATAATATTTTCTAACTGACTATAATTTTAACAAATACAAATTATAATTATATATTCTCATATAGGAAATAATTATATATATGTGTTTGTGCAATTGGTACATGAATATATAATACGTGTCTAATTTATAAAAATAATGTTTTATCAAATATAGATTATACTAATAATTAATACAATATAAATAATATTAGAAAGTTACATGTGTATAAAATATAAATATTTACATTAGTTTAATTATGACATCTAAATACACCAATAATTTATTCATATAATATAATAATAAATTTAAATTTCACAATAGCATGATTGTAAGATTCATATTCCAGTATATATATTATATTTTAGCATATAATTACAAAGAATATAGTTATGAACTCATATAAATTGCAAGACAATGATTCACTTCCTGATGATAAAATATCCATCAATATATATAATATACATTGATATATATATATATAAAATATACATTACATATATATATATATAGATAAAATATCCATCAATATATATATATATACATAAAAAATATCTATTGATATATATATAAAATATAAATTACATATAAATAGAATTGAACTTTGATTTAGATTTAAACAATTTATGCAGAATGGTTAATAAATCTAAATAATATATTTAAGATTCTGTCTAGATGCAATTTTAGGTTGTGTGTACACTTACACTGTACAATGTACACTCATTGTGCACACTGTACACTGTACAATGTACAGTGTACAATCATTGTACAATGTACATCATGCAATATATTTTTCATAATTATATTTATTATTCTTAATAATAATATTAATTTTAGTAAAACCTTTTCTTGTTTAATAGTATTTTTTAGTTTTTCAATACACTGTTAATATTAAATGAATGATATAACTTTGAGTACAATAACAAATCAAGTATATCTTATAAAATATATTATATGAAGTAAATAACATATATCATGAAATATATCGTATAAAGTATTACACAGTGTTTATTTTTATATTAATTTAACCAGACAGTAAAAGACAGTAGCCAATTGTTACAATTCTTCATAATTTCAAATGATATCACTTGAAATTATATGAAGCTGTATCTTTAAAAAGTGGATAAAATTAATAATAATAATTCATATTAATTCAATAATTCATATTAAAAAATTTAATTTGTATCATTAGTTACATTTTTGATTTATCACAATTTCTAGTTTAAAATTAAATGGTTATTGTTATTGTTTAAAATCTTCTTTATTATAATATATAATTATATTGCAATTATCTTATATAAGACTTCAAATATAATTAGTGTCAATTTATTATGGGTGTTTTTTAGCCAAGTAGAAATGAGAAGAAAATATATTTTTAAAATATTGTTAATTTTATTACATAAATTAATTAAAGGTAAAATAGTAAGTGGTTAATATATACATTTATATAATATATATAGTAGTATATAATATATATAGTAGTATATAATATATATAGTAGTATATAATATATATCAAGGTTTGCTTTGAAAAAATGCAATACTAAATTTAAACCTAATTATAAAATATTATTTAGAATTATTTTAATTTGTAGATAAAAT
>OZ038316.1:26691014-26721893 GCA_964035775.1 Osedax frankpressi
AAACTGTAGTTAACTGTAGTTATCTGAAGTTATTTGTAGTTATCTGTAGTTATCTGTAGTTATCTGTAGTAAACTGTAGTTATCTGTTGTTATCTGTAGTTATCTGTAGTTATCTGTAGTTATCTGTAGTAAACTGTAATTAACTGTAGTTATCTGTAGTTATCTGTTGTTATCTGTAGTTATCTGTAGTTATTTGTAGTTATCTGTAGTTATCTGTAGTTATCTGTAGTTATCTGTAGTTATGTAAAGTTATCTGTAGTTATCTGTAGTTATCTGTAGTTATCTGTAGTAAACTGTAGTTATCTGTAGTAAACTGTAGTTATCTGTAGTTATCTGTAGTTATTTGTTGTTATCTGTAGTTATCTGTAGTTATCTGTAGTTATCTGTAGTAAACTGTAATTAACTGTAGTTATCTGTAGTTATCTGTAATTATCTGTAGTTATCTGTAGTTATCTGTAGTTATCTGTAGTTATGTAAAGTTATCTGTAGTTATGTATAGTTATCTGTAGTTATGTATAGTCATCTGCAGTTATCTTTAGTTATCTGAAGTTATCTACAGCTATCAGTAACTTTCAATGATTATCTGTAGTTATAATGAAAATAGATTAAATATACTGTGCAAATTACACATAGGAAGAAGATTGATATTAAATATACATGCTTTAGATATACTTTAGCAGATTTATAATGAAATTTACGCATATTTAGTCCGAAATTGACTACATTTAGACCGATAAAGATGCGAATATACGGGAGAATTACACCACATTTACACCACATTTACACCACATTTACACCACATTTACACCACATTTACACCACATTTACACCACACTTACACCAACCGCAAGCAGCGTTCACGGAGTTAGTGATGCCTCTGTCCACGTCCACCACGACTCCGAGCATTGCGCCGACGTTATCCACGTAAGCTCGGTCCAACAGACGCTTGCGAAAGATTGCGGAGTTGCCGGCGGCAACGACGAATGGCAGAATCGACATCGAGTCGCGAATATGTTTAGTCTGAGATACAGTTGGATGTTTACGTCTACCAACGTCAGTCAGACTGCGGAGAATCTCATCTGGTGGCATATAGGGGGAGTTAGGAGGGTAGTGTGGGGGAGTGGGAGTGGAGTGGGGGGGAGTGGAGGGAGTGGGGGGGGAGTGGAGTGGGGGGGAGTAGGGGGGAGTGAGGGGTTAGTGTGGAGGGAGTGATGGGGCATTGAGGGGCATTGAGGGGGAGTGAGGGGGGAGTGAAGGGGAGTGGGGGGAGTAATGGGGGAGTAATGGGGGAGTGAGGGGGAGTATGGGGGGAGTAGGGGGGAGTGAGGGGGAGTGAGGGGGGAGTGTGGGGGGAGTGGGGGGAGTAGGGGGGAGTGGGGGGAGTGAGGGGGAGTAAGAGGGAGTGGGGGGAGTGAGGGGGGAGTGAGGGGGGAGTGAAGGGGAGTGGGGGAGTAATGGGGGAGTGAGGGGGCATTGAGGGGGAGTGTGGGAGGTGAGAAATTGAGGTGTGAAATTGAGGTGTGATATTGAGGTGTGATATTGAGGTGTGATATTGAGGTGTGATATTGAGGTGTGATATTGAGGTGTGATATTGAGGTGTGATATTGAGGTGTGATATTGAGGTGTGATATTGAGGTGTGATATTGAGGTGTGATATTGAGGTGTGATATTGAGGTGTGATATTGAGGTGTGATATTGAGGTGTGATATTGAGGTGTGAAATGAGCATTTTGGAATATTATTCACCCTATGTTGTAACAAACAAATTATTTGATAATGAAAACAAAATATCGCCGCCAACCAAAGATTTTCGGCACCACCGTAGAAATCGTAGACACAATGGAATTCAAACACTCCTTCAGGTAGATCAACTCTTCGCTCATCTTCCCCTTGTTTAGAATGTTACGACTGTCCCTCTCCAAGTAGGAGATCAATCTGCGCGCGCGCGATGTAGGAGTCAATGTTTCGGCAGAGTCGTCGAGGGGTCGTTAAAGGTTAAAGGTTAAAGATCTTTGTCGTTAGTCGGTGGGCTTACCGGTTCTCATAACAGTAGATAAGCGCGCCGCGATTCGATTGCCCGATGATCGAGAGGCAGAGAAGAGATTTCGCGCGAATGATCGTGGAAGTGTTGTCCAAGAGTTTCATGACTTTCACGAGGAAGTCCTAAGAGAATCGGAGAGCTGTTCAATAAAAGATAACAAACTGCCGGATAAATAAATGATTTCTTGCAAAGAGAAAATAATTATCATCGTCTTGGATTCAGACGAAAATTGAGTTTGATGAGAAATTTTCAATAAACGTTGCAACATTTTTATGTGATCAACTATTTACGAATGAACGGATAATTTCGAAATCGTATAGCGTCGAAAAACTGGTTGCAGAGATGAAAATACCGACGTTCGCGTCCAACCTTGTCGTAGATAATTCGTTTGGAGAGTTTTGCGTCCGAACAGGCCAGGGCCGACGTAAACATTGTGATTATGGGCTGCGGACGGAGGTCAAGGTCACCGCACCAGATTATAAGACGATTTAGAGATTGAAAGTGGGAAGGCGATGAGCAGTTTATAAGTTGTAGAATAGGAGGCGATGCCAAGGAGGTTAAAGGTCGCGGATGGGAGGACTACCGACCTGATGTATTTTTCCGATAAGCCGGGAACCAAAAGTTAATTCGATTAATGAAGAGATGCCGACCTTGTCCAATAACTGAAGAAACAAAGATTGATTCTGTTTCGTTATTCTGCTCAATGCCTTTAAAATGCGAATGGTGGAGGTCAAAATCACTAATAAATACTTCGAGGTCTTTGGTATAATTATTTGATTCCAAGTAAGAAATAACTATGGAGAAAATAATAAATGATATCAATATTAATTATTGGATTTTTACACATTATTAAAAAAATATAAAATCTATAACTATTATATTTATTGTTATTTATACAAATTTTTCATATTATATAATAAAAATATTAGAAGTACAGATACATTAGAAGTACAGATACATTAGAAGTACAGATACATTAGAAGTACAGATACATTAGAAGTACATTTACATTAGAGGTACAGATACATTAGAAGTACAGATACATTAGAAGTACAGATACATTAGAAGTACAGATACATTAGAAGTACAGATACATTAGAAGTACAGATACATTATAAGTACAGATACATTAGAAGTACAGATACATTAGAAGTACAGATACATTAGAAGTACAGATACATTAGAAGTACAGATACATTAGAAGTACAGATACATTAGAAGTACAGATACATTAGAAGTACAGATACATTAGAAGTACAGATACATTAGAAGTACAGATACATTAGAAGTACAGATACATTAGAAGTACAGATACATTAGAAGTACAGATACATTAGAAGTACAGATACATTAGAAGTACAGATACATTAGAAGTACAGATACATTAGAAGTACAGATACATTAGAAGTACAGATACATTAGAGGTACAGATACATTAGAAGTACAGATACATTAGAAGTACAGATACATTAGAAGTACAGATACATTAGAAGTACAGATACATTAGAAGTACAGATACATTAGAAGTACAGATACATTAGAAGTACAGATACATTAGAAGTACAGATACATTAGAAGTACAGATACATTAGAAGTACATTTACATTAGAGGTACAGATACATTAGAAGTACAGATACATTAGAAGTACATTTACATTAGAGGTACAGATACATTAGAAGTACAGATACATTAGAAGTACAGATACATTAGAAGTACAGATACATTATAAGTACATTTACATTAGAAGTACATTTACATTAGAAGTACATTTACATTAGATGTACATTTACATTAGAAGTACATTTACATTAGAAGTACATTTACATTAGAAGTACAGATACATTAGAGGTACAGATACATTAGAAGTACAGACATCAAGAGAACACTAACTGTGACACAAGACAGTTTCAATGCATCGCTGGTGCTGAAGGTAAAGGACTGCCAGAGGGCAAGGGTCACTTCGTTGGTGAGAAAACGTGCCACATAATGACGGTGAGTAGTGGACACGCATTCCAACGTCTTGACCGCGTAGTGCTTGACTAGGTGGTCTTCCTGTATACGGCGAAATTAAGTTGAGGCAGAAGGTCGAGTGCATCATCAATATCAAATGAATTTAACTATTGATTTGGTCGTTAAATAGAACATTAAAGTTAGGCGCCGTACCCTATCCCCAACATCATCCCTAACCCCATCCCTAACCATAACCCCAACCCTAACACAATCCCTAACACCATCCCTAACCATAAGCCCAACCCCAACCATAACCCCAACCCAAACCCCATCCCTGACCCTAGCCCTATATATAACCCTAACCCCATCCCTAACCCTATCCCTAACCCTAACACCATCCCTAACCCTAACCCCATCCCTAACCCTAACCCCATCCCTAACCCTAACCCCATCCCTAACCCTAACCCCATCCCTAACCCCATCACTAACCCTAACCTCAACCATAACCCTAACCTCAACCATAACCCTAACCCCATCCCTAACCCTATCCCTAACCCCATCCTTAACCCTAACCCCATCTCGGAGGCATCGTATGATCAGTGTATAGAGCACGTTGGGCACAGTCCAGTTGTTTACGACGTCGACGTGATTCTCTTGCTGGAATGACGAAATGTACGACAGGTTTTCAGAATCGTAATCAACGACGTCAATAGTCGTAGCGACGTATTACAACGGCGATGGGAGCAAAGGTTATTAATAATAGAGGCGAGGCTCATTCATTGTCGCAAACGTAATCCTGACTCCGGCTAACCTGCACTGCCGCCATGAAAAGAAGTTCTCCCAACGCCGGCAGTATCAAGGCCTTCTGTTTCGCGTTATGGAAGTGTTCGCGGAATATGTCGGTCAGCAACGAAACTATCTGCAATTCGCGGTTGAAAACTGAACGTCGCAATGTTTTAATAATTTCCAGCGATTCCCAATAACGACTATACATATATTTCAGGAAACATGGTAAAGTGGTAGATTTCGTACGAGTTGACAACACGGATTTGCTGACCTCGGCGGTGCTAACCTCGGTGATGCTGGTGTCCGGGGAGAGGTGCTGGACGTGCAGACAAAGTAGGCCAATCAGACGACACAAGCGCTTTTTTCTGTACAACGAACTCGAGGGTAAAGATCCGCGCGCAATTCGACGGCCAACATGTTGACGAACGCGAGTTACAATCGCCGGACGCAGAACCAACGAGGTCAAAGTTCACTCGGCACGGGACAGCCGCAAAGTAAAGTGCAGCGTAATCGCGGGAAATTTACGTGGAAATTTACATGCTACGCCTCGACAATAATAACATTCGAACGTTATTATATTATTATCTTATTATCTTATTATCTTATTATCTTATTATCTTATTATCTTATTATCTTATTATCTTATTATATTATTATCTTATTATCTTATTATATTATTATCTTATTATATTATTATCTTATTATATTATTATCTTATTATATTATTATCTTATTATCTTATTATATTATTATCTTATTATATTATTATCTTATTATATTATTATCTTATTATATTATTATCTTATTATATTATTATCTTATTATATTATTATCTTATTATATTATTATCTTATTATATTATTATCTTATTATATTATTATCTTATTATATTATTATCTTATTATATTATTATCTTAATTATCTTATTATATTATTATCTTATTATATTATTATCTTATTATATTATTATCTTATTATATTATTATCTTATTATATTATTATCTTATTATATTATTATCTTATTATATTATTATATTATTATCTTATTATATTATTATCTTATTATATTATTATCTTATTATATTATTATCTTATTATATTATTATCTTATTATATTATTATCTTATTATATTATTATATTATTATCTTATTATATTATTATCTTATTATATTATTATCTTATTATATTATTATCTTATTATATTATTATCTTATTATATTATTATCTTATTATATTATTATCTTATTATCTTATTGTCTTATTATATTATTATCTTATTATATTATTATATTATTATCTTATTATATTATTATATTATTATCTTATTATCTTATTATATTATTATATTATTATCTTATTATCTTATTATATTATTGTCTTATTATATTATTATATTATTATCTTATTATATTATTATATTATTATATTATTATATTATTATCTTATTATATTATTGTCTTATTATATTATTATATTATTATATTATTATATTATTATCTTATTATATTATTATATTATTATCTTATTATATTATTATCTTATTATATTATTATATTATTATCTTATTATATTATTATATTATTATCTTATTATATTGTTATATTATTATATTATTATATTAATTATTATCTTATTATATTAATTATTATATTATTATATTATTATCTTATTATATTATTATCTTATTATATTATTATCTTATTATATTATTATATTATTATCTTATTATATTATTATATTATTATATTATTATATTATTATATTATTATCTTAATTATTATATTATTATATTATTATATTATTATATTATTATTATATTATTATATTATTATATTATTATCTTATTATATTATTATATTATTATCTCATTATATTATTATCTTATTATATTATTATATTATTATCTCATTATATTATTATATTATTATATTATTATATTATTATATTAATTATTATATTATTATATTAATTATTATATTATTATATTAATTAATATATTATTATATTATTATATTAATCAATATATGATTATATTATTATATTAATTATTATAATATTATATTAATTAATATATTATTATATTAATTATTATAATATTATATTAATTAATATATTATTATATTATTATATTAATTATTATATTATTATATTAATTAATATATTATTATATTATTATATTAATCAATATATTATTATATTATTATATTAATTATTATATTATTATATTAATTAATATATTATTATATTATTATATTAATTAATATATTATTATATTATTATATTAATCAATATATTATTATATTATTATATTAATTATTATAATATTATATTAATTAATATATTATTATATTATTATATCAATTATTATATTATTATATTAATTATTATATTATTATATTAATTATTATCTTATTATATTAATCGTGTGCAAATCGCTGAGGTCATGTTCTCGTATAAAGCGTGTTGTTTACTCTACTGACATTTCGAAGTGCGCCAAACTCAACACCGACTTCAGATGTTCGCAGATGACGGCGAAGATTTTCGACCGGTTCACGAGAATCCGCGAGAACGGAACGGCCAACTCGGCGACGTAGTTCAGCAGGGAAGTAGACCGCGGCGACAGATTGCCTGTAGAGGGCGGGCTCGCGGGGTTCAGAGGTAGGCCGGAGCATATGTGCCGGCGCAATCCGGCGAGGAATCGGTTAAAATGCTTTTCTGGAATGTAATCCGAAGAACATACGTCGAGAAAATAAACTTAAATATCCGCAGATAAAAATGATATCACCGAAAGTAGACTTCTATTACATCATCAGAGTAGACTTAGGTTACATTACAAAAGGTAGACTTCTATTACATCATCAGAGTAGATTTAGGTTACATTACAAAAGGTAGACTTCTATTACATCATCAGAGTAGACTTAGGTTACATTACAAAAGGTAGACTTCTATTACATCATCAGAGTAGACTTAGGTTACATTACAAACGGTGGACTTCTATTACATCATCAGAGTAGACTTAGGTTACATTACAAAAGGTAGACTTCTATTACATCATCAGAGTAGACTTAGGTTTCATTACAATAGGTAGACTTCTATTACATCATCAGAGTAGACTTAGGTTACATTACAAAAGGTAGACTTCTATTACATCATCAGAGTAGACTTAGGTTACATTACAAACGGTGGACTTCTATTACATCATCAGAGTAGACTTAGGTTACATTACAAAAGGTAGACTTCTATTACATCATCAGAGTAGACTTAGGTTTCATTACAATAGGTAGACTTCTATTACATCATCAGAGTAGACTTAGGTTACATTACAAAAGGTAGACTTCTATTACATCATCAGAGTAGACTTAGGTTACATTACAAAAGGTAGACTTCTATTACATCATCAGAGTAGACTTAGGTTACATTACAATAGGTAGACTTCTATTACATCATCAAAGTAGACTTAGGTTACATTACAAAAAGTAGACTTCTATTACATCATCAGAGTAGACTTAGGTTACATTACAAAAGGTAGACTTCTATTACATCATCAGAGTAGACTTAGGTTACATTACAATAAGTAGACTTCTATTACATCATCAGAGTAGATTTAGGTTACATTACAAATATTACATAATAAAATGTAAATTTCATTACAAAAGGTAGACTTCTATTACATCATTAAAGTAGATTTATTTAGATTGGCATTGGCTTTTACAAAGATTACAATGAAACCGACTTTGGAACTGAAAATGGGCCTGAAATGACACTGACCATTGGTTGGTTCATAGGAAGAGAATATGTTGCTGACCACTATTGAGAGATAAGTCTGTAAGTCCTCATCCCCAACTTGTCGTAGCTGTGCGACTATTTGGTAGTAGGGGGAGTAGGGGGAGGCAGTAGGGGGGAGGCAGTAGGGGGGAGGCAGTGGGGTGGAGGCAGTGGGGTGGAGGCAGTGGGGTGGAGGCAGTGGGGGGGAGGCAGTGGGGTGGAGGCAGTGGGGTGGAGGCAGTGGGGTGGAGGCAGTGGGGTGGAGACAGTGGAGGGAAGCAATCGGGGGAGTTGGGGTGGGGGGAGGCAGTAGGGGGGGTGGAGGCAGTGGGGTGGAGGCAGTGGGGTGGAGGCAGTGGGGTAGAGGCAGTGGGGGGAAGCAATCGGGGGAGTGGGGGTAAGGGGAGGCAGTGGGGGTGGAGTCAGTGGGGGTGGGGGGTAGGCAGTGGGGTGGAGGCAGTGGTGTGGAGGTAGTGGGGGGAGGCAATCGGGGGAGTGGGGGTGGGGGGAGTCAGTAGGGGGGGGTGGAGGCAGTGTGGGTGGTGACAGTGGGGTGGAGACAGTGGGTGGAGACAGTGGGGGGAGGCAATCGGGGGAGTGGGGGTGGGGGTGGAGGCAATGGGTGGAGGCAGTGGGGGTGGAGAAAGTGGGGGTGGGGGGAGGCAGTGGGGTGGAGGCAGTAGGGGTGGAGACAGTGGGGGGGAGGCAATGGAGGGTGGCAGTGGGGGGAGCCAGTGGGGGTGGTGGCAGTGGGGTTTGGGTGGTGAGATTAGGGAGATTTGTGTCGGGATGTTGGTACCAATCAAGGTGGACGTGGGACTGATTGCAGTAGAGTGGGATAAACTTCGTCGTAGGATATGAAATGGTCAGATTGGTGTTTAAATATTAAATAACTGGTTTTGGTAACTTACTGGTTTGGAAGGCAAAAGGAAGAGATTTTGGTTCATATTTATTTATTGTCAGCTTTTCAATCTGGGAAAAAGATTTGCATTAAGAAATTATAATCATTAATGTTTTGCATGAAAAAACGTCATCGATTATTATCTCTGTTAGAATAAAAAAGGAGTTGCAAAATCATTACATAACGATGTTAATGGGGATTACATAACAAGTGATGCAACTTTATATTGCAATACCTGCTATTACTTTAATTCACAACTATAAATTACTACTTCCTGCCGTTATCTGGAGAGCTGATTTTGATAAGAAACCTTTGGATTATCCACAATTTGAGAGACAATGAAATCCGTTTGATAGAAAGCAAGGTGATAGATAGAAGGCTGATCTGGAGTATGGAGGTGAAAGGTAACTAATGTAACTAATGTAACTAATGTAACTTATGTAACTAATGTAACTTATGTAACTAATGTAACTTATGTAACTAATGTAACTTATGTAACTTATGTAACTTATGTAACTTATGTAACTTATGTAACTTATGTAACTTATGTAACTAATGTAACTTATGTAACTTATGTAACTTATGTAACTTATGTAACTTATGTAACTAATGTAACTTATGTAACTTATGTAACTTATGTAACTTATGTAACTTATGTAACTTATGTAACTTATGTAACTTATGTAACTTATGTAACTAATGTAACTAATGTAACTAATGTAACTTATGTAACTTATGTAACTTATGTAACTTATGTAACTTATGTAACTTATGTAACTTATGTATCTTATGTAACTTATGTAACTTATGTAACTTATGTAACTTATGTAACTAATGTAACTAATGTAACTTATGTAACTTATGTAACTTATGTAACTTATGTAACTAATGTAACTAATGTAACTTATGTACCTAATGTAACTTATGTAACTTATGTAACTTATGTAACTTATGTAACTTATGTATCTTATGTAACTTATGTAACTTATGTAACTTATGTAACTTATGTAACTTATGTACCTAATGTACCTAATGTAACTTATGTAACTTATGTAACTTATGTAACTTATGTAACTTATGTAACTTATGTAACTAATGTAACTAATGTAACTTATGTAACTTATGTAACTTATGTAACTAATGTAACTAATGTAACTTATGTAACTAATGTAACTTATGTAACTTATGTAACTAATGTAACTAATGTAACTTATGTACCTAATGTAACTTATGTAACTTATGTAACTTATGTAACTTATGTAACTTATGTATCTTATGTAACTTATGTAACTTATGTAACTTATGTAACTTATGTAACTAATGTAACTTATGTAACTAATGTAACTTATGTAACTTATGTAACTTATGTAACTTATGTAACTTATGTAACTAATGTAACTTATGTAACTTATGTAACTTATGTAACTTATGTAACTTATGTAACTAATGTAACTAATGTAACTTATGTACCTAATGTAACTTATGTAACTTATGTAACTTATGTAACTTATGTAACTTATGTATCTTATGTAACTTATGTAACTTATGTAACTTATGTAACTTATGTAACTAATGTAACTTATGTAACTAATGTAACTTATGTAACTTATGTAACTTATGTAACTTATGTAACTTATGTAACTAATGTAACTTATGTAACTTATGTAACTTATGTAACTTATGTAACTTATGTAACTAATGTAACTTATGTAACTAATGTAACTTATGTAACTAATGTAACTTATGTAACTAATGTAACTAATGTAACTAATGTAACTTATGTAACTTATGTAACTTATGTAACTTATGTAACTTATGTAACTTATGTAACTAATGTAACTAATGTAACTAATGTAACTAATGTAACTAATGTAACTTATGTAACTTATGTAACTTATGTAACTTATGTAACTTATGTAACTTATGTAACTAATGTAACTTATGTAACTTATGTAACTAATGTAACTTATGTAACTTATGTAACTTATGTAACTTATGTAACTTATGTAACTTAAGAAACTTGTGTAACTTATGTAAAATTATGTTTCATTTATATAGATTACCTTTATTTTCAACAAGATCTGAGAAATGAGAAGAAATGTTAAGCACTGAAGAATTCGTGAATGAACTGAAATGAAGAGAAAATTAATAATTCAAGCAATTTACAATATTATATAATATTTATTATATATTATATTATATCATTGTTTAGGAATTATTACAAAGAATTAATATTGAAAATACAATTGTAAAATGGTTGTAAAAGTAAATATATTATTAATTCACAAATTTAATTATAAACTGATGAGATCTGAAATGCAATCTCACACAACAATCAATATCCAAGCAACCATCCAGGTATTTTTGTTTTGTTAGTTGCATAACAAAAGTGAAAATTCGTTCAGTTACATTTATATATATATATTTATATTTATATTTATTGATTTAAAAAATAATTACATAATATTTATGTCGTCTAGTTTTTCGGGTAGGCCATGCGAACTGGACTAAAGCCGTCAAACCTCAACGCAAAAGTGACGTTGCTATCCTGCTGAGGGCGGTTTATGGAGTTGACCGCGGTGCAAGGTTCGGATGGATTAACCGAGGCGGTTCCTTCGCGGGTGAACGAGTTACGGTCCTGGCGGCTAGAGGTCATACCGAGGTCGAGGTCGAGGTCGTAAACGGCGGCGGCGACCTCTAGACTCTTCTCCTTCTCGATGATCTCGGCGACATCGCGAGAGGTCAAAGTGTCGCCTCGAGTTGCAGCCGTAAAAGATTTCACAGCCGAAGCAGCAGATGGTGAGGATCCACCAGCAGTCAAAGTTTTACAGTCCTCTTCTGCTTCTTCTTTTGTAGAGGTCGGGGGTCGGGGTTGATGAGTAGAGGTCGGGGGTTGGGGTAGGTGAGTAGAGGTCGGGGGTCGGGGTTGGTGAGTAGAGGTCGGGGGTCGGGGTTGGTGAGTAGAGGTCGGGGGTCGGAGTTGGTGAGTAGATGGGAGGGTTGGGGTAGGTGAGTAGAGGTGGGGGTCGGGGTTGGTGAGCAGAGGTCGGGGGGTTGGGGTAGGTGAGTAGAGGTCGGGGGTCGGGGTTGGTGAGCAGAGGTCGGGGGTCGGGGTTGGTGAGCAGAGGTCGGGGGTCGGGGTTGGTGAGCAGAGGTCGGGGGTCGGGGTAGGTGAGTAGAGGTCGAGGGTTGGGGTTGGTGAGTAGAGGCGAGGGTTGGGGTTGGTGAGTAGAGGGGAGGGTTGGGGTAGGTGAGTAGAGGTGGGGGTCGGGGTTGGTGAGTAGAGTGGATTGGTAATTAATGTGTTGATGGAATAAAGTGGTATAGAGTGACTGAGTAAGGGATTAAGGGGAATTAATGGATAATTAATGAGGGTTGAGTGTCGATAAGTGAGGGTAAGAGGGGATTTATATGGAGGAGGGATATTGAGCTCAGAGATTATTTATTAAGATAGCTAAATTACTTAAGTTAACAAGGTCAGAGTTCAATCTGTTGCATCTGTAGTCAATTAGGCTAAATGAATACTGAATTTAAGAAAGTAGCCACAAAATGGATGAAAGTAAACATCGACCAAACCAACCGTTATCCAGAGTTACGTCGCAGATCTTTCCCAAGGAAGACGCCGCATTACGCACCAACTCTTGGATGGTGTTGTCCTCCGAGGACACTACGAGGTCAGAGGCAAATAATAAGTCGAATATGAACAATGGTTATGATGCAATTTAATATATTTTAGTGCATCATCATTATTATTATTAATATTATTATAATTATAATTGTCATTGTCATTTTCATGATTATTATTATTAATTATTATTAACAATTATATTATTTGGTTTAAACGAAGAAAAAAAGAAAAATTAATCACAAAGGTTATAATAATTATAATATTTTGGTTATAAGTTTCTATAATTCTATGTAATAGTTATGCAATCGACCGTTCCAGAGAGTACCTGGATTGAAATCACTGATTAATGGTGTTCGTAAAAAGTAGAAAACTTCTGGGGATACAGAGAAGCCTGGGGGAAGTTTTATTGGACAAACCTCGAGTGTTCTTATTGGTGCAAAAGCTCGCGATTGACTTTCTGACGCTGAGATTCATCGACAAGTCAAATTCTTTGCATAGGTCGTGGATTTGGCTGTTCCAGAAAGGATGCTTGATCACGTCGTCCCAAGTTAGCCTTGATGTGGAGGGGTTTGGGTTTTGGGTTTTGGGTTTGGGTTTGGGTTTGGGGTTTGGGTTTGGGGTTTGGCTTTGGGGTATTGCTTAGTGCAGGGAATGCTCTGCATTAGAATACATTTATTTTGTCATCATACATTTGATCACATTAAAGTTCACCTTGCCAAAGTTCATACATTTATTATTTATTAATGCTAATAATATCCTATTAATTTTATTTATAATGCACAACATTAAATATCGCCATATGCCAAGAGCACTAGTGTACGTGTATGGGCATGTCAACTAGAGGAGAAAATATTCTGTCGGTCTAATTGCAAACCCAAACCTAAAGTGAAATACGAAAATACTTTATTGCAATCAGATGAGAATTTATTTTAGAACGGAAAGTGATTTGAAAAATTGAATTAATATAATTTATAATATGAATTATAACCTTTACATATACATATGGTTATATTATTGACGGGGTCAATATTTCGGTGAATGCTAATGGAATTTTCCGCTAGTTAGTCAAACATCATTATTAATTCATTTATTAGATTATCTTAACTTAAAATCTATATTTTATTAAATTTAAGTTAATTCATGCGCATATTCTAATTTGACATTCGGAAGTTATATAACAAAATGTATTGACAATGTAGCAATCTTATCTCTCTTGACCATGTAATTAAGCTTTCCAATCAAAACAAACAATAGAATTTAATCGGCATTCAATAAAAGAATAAAAATATTACATATATTTTACTGTAACATATTATATTATATTATAAATAAAACACAATTAAAAATAAAACACTTGTTTGTGAATTTATATGTAATCTTATATAAATAGAATAGAATATTTCCAGGTAGGAACATTTTGTAAATAATGTTTTTTTCTTGTTATTTTACTTAAAACTAATAATCAATAATATTCTATTTACAATTTCTTAAATATTTATAATCATAATATTTACAATCCTGAGGATAATAGTGAATTTATTTCGGATTTATTAATAGTAAAATTTCATAACTATGGATGAAAGATTGACACTAATGATTCTATAGAAAATGTTGCAATATAACCCTAGAAAATAATTGAAAATTATCATTATAAATATTAATAATCTAAAAAAGATTTCATTATGAATACAAATTATTGTTGTTCAAAAAACAAGCCTCTTCATACCCAATGCTAAATATCATATAGATGTCTACATCATAAACACTGCACCACCTGGTGACTGGATGTCTACATCATAACCACTGCAACACCTGGTGCCTGGATGTCTACATCATAACCACTGCACCACCTGGTACCTGGATGTCTACATCATAACCACTGCAACACCTGGTGACTGGATGTCTACATCATAACCACTGCACCACCTGGTGCCTGGATGTCTGCATCATAACCACTGCACCACCTGGTTACTGGATGTCTACATTATAACCACTGCACAGCCTGGTGATTGGACGTCTACATCATAACCACTG
Organism: Osedax frankpressi; assembly: GCA_964035775.1. Lineage (NCBI taxonomy): Eukaryota > Metazoa > Annelida > Polychaeta > Sabellida > Siboglinidae > Osedax > Osedax frankpressi. Next base: position 26,706,121 of record OZ038316.1, read on the forward strand.
CACCACCTGGTGCCTGGATGTCTGCATCATAACCACTGCACCACCTGGTGCCTGGATGTCTACATCATAACCACTGCACCGCCTGGTGCCTGGATGTCTACAAGTTAACTATAGATCCACTTACAAACTGTATTGAACTCACCTGTTGAAAGATTCCTTTTCAAGTAGATTGCAGACGATGTCATTGAAATCCTGGCTGGCTTTGTTGGACAGACGCTGACCTTTCACCTTTAGAGGCGGCACACCGTCATTGCAAATAGAGTAAATAAGGTCTTTGTCGGAATCGCCAGTAAACGGAACGCTACCTGTCAATCATATAATGCGATGATGTGGTATTTTAAATAGTGTAGAGTGGTAGTGGGGGCTATAGGGTTAGTTGAGGCATAGGGAGCAGTGGGGGCTATAGGGTTAGTTGAGGCATAGGGAGCAGTGGGGGCTATAGGGTTAGTTGGGGCATAGGGAGCAGTGGGGGCTATAGGGTTAGTTGAGGCATAGGGAGCAGTGGGGGCTATAGGGTTAGTTGAGGCAAAGGTAGTAGCGGGGGCTATAGGGTTAGTTGAGACATAGGGAGCAGTGGGTGCTATAGGGTTAGTTGAGGCATAGGTAGTAGTGGGGGCTATAGGGTTAGTTGAGGCATAGGGGGGGCTATAGGGTTAGTTGAGGCATAGGGAGCAGTGGGGGCTATAGGGTTAGTTGAGACAGTGGGAGCAGCGGGGGCTATAGGGTTAGTTGAGACAGTGGGAGCAGCGGGGGCTATAGGGTTAGTTGAGGCATAGGGAGCAGTGGGGGCTATATGGTTAGTTGAGACAGTGGGAGCAGTGGGGACTATAGGGTTAGTTGAGGCATAGGAAGCAGTGGGGGCTATAGGGTTAGTTGAGACAGTGGGAGCAGTGGGGGCTATATGGTTAGTTGAGGCATAGGGAGCAGTGGGGGCTATATGGTTAGTTGAGACAGTGGGAGCAGTGGGGGCTATAGGGTTAGTTGAGGCATAGGGAGCAGTGGGGGCTATATGGTTAGTTGAGACAGTGGGAGCAGTGGGGACTATAGGGTTAGTTGAGGCATAGGGAGCAGTGGGGACTATAGGGTTAGTTGAGACAGTGGGGGCTATAGGGTTAGTTGAGGCATAGGGAGCAGTGGGGGCTATAGGATTAGTTGAGGCATAGGGAGCAGTGGGGACTATATGGTTAGTTGAGACAGTGGGAGCAGCGGGGGCTATAGGGTTAGTTGAGACAGTCGGAGCAGCGGGGGCTATAGGGTTAGTTGAGACAGTGGGAGCAGCGGGGGCTATAGGGTTAGTTGAGACAGTGGGGGCTACGGGTTCAGGACTCCTAAAAACCTGAGAACATTTCGAATAAGATAATGCCGAGGGACCACGCATCACTTTCTACACAGAACTCCGGTGTGGGCGTGGCTAGTAGTTCTGGAGCGCTGTACAGTGGGTTGTCTACAAGGCAATGGAAATTGGATGAAAAGCCAATGGGAAATAGATTTTAATTAACGATTGACCAATGAAAAAGACGCATGAATAAATTGCATATTAATTACAGATAATAGATTATTACATTAATTATAGATTATATATTACTATATTAATAATAGATAATAGATTACTATATCAATTATAGATAATAGATTACTATATCAATTATAGATAATAGATTACTATATTACTTATAGATAATAGATTAATATATTAATAATTTAAATCAGTTATTTACTAAATAATGGTTTTGGTAGTCAGTGAAGAATATATTCCTAAATAATTATTGGCATCTGTCAGATATAATGAGGACAAAATTATAAAATATAATTTCAATAGATTCGAACACCAATCAGAAATCTGTTGACTCGATTATAATGACAACGATTTGACATATATATCAAAAGCGAACATGTTTTATTTTTTCCATGGAAATCAAATAAGATTTTTTTAAATTCTAAATATAATCCTAGATTTTCCTAGATTAATAAAAGAACAAACTAATACAAAATATTAGTTTTTGACGATATATAATTTAGGGCTATAAACGCAAATTAAAGAAACTAACAAGATGACGTGTATGTGAGACCGGTATCTGTGAATGGAGAGGTGCTTATTATGTAAAAGTGCTTATTATGTAAAAGTGCTTATTGTGAAGAGGTAGATGATATGCGAGCAAATAATAAAGTCGAATACAGAAAATCAACCAATCAGAATTAAATGATTCGTTGAGTATAGATAAGCGTAGATATCGTCCTTTGCTCGTCGTGTTACGTCTGCAATAATAACCCGGCTCCAGGAACTGCTGCAACAGGTCGTCGAGGTCTTCGCCTTCCAGTCGACTGATTCCGAAATCGCTGAGCTTCAAAATTCCGTGGCAATCGAATCTCATCTGAAAACAATAGCCGTTAGCGGACGCCCAACAGAGACTCGTGGTATTCACGGTAAGGGTAGTGGGGTAGACATCGGGTTAGACATCGGGTTAGACATCGGGGTAGACATCGGGTTAGACATCGGGTTAGACGTCGGGTTAGACGTCGGAGGTAGACATCGGGGTAGACATCGGGTTAGACATCGGGGGTAGACATCGAGTTAGACATCGAGTTAGACATTGGGGTAGACATCGGGGTAGACATCGAGTTGGACATTGGGGTAGACATAGGGTTAGACATCGGGGTAGACATCGAGTTAGACATTGGGGTAGACATCGGGGTAGACATCGAGGTAGTGGGGTAGACGTCGGGTTAGACGTCGGGTTAGACATTGGGGTAGACATCGGGGGTAGACGTCGGGGTAGACATCGAGTTAGACGTCGGGTTAGACATCGGGGTAGACATCAAGGGTAGACGTCGGGGTAGACATCGAGTTAGACATCGGGGTAGACGTAGGGGTAGACATCGGGTTAGACGTCGGGTTAGAGCACACCAAGCGATAAGATAATAATTCATAAAAACCTTGCTCGGCTGCAAATCGGCGAAAATGATTCCCAGCGAGTGAACGTGAAATAAACCGCAGACGATATCGGCCGCAAACTTCCGGATTGTAGTTTCCGGAAGGGCTCCATCCTGAGCCATCAGAGATTCCAGAGTTCCTCCTAAGGACGGGAGCGTTGTATTCGTATAGCTTTTGTAAACGTAACGTAGATCAATAATGCTTTATTTCAATTCAATAAATATAAATGGTACATGAATTTTATTGGTTCTTATTATATATAAGTTGAAATGGAATCATAATCTGGCAAAATTTGGTAATTAAAATAGAATTTATATCTGAGATTACCACTTAATAAAAAAGTAACAATATTTGAAATTTAGAAAAGATCATATCATATTTATAATAAAATCACTATTTAATATAAGATGAGATATAGTTTATATATATTAACATATTTACAGTGAGTTCGTATTAACCTGTACACAAATCAACGACTAGCCAAAGATTGTGAGTGGTTTCATACCATTCGAAAAAGCGTACAACATTCGTGTGTTTAATTTCATGGGTGAGTCGAACCTGTTTAATACGATATCTAGATAATGTAAAACTGCCCCAAGCGTCGTGGAAATCGTTAATTCATCTTTTATAGAGAAAAATAGTTTTGCAAATGCGTAACATGTACTGTCAATGTTCTCGCAATTTAATAACCACGGTTTAAATAGCGTTGGTCCTGGATAGCTACAAGTGAACGATAGTTAAATGTGGGCAGTGAAACGACAGAGACTACCATGGTCTACAATTCTCAAAGTATTTATATATTGTGAAATAATAAAGTATAATGAATATGTAAAATGATGAATATGTGAATATAATATGAATATGTGAATATGTAACATAAAACTTGTATAAAATGCACTAGTCACATTTTATTTTCAACAAATAAATTGATCAATTATAATATCTAAATCAGATGTATCAAATAATCATACGACAACTCCCTGGAATTAATAATACACCTACGGTGATATGGTGTAGATTTGCGTAAAACATGTCTATTTATCAATAATGTATCAGAAAGTTAATATCAATATAGCATAACTAAATAACTACATTTTAAAATCTAATAAATTCTAATGTAATTAGATTAATTGAATCTCTCTTACAAATAATAGTATAACGTTGGGTAACAAATTAACAAACCAACGTATACACAAAAGAATAACTTATTCGATATAGATGTTGCTAATAATACATTTTAAGAGTAGTAGAACTATCATAGAGCTACTTCAAAGTTAAAATACATATATCTATACACAACGGATATTTGATTAAACTCTGCGTGTAGAATTAAATTATAGAAATAAATGCTTTTGTTTAGTTGACAAAGTTAGCAAGGTATGTTCAGCGGCAAGTGCAAATGGTCGGCCTACTTACTGAGGTCAAGGAATATAGAGAATTTCCTATCTAAAGTTAGATAATCTGTTGATCTCGTACGTACATACATATATTCACTCGCATATACTTTAAACATAATCATACTGTATCCAAATCGTTGTCACCGTATAGTTGTAGCGCCGAAATGATTCTATGCGTAAGATTGCATTATTGTAAGCGATTTAATCATAGGTGATAGTTATTCATCATTCTCTAGTATCTCAAACTAATTTTATCATAAATAAAAACAAATAAGGAAATACATTTATTTCGGATACAATATGATCATATATGTTTACTGTCTGTTAATTCGCTATATATAGGTGGATATTGTTACTCTTAAATAGGTAACAATGTTCATGATATATCATAGTTACTCACCATAAGTTCAAATAGTATTGTTGTCATATATCAAGTATGCTTTTTATTATATGCTTTTTATTATATTAGTAGGCCAGCTCAGTCGAGACTATCTAGTAATTTCTACTGCGAGTTCTAGTAATGTGAATACAAACAACTTACCAAATTTGTAACTTCTGGTCTTTTGATTTTTTCTATGCAATGTATAGCCACAAATTCGATAGTTCCTTTACGACGTCCTTTATATATAAGATGATTTTCTCGTTTATCAGTTTCTTCATATAATACAAAATTTTCCATGTTGATAAAAATTAATAAAAATACAAAATTTTAAAAGTAGGAATATTGTATTTGAAAGAAATATTGATATAATTTCGAAATAAAATGAATAATAAAATTTGCTTATTTTGTTATCAGTTTTAAAACATTTAATATATATATATAATAAAAAAAATTTGAAATTTTTATTTTTATTTTGAATTTCAACGGATATACAAAGGTTATATACATCCTGTTAGCAACCATGATCAATGATAATTCGTATGGAAATTAATCCTAGATTTATATTTTCATAGAAAATTGTAAACTATATAAGATATTGGCTATGATATTAATATATATATATGGATTGATTACATATTTAATAAATAAATTTTTGTTTTTTTTTTTAAATTAAAAATATATGGTTTCATACGATATATTAATGTAAGCCAAGATTATCAAGGTAATCTTAGATACAAGTATGTTAATATTATAAATATTTGTGCTAAAAAACTAAGTATTATATTATGAATAAGATATACAATAACTGTACAAATATTATAAACTACGGTTTGGAAAGATATAAATCTGTCATTTGCGTTTGAACAAGAAATTGATGTCATCTGCTAATACTTAATTACTAATACTACTAATTAATTTTGTTATTTCCTTTTATTAATTAGGTAAGTGATTTATATATATTAGATGTAATAGTGTACCTAGGTTGGACCCCTATAGTATAATAATAGGATATCGAGTAACAAATAATTCATAATGTATCATTGATTTTTATAAGTTGTTCCCATATACAAAGATAACAAATATTAATTTTAAAGTTTATCACATATCATATATATATGTTATTTTAATATTAAAATGGAACTATGCATTATATCTAGCCTTAACATATTTTGAAATGATGAGTTTTTAAATTTGACAACATTATTGGCTAGATTGATAATTTTAGTATATTTTCTATCATTCAAGAGATTAGAGACATTATTGATTTTAGTATATAGATTTTAATTTATTTAATGTCTAGGATAATTATAAATTGGTATGGTTTTATTAAAGATGGATTTGAATTTTTTATCAACAATAAGTAATTATGTTTTATTTGATATATCCATTTGTTTTAATTCTATTGCATTGTTATTCTGGGCTTCATGGATTGGTGCATTTATTAGTGATTTTCGTTAATGATTATTCCTAGATTGTAGGAATAAATAATCTGATAGATAATGTTAGTAAGATAATGATAATAAGCTATCTGGTGTTATTATTAGTAGTAATTATTGTAGGTTTATAACAAATTTTAAAAATATGGAATTATGTTATCTAGAAAATTGTAAATTGAAATCCCCTTTAAGAACACAATTCTTATTTGTATTCTTAGAGTAGAACATAGATTATTATCAATTATATCACGAAAAGTAGAGAAATACGATGTTAATAGAGAAATGTCCTAAAAGATTAGTCTACAATACTAATAGAAACTTTTAAAGGAAATAAATATTAACAATGTACTTTTATTTCATTTTAAAACAATTACGGGACAACTTAATCTACTATATATGTTTTTAAATGATATTGTATAATTACATAATATAACTGTAATTGTGTTAATTGATGACATTTCAATAAGTATATATTATATTGAAATACATGCGCCTAAATCAAGCTAAATCAAACTGACCAAATGCTACAAATATGAATCTACCCATCAAACACTTTATTTTTTACATCAAATAAAAGCATTATAATGTAATTTTATTAATGAATGTGTTGTGTATCAAAGTTAGTATCAATAATAATTTGTAGGATATAAATAAAGATATATAAAATTATTTATATAATTTATATTATACAAAATTAAAATATATGAATTTCAATCCTCTACCATTTCCATATCTTCTCCGTCATTCCCTTTGTCCGATGTTGAACTGCATAAGACGGTTGTAACTTCAGCACTACAGTCGACGACAAGTTTGCAAACTTTCTTGTTTTTATTCAAGAAATTTAAAAACTTCTTTAGATCGAGTTTAATTTTGTTGTTTTTAATTTTCTATAAAATGTGAAAAATTGTCAATAAATACGTCAGGAGTTCAATCTACATTATAGCAATGTTAAAACAATGTATTACTCTTTAATATACCATTACATATTACATAATACTAAGCAATGATAAGGCTTACATTAGTTACGCTGGTGTTACATTGGTGTTACGTTGGTGTTACGTTGGTGTTAAGTTGGTGTTAAGTTGGTGTTAAGTTGGTGTTAAGTTGGTGTTAAGTTGGTGTTAAGTTGGTGTTAAGTTGGTGTTAAGTTGGTGTTACGCTGGTGTTATGTTGGTGTTACGTTGGTGTTAAGTTGGTGTTAAGTTGGTGTTACGCTGGTGTTAAGTTGGTGTTACGCTGGTGTTAAGTTGGTGTTACGCTGGTGTTAAGTTGGTGTTACGCTGGTGTTAAGTTGGTGTTAAGTTGGTGTTACGCTGGTGTTAAGTTGGTGTTAAGTTGGTGTTACGCTGGTGTTAAGTTGGTGTTACGCTGGTGTTAAGTTGGTGTTACGCTGGTGTTAAGTTGGTGTTAAGTTGGTGTTAAGTTGGTGTTAAGTTGGCGTTACGTTGTTGTTACGCTGGTGTTAAGCTGGTGTTAAGTTGGTGTTAAGTTGGTGTTAAGTTGGTGTTACGCTGGTGTTACGCTGGTGTTAAGTTGGTGTTACGCTGGTGTTAAGTTGGTGTTACGCTGGTGTTAAGTTGGTGTTACGCTGGTGTTAAGTTGGTGTTACGTTGGTGTTACGTTGGTGTTAAGTTGGTGTTACGTTGGTGTTACGCTGGTGTTAAGTTGGTGTTAAGTTGGTGTTAAGTTGGTGTTACGTTGTTGTTACGCTGGTGTTAAGCTGGTGTTAAGTTGGTGTTAAGTTGGTGTTAAGTTGGTGTTACGCTGGTGTTAAGTTGGTGTTATGTTGGTGTTAAGTTGGTGTTAAGTTGGCGTTAAGTTGGTGTTAAGTTGGTGTTAAGTTGGTGTTACGTTGGTGTTACGTTGTTGTTACGCTGGTGTTAAGCTGGTGTTAAGTTGGTGTTAAGTTGGTGTTAAGTTGGTGTTAAGTTGGTGTTACGCTGGTGTTAAGTTGGTGTTATGTTGGTGTTAAGTTGGTGTTACGCTGGTGTTAAGTTGGTGTTATGTTGGTGTTAAGTTGGTGTTACGCTGGTGTTAAGTTGGTGTTATGTTGGTGTTAAGTTGGTGTTACGCTGGTGTTAAGTTGGTGTTACGTTGGTGCTAAGTTGGTGTTAAGTTGGTGTTAAGTTGGTGTTAAGTTGGTGTTAAGTTGGTGTTACGTTGGTGCTAAGTTGGTGTTAAGTTGGTGTTAAGTTGGTGTTAAGTTGGTGTTAAGTTGGTGTTACGTTGGTGTTACGCTGGTGTTAAGTTGGTGTTACGCTGGTGTTAAGTTGGTGTTAAGTTGGTGTTAAGTTGGTGTTAAGTTGGTGTTACGTTGTTGTTACGCTGGTGTTACGTTGGTGCTAAGTTGGTGTTAAGTTGGTGTTAAGTTGGTGTTAAGTTGGTGTTACGTTGGTGCTAAGTTGGTGTTAAGTTGGTGTTAAGTTGGTGTTAAGTTGGTGTTAAGTTGGTGTTACGTTGGTGTTACGCTGGTGTTAAGTTGGTGTTACGCTGGTGTTAAGTTGGTGTTAAGTTGGTGTTAAGTTGGTGTTAAGTTGGTGTTACGTTGTTGTTACGCTGGTGTTAAGTTGGTGTTAAGTTGGTGCTAAGTTGGTGTTAAGTTGGTGTTAAGTTGGTGTTACGCTGGTGTTAAGTTGGTGTTACGCTGGTGTTAAGTTGGTGTTAAGTTGGTGTTACGCTGGTGTTAAGTTGGTGTTACGCTGGTGTTAAGTTGGTGTTAAGTTGGTGTTAAGTTGGTGTTACGCTGGTGTTAAGTTGGTGTTAAGTTGGCGTTAAGTTGGCGTTAAGTTGGTGTTAAGTTGGTTTTACGTTGGTGTTACGCTGGTGTTAAGTTGGTGTTACGCTGGTGTTAAGTTGGTGTTAAGTTGGTGTTAAGTTGGTGTTACGTTGTTGTTACGCTGGTGTTAAGTTGGTGTTAAGTTGGTGTTAAGTTGGTGTTAAGTTGGTGTTACGCTGGTGTTAAGTTGGTGTTAAGTTGGTGTTAAGTTGGTGTTAAGTTGGTGTTACGTTGTTGTTACGCTGGTGTTAAGTTGGTGTTAAGTTGGTGTTAAGTTGGTGTTAAGTTGGTGTTACGTTGGTGCTAAGTTGGTGTTAAGTTGGTGTTAAGTTGGTGTTACGCTGGTGTTAAGTTGGTGTTAAGTTGGCGTTAAGTTGGCGTTAAGTTGGTGTTACGCTGGTGTTAAGTTGGTGTTACGTTGGTGTTACGTTGGTGTTAAGTTGGTGTTAAGTTGGTGTTAAGTTGGTGTTACGTTGGTGTTAAGTTGGCGTTAAGTTGGTGTTACGCTGGTGTTAAGTTGGTGTTACGTTGGTGTTACGTTGGTGTTACGTTGGTGTTAAGTTGGTGTTACGTTGGTGTTACGTTGGTGTTAAGTTGGTGTTAAGTTGGTGTTAAGTTGGTGTTAAGTTGGTGTTACGTTGTTGTTACGTTGGTGTTAAGTTGGTGTTACGCTGGTGTTAAGTTGGTGTTAAGTTGGTGTTAAGTTGGTGTTAAGTTGGTGTTACGCTGGTGTTAAGTTGGTGTTAAGTTGGTGTTAAGTTGGTGTTAAGTTGGTGTTACGCTGGTGTTAAGTTGGTGTTACGCTGGTGTTAAGTTGGTGTTACGTTGGTGTTAAGTTGGTGTTAAGTTGGTGTTACGCTGGTGTTAAGTTGGTGTTAAGTTGGCGTTAAGTTGGCGTTAAGTTGGTGTTACGCTGGTGTTAAGTTGGTGTTACGTTGGTGTTACGTTGGTGTTAAGTTGGTGTTAAGTTGGCGTTAAGTTGGTGTTAAGTTGGCGTTAAGTTGGTGTTAAGTTGGCGTTAAGTTGGTGTTAAGTTGGTGTTACGCTGGTGTTAAGTTGGCGTTAAGTTGGTGTTAAGTTGGCGTTAAGTTGGCGTTAAGTTGGTGTTACGCTGGTGTTAAGTTGGTGTTAAGTTGGCGTTAAGTTGGTGTTAAGTTGGTGTTACGCTGGTGTTAAGTTGGTGTTAAGTTGGCGTTAAGTTGGTGTTAAGTTGGCGTTAAGTTGGCGTTAAGTTGGTGTTAAGTTGGCGTTAAGTTGGCGTTAAGTTGGCGTTAAGTTGGTGTTAAGTTGGTGTTAAGTTGGTGTTAAGTTGGTGTTAAGTTGGTGTTACGCTGGTGTTAAGTTGGTGTTAAGTTGGCGTTAAGTTGGTGTTAAGTTGGCGTTAAGTTGGTGTTAAGTTGGTGTTACGCTGGTGTTAAGTTGGTGTTAAGTTGGTGTTAAGTTGGCGTTAAGTTGGTGTTAAGTTGGTGTTACGCTGGTGTTAAGTTGGTGTTAAGTTGGCGTTAAGTTGGTGTTAAGTTGGTGTTAAGTTGGTGTTAAGTTGGTGTTAAGTTGGTGTTACGCTGGTGTTAAGTTGGTGTTAAGTTGGTGTTAAGTTGGCGTTAAGTTGGTGTTAAGTTGGTGTTAAGTTGGTGTTAAGTTGGTGTTAAGTTGGTGTTACGCTGGTGTTAAGTTGGTGTTAAGTTGGCGTTAAGTTGGCGTGAAGTTGGTGTTAAGTTGGTGTTAAGTTGGTGTTAAGTTGGTGTTAAGTTGGTGTTACGCTGGTGTTAAGTTGGTGTTAAGTTGGTGTTAAGTTGGCGTTAAGTTGGTGTTAAGTTGGTGTTAAGTTGGTGTTAAGTTGGTGTTAAGTTGGCGTTAAGTTGGTGTTAAGTTGGTGTTAAGTTGGTGTTAAGTTGGTGTTACGCTGGTGTTAAGTTGGTGTTAAGTTGGTGTTAAGTTGGTGTTAAGTTGGTGTTAAGTTGGTGTTAAGTTGGCGTTAAGTTGGTGTTAAGTTGGTGTTAAGTTGGTGTTAAGTTGGTGTTAAGTTGGCGTTAAGTTGGTGTTAAGTTGGTGTTAAGTTGGTGTTAAGTTGGTGTTACGCTGGTGTTAAGTTGGTGTTAAGTTGGTGTTACGCTGGTGTTAAGTTGGTGTTAAGTTGGTGTTAAGTTGGCGTTAAGTTGGTGTTAAGTTGGTGTTAAGTTGGTGTTAAGTTGGTGTTAAGTTGGCGTTAAGTTGGTGTTAAGTTGGTGTTAAGTTGGTGTTACGTTGGTGTTAAGTTGGTGTTAAGTTGGTGTTACGCTGGTGTTACGTTGGTGTTACGTTGGTGTTAAGTTGGCGTTAAGTTGGTGTTAAGTTGGTGTTAAGTTGGTGTTAAGTTGGTGTTAAGTTGGTGTTAAGTTGGTGTTACGCTGGTGTTAAGTTGGTGTTAAGTTGGTGTTACGCTGGTGTTAAGTTGGTGTTAAGTTGGTGTTAAGTTGGCGTTAAGTTGGTGTTAAGTTGGTGTTAAGTTGGTGTTAAGTTGGTGTTAAGTTGGCGTTAAGTTGGTGTTAAGTTGGTGTTAAGTTGGTGTTAAGTTGGCGTTAAGTTGGTGTTAAGTTGGTGTTAAGTTGGTGTTAAGTTGCCCCGTGGACACGATTAACGCCGCTCGCAAACCAACTCACGCGGATATTTAACATCCACCATGTATTATATATATATATCCCCTTATAGACTCCGCGCAGTTCTAGTGGATCCTGCCCCCAGACCAACGCCTTGCCTTTTGCAAGCGTGTACATTGTACATTGTACATTGTACACTGTACATTGTACACTGTACATTGTACATTGTACACTGTACACTGTACATTGTACACTGACCTCTATGCACGTTTCCGCGGCGACCGCTAAATCGTCGGTCAGCGTTTCGTCGTCGAAACAGATTCTCAGAGAGTTCAGGAACTTCGCGAAGTACTTGTGGAAGCGAAACGGGTCGTCGGGTTCGCGCAGCATCTCGTCGACGATCGTCAACGCCATCTCCGTGTGCAGCGTACTCTGCGGGGGCGACGGCGTGATCTGGTGTTAGGGGCGACCTCCACTCTACGCTCGCGACCTGCGCTTTACGAGGCTTCGCGGCGGAGTACGGGAAGCATAGCGACGCGGGGTAGGGACGCGGATGGCCTGGGAGGAACGTAACTGGACGTTTAAATCCAGGTACCTTTAAATTGTTGAATTCCTAATGACATAATTATAAATGAGATTACGAAAGCAAAAATAATAAAACAATAGAACTATTATCAAAATTAAATAAATAACTGTATTACTCAAACACAACACTGGAATCGAAAGGATAATTAATAATAACAATATAGATACATCTATTAAACAAATAAATTATAATAATCATACATATAATAATTAAATTGAAATAGCATTATTTAAATCACTATTTACCACCATCTGTATTGATATCAATAATTGTTTTAATACTACTGACCAAATAGATAATTTAACTAATAATAATAGTTTAAATATTAATTATAATTACATAATGACTAATGATACTATTTTAATTACTAATGTTAATTCTATAACTAATGATATTGTTAAAATAACAAAAGATATTAATTTCACATGTGTGAAAAAGAAATTTAGATTTAATTAATAATGATATACATTCAAAAACCTCAAAAGACTTTAATAATTTGAAAATTATAACAAATATTTCCACCTACTTAATAAATCCTCTCTCATATTTGTAATCTTTGTTTTAGAAGCTTTCCGGACAAAATAAAAATTGCCTTAATACAATAATTATATTAAAATACCAATTCATAAAAAATTATAGTTTTAATCTATAAATACATCAAATATAAATAATCAGTCTAATAGCAATATTACCAGAATTCTCCAAAATATTAGAAAAATCATATCAAATAGAATGTACTTATCTATGTACAAATATAATTTACTTAATAATAACGGATATGGTGTTATACATAAATCAAATACGATGTGTGCATCAACGATATTGACCAACATTGTGTCCAGGTTATTATAGAAATATTTTCTAAGTACAATTTTTCTCGACTAAGAGAAGGCATCCGATACCGTTGACCATACATTGTTCTTTAAAAAACTATTTAATTATAGATTTAGAGGTCATTTTTTAAAAACGAATCTATTATTTTCTTGAACAGACATCATACGGTTAAAATAAATAATAAATCACGATTATTAAAATAAAAATAGGAGTTCGTCAAAGCTCAATTTTAGTTCCTTTACTATTTATAATTGTTATTATGATATATATATATATATATATATTATAGATTCAGTAAATAGCTAACTAGTTCTATTTGCTGATGACACATCTATAACTAAAAGTGATTGAAGATCAATTATTGAGGAATATAAATAAATTGAAAGTTTGGTTTAATAAATTACAAATAAACACAGAACTAAAATATTTAATTATAATGATTTTACTTTTGATATTAAAATTAATGATATTTAACTAGAAAATGTTTAACAGTGTAAGTTTCTAGGTATAATTATTAATGATAAATCAATTTAAATTTACATGCTAATAACGAATACTCAACATTACTATGATAGTATATTTATTAAGCAGACTATCGAAATATTTATCAAAGAACTCATTAATAAGATTAAATAATGCATTATGTTTACCCTATCCGACACTATGTGTTGAAATTAGGGGCAATACATAATTTAATATATAATTAACTTATAACTTATTTAATATATAATTAGCAATATAAATTTAACTTCTACAGAATATCTCTATTACAAAAAAAAGCTAAAAATATTTACAAAAACAAAAATAATATTACTAAACAACAAAATACAAACAATTGATTTAAAATTACTAATATTATACAATTTTAGGACATAATCGAATGAACTTTTTTATTTTGAATATAACAAAATTTATTATATTTATTATATTTATATAGTTTTTTCATTCATATTTACTCTCTGTAGTCTATTGTATTCTATATTTCCTGTTTTAGGATGCACTCACATTTCTGTGATGAAGTTATATATAAAAAATAATAATTTTTTGTAAATGCACTTTTACACTTCCTGTCTAAATCTAAATAATATATAAGAATAGTATTGTTTGGGTACTACCGATAGAGATTGAACATAATCAAAGTAATATTCTATTGATGTATTAGTAGTGCATCGGAAAGAGCCAGACCATATCGACGGAGCTGGGCGCCTCCACTTCCTGTTCGAGAATCGAAACATTTTTGTCCTTGGTACGCAGGTGATGGGCGTGTGTCAGGTACCGCGTATCGGCGAATTTGTAGTACATGCGCAGCAATGAGTCATACTCAATCTATGGGGTCAAAGTACATGAGGGGTTACCACACTCGCTACCGCAACAGTGCGAAATTTATCATGATATAAATATACAAAACTTAGAAATTTATTATAAAAATTAGATATGTATTATATTTATTAGAGATATATGAGATATTTATTATTAATTTATGATTCATTAGATAATTATTAGTAATTTGTGATTTATTAGATAATTATTAAGCGGCGTTTACAATTTTACAAATTAATTGAAGAAAATACCGATTAAAGAAAAAATCGAATATAAGTCCAATTTTTATTTAAATCCAAAATAATTCCAATTTAGATATAAAATATTTACACAAACTTTACCAAAAACAAATTGAGAATTATAAATCTATTAATAATTATAATCAAAATGATTTCTTTAAAAATAAAAAATTTCCTATAATATATTCATTTCAAATTTGCTAATTCATTTTACTTTAATGCAACTTAGATTAAATTTATAAATATGAAAATAAAGAGGCAACTTTGAACTCTTCTCTAATTGGCCCACACAAAGGGGTGTGTCATAGTAGAAAGAATCTTATGAAAATAGGAAATATTCAATTTTTCGGTAATAGAATTTTTGGAACATTTTAATTAAAATAGAATATGTCCGATTTTTTAGGGTGATGAGTCATAATCAGATGAATAGAATATTGTGAAAAAATCATATAAGAATTAGCACCACTTTACAGAGTTATTATTACTACTTTTATTAGATATTTATTAGATATTACCCTTTGTAATTATCACTTTTAATAAACTATTTTAATACACATTCATTAATCTATAGTGGTAAACTGCCCAATTGGTTGGCAGTAAAATGAACAGCGATGATGCTGGATTACCAACACATGAAGCTGGGTCAGAATTATCGGCACGAGCCCTCAACAGCATCGCCGGAACAAAAGACTTAGCCACCACCTCCATCCTGGATCTGAAAACCGCGGGAATCATGGTGAAATTGTTTGGAAAGGTCAGAATAACTTAAAACTTGACAAGAATAAGAATAACTTATAAACTTTGTTGACGGGTAGGCAAATGTCAAAGGTATCATTTATTTTAGAATGTGAGCTTTTTTTAAAAGTTTTAAAAGTTCCTACACGAAAAGGATAAAGGTCGTAGTAACACAATTGAGAAGGTGAAAGGTCATATTAACACAATTGGGAAGGTGAAAGGTCATATTAACATATTTGAGAAGGTGAAAGGTCATATTAACATATTTGAGAAAGTGAAAGGTCATATTAGCATATTTGAGAAGGTGAAAGGTCATATTAACACAATTAAGAAGGTGAAAGGTCATATTAACATATTTGAGAAGGTGAAATATGGCAGGAAGACGGCAATGCATTTCCTTAATTTGAAATCGTTTTTACTTTGTTTACTATGCCTACAGAGAGGATCCACAATGTACAAGTAAATATTACTAGTATAAGATAGAGAGGGAGGGAGGGAGGGGGGAGGGATGGAGGAATGGGAGTGAGGAAAGGAGGAAGGGAGGAGGAAGGGAGGGAGGG
>OZ038316.1:26722093-26909425 GCA_964035775.1 Osedax frankpressi
ATCTGAAGCGATTATTTATCAACAATTTAAGAAGCCCCTCAACGGCTGCAAACCTCTTCTCAGGGCACTGCGAGGGTGGGGTTACCGTAGTCACCGGGAAAGTGATGTAGGGGTGTAGGATAGGTGTGGATGGGAATTGGGAATATAAGTTGTGAACGGAGATATAGTGTTATCGGGGAACCAGATGAATGTGGCGTATATATGTTTGATAATTATCACAATCAGAATACTCCTAAGAAACACCCACAAACACCCACAAACCCCCACATATCAAACCCTACCACCCACTAACAGCATGGAACAGTTTATTTGTGATGTGATTGACAGCAATCAGAGATACATCTGTCTCACAATCTTCATCTGCAGTATTATATAAGAGGTCACATAGAGGTCACGAAATAGTCAGCATATCGATATATTATTTATTTATTCTTCAATATTGTGAATCATATTAAATATCATTTATTTTTGGTATTATTTTTAAATCATTTTTTACCACTATATTTTATATCATTTAATATTGATACAATATTACCAGGATACAATATTACCAGGATACAATATTACCAGATAACATATTACCAGGATAACATATTACCAGGATAACATATTACCAGGATAACATATTACCAATTACAATATTACCAGGTAACATATTGACAGAATATCAAATTAAAGTAATTTGGACAATTTTGAATTACAAATAATTATCTACATAGAAATATCTACAAATTAATTGATATTTAACATTTTTGGACTATAGAATAATATTAAAGACAGACATTTAAAGAACAATAGTTCTGTTATCTTTTGGATATATGTCTCAGTGCCATCATTATGGCTATGAAATCATATTATTTAATGCCGCCGATAGCATAGAAAAACCTATTAATTCTTGGGCGGCGTCCATTTCACGAGAATTAATCAATTTCATGTCCCGGTCTGACGTATGAGTGAAGTGTAGCGATAGTCAGTAGTGTATAGTTACGCGATCGCACCCCAACGGACGTTCTCACACACACACACGAACACTAGCCGCTAGCCGCTAGCCGATAGCCTCTGTACAAACTTTTATATCTTTGCAGGTCGGATTGACTGACGGGGACGCAGGAGAAAGCCTGCATTCCGTAGATTAGAATCAAATCAATGACGGCGTTAGTGGCTTCCACCGACACACCCACGTTCGGACTCATCCTTTGTATCTGCCGAAGGGAACGGGAGGCGGGGACTGAGTTGGCGAGTTAATATAACGGGGGTATTGGATTTTAGAGAAAAAAGCAATTGTTTTTAGTTATATTGAATTTTTGCTTTCCATTTCTAGTTTTAACATCGAACCCCGTACGCCGTTAACAGCAAATGGGCCTTTAACGCAAGCCCCGCTGCATAACCTCCTAACCCACGCCCGCTTACCATGTTGAACAAAAAGATGTACTTTTGAGCTATGCACAGCCGGTATTGACACATAAGATTTAGACACCGGACGCCTTGAAGCTGAACGTTGAAGTCCTCAATCGTCACTGCGGAGAGAATCTGTTGGAGACGGTCGCGACGGAGAAGGGGAAATAAAGTAGGGGTCGGAGAGGCGGAGCAAATTGTAACGGTAGGGAAGTGAGCGGGGGGAGGAAGGAATGGTAACGGTGAGGGTGGGATAGTAGGAAGAGGAGGAAGGGAGGAGCGTAATCATAACTAATGAGTTAAAGGGGGTCGGGGGTCGGGACAGGGGAAAGTTGAGTGGACAGCAGATCATAAGATGAGGTGTTAGAGGATAATCATTACAACAGATAGAACTGTAGGGCTAGAGGTAGAAGATGGGCAGATATAGAATTAGAGTATTAGTATAATAGGAGAGAATTAGATGGAGAGATAAAAGAGGGGGTTAAGAGTAGGAGGAAAGCTGTAAGACAGAAGTTGAGGGTTGAGGGTAGTTGAAGTAGAGGAATGGCTTGAATCACAACCCTAAACACAATCAAAGCCTAACAAATGAATCAATTTGCAGGAAGAACTTGTCCGCGTAATGCTGCGAAAGACTATGCACCAGTAGCGCCATCTTCGTCATAATCATTGTACATTTCATAATGACTTGCGGATCAAACTGGAAACCACGTCAATTTCACGTTTAAAGTTTAGCTTATTGATATGGGCTAATGGTTTAGATTGGGTTAATAGTGCTAGGAATGATTAATGGGTTTGGTAGGGCTAATGGTTTAGATTAGGTTAATAGTGCTAGGAATGATTAATGGGTTTGGTAGGGCTAATGGTTTAGATTAGGTTAATAGTGCTAAGAATAATTAATGGGTTTAGTAGGGCAAATGATTTAGTTTAGTTTAATAGTGCTAGGAATGATTAATGGGTTTGGTAGAGCTAAAGGTCTAGATTGGGTTAATAGTACTAGGAATGATTAATGGGTTTGGTAGTGCTAATGGTTTAGATTAGGTTAATAGTACTAGGAATGATTAATGGGTTTGGTAGGGCTAATGGTTTAGATTAGGTTAATAGTGCTAAGAATAATTAATGGGTTTAGTAGGGCAAATGATTTAGTTTAGTTTAATAGTGCTAGGAATGATTAATGGGTTTGGTAGAGCTAAAGGTCTAGATTGGGTTAATAGTACTAGGAATGATTAATGGGTTTGGTAGTGCTAATGGTTTAGATTAGGTTAATAGTACTAGGAATGATTAATGGGTTTGGTAGGGCTAATGGATATGCAGAGCTAATTAGCTAAACTCTTCCAATGGATTAGTTAATAAAATGATGCTAATAAAAGTGTAAAATTAAATAGTTTCCCATAAATACCTTGGTTTCTCGAGTTTTCAATTCGTTTAAATGCAAAGATTTTACTTTTTCAATTTCAATGTCAATACTAGACAATTCATCCTAAAGTTTCGAAGCACGAGTTAATCTAAACAATTACGTCTAATTTCAAATTATGTTGACAATTAAGATAATAATTCTCATCTGCTCTGCGATATCATTGTGGTAAATTGAGTTTCCTTTATTTAGTGATAATACTACATTTATATATTATTTCATCGAGGTTCATTTTCGATGAAATGTTTATAAATCAATCTAAGAAAAATTTATTTTCAAATAAGGCTTTTAATCTAGATCAGTTAGATAAATGAAACTCATAAAATATCATTTATTTTCGTAGCATATCGCAATCAGAAATAAATACAACCTATGGATGTAAATTTCAACTCATTTTTTTGTTATATATTAAAGGAGTAAATGGATTTCATTTATGTATATTCTATATCTCCTAATTAACTGAATAACGAAAGAATTAATAGTGGTTACATGACCCAGTGTCTTTGGCGGCTAGCACGTAAACCAGTCTACGGGCTAAAAACCCTAAATAACGTCGAGTCGTCGGTATTCTCGTCGATTTCGGCGTAAACGAGGTTGCTCTGCAAACCGTCGCGGTGTTTCAACAGGGCTTCGAGGAGCTGTTCGGTGTTTATTGGAGGAGTAGCGTCGACGTCGACGTCGGCGTCGGCGTCAGCCTCGTCGACGTCAGCCACGTCGACGTCGGCGTCGGCATCAGCCTCGTCGGCGTCAGATTCGCATGCGGTGTTGTGGTACACAGAGAACTTGATGCTCGAGATTGCGTCCAATGTGTCGTCTGACCGAGGAGTGGGGAGATTGGGGAGGGAGGTGAAACGGCAGCGAAATTAGATTTGGCCGTAATTACACGAGATTCACTATATCCAAGAGTCACTAAATGTGGTTATCATTTTAAGAGCATGTTGTTAAGTCAGATTCCCTTAAAATAAATACCGGCTCCATTTCATCGGATATTTTCGATTTACTTATCTCAATTTATAAAAGAGTAGATAATTTATAAAAAAATAGATTACTCTTTTAAAAAATATAAAAATAATCTACAAACTAAATAAAGTACAGCGCCAAGACGGATTTTTGACTAATCCTGGCGAAAGTGCCTGGATGCGAGTCGAATACCCTAGACGGTAAACCGATGAACTGCGACACCCGGACGTGCAGTCGATGCGACAGCTCAACGAGACTTTCCACCGAAGACTGAGGCAACGTCGAGTCCAGCAGCGTCGTCCTCACGAAGCCGGTTAACTTGGTCCTGAGGCGTTGGGAGGTCGGCGTGAGTTGAGAGGTCGGCGTGAGTTGAGAGGTCGGCGTAAGTTGAGAGGTCGGCGTAAGTCGGGCGTAAGTCGAGAGGTCGGCGTAAGTTGAGAGGTCGGCGTAAGTCGAGCGTAAACCGTCGCAGGTTGTTCGATCGCTAGACAATCGACTATTCGTCGTTACGCGGAAGAACGCGGAGCGAAGTCCGATTTAAATATTCAGACTTATTATTCAGACTACGATGGTTGTATATTTTTGAATATAATCGGGATTTCAACAATATTCCGCGTTCGAGTGCAAACTGTCGTTTGTCGCAAACCCAACTGTTGGCTTCGATAATGTAATGCCCCGAGTAGCAACGCTGTCATTAATGTTCATATTAAATACTTAATGTTCAAGTAAAGTAATAAATGGTAGAATACGATTGAATGTCAAATATTTTATTAATTTACTTATTCAAATTTGTTAATCCAGTTAATAATATATTTTTTTCCTTATAATTAATAAAAATCTAATGTTAACAGTGAAATTGTATCAGAAGGTATTATGTAATATCAGGGGCGTTTTCATTATTTTCAAATTTTATAAATTTGACTCAATTTCAATACATTCTTTATCTCGAATTATTCGAGAGTAATAAACTCAAATTATTTAATGTATCGATTTTTTATTTGAGTTAATTTACAAATAAAACATGCTTAATTCTAGCTCTAATTTGTAGATTTTTTTTTTATAAGATTTTTATTATAATTACAAGCTCCCATTATAATATGAAAGAATTAAAAGTTATTATTTGGCGTAAAATAATATCATTATAATGTTAAAATGCCTGTTTATGCAACTTTAATGTTAGATAATATAGATCATGTGATCAATTGTAAATATAAAAATATGTTTTAGTAAAATTGTTTTTAATAAATATAACTATTTTTCTAAACTGGATATCTTGAATATTTAGCTTGCATTCATCAAAAATAATTAATATTGTCTGTTTTGGATAATAATATACATTCATATCGTCAAATATATGAATGTTCGAAAACAGCGGAAAAACCAGTGGGTACATTGTAATTATAAAATATATTATGAAAGTTTTTATTTACACTGAACCAAATAAGGATCAATTAAAATAAATTGCACATTAATTTGGTATGTTATATAAATTAATAATTATTGTAATTTTGAATGCTAAATATAAATATATAAATAATAAAATATCAATAAAAAATATGTTACTAATTTAATTTGCATTTTCTATTTAGATTTATTTACATGTTATTAATACTGTTGTAAAATTTCGTTTTGTTTGAAAAAAGCAATATAAATTAAATAAATTGAATGTTTATAAAGGTTTTGAAAATAATAAATTGTGAAAAATCTAATAAATTGTTTTTATAAAAAGTTATATATAATGGATTTTCTTGATTTAAAAACGTGAACATTTTAATATATTTAGTTAATTAGCAAGCTGTCACATGGTATATTCATGTGATCGATACAATCGTTCCAAACATAACAAATAATTTTTCTCTTTCATTTTATTTATCCTTATTCTTTACAATGTTAAACTTGACCACTGCGGTCTTCACTTCAATGAAAATATGGAATAATTTTATAAAACTTAGAATAAATGTTCATGAATAATTAGAAATATTTTGTGATTTTAAATCATTTATTTTTAGATTTGTTTGTTCGACCGGAGTATTTCTAGTAGGTGGTAACAGCGCAAATATATTATGAATAACCCTATATAACCTTATATAGCTCTATATAGCTCTATATAGCTCTATATAGCACTATATAGCTCTATAAAGCTCTATAAAGCTCACTAAGGCTCTATAAAACTCTATAAAGCTCTATAAAGCTCACTAAGGCTCTATAAAGCTCTATAAAACTCTATAAAGCTCTATAAAGCTTTATAAAGCTCTAGAAAGCTCCATAAAGCTCTATAAATCTCTAGAAAGCTCCATAAAGCTCTATAAGGCTCTATAAAGCTCACTAAGGCTCTATAAAGCTCTATAAAGCTCCATAAAGCTCTATAAAGCTCCATAAAGCTCTATATAACACAAACCTGCCCGCCTCATCGGAGAAATCAGACAAAGCTACAATGTTAATGAGTTTCATACAGATCAAGTCGTGTTCGTTCGTGTAGTCAATTTTCTCGGCGGGAGATTCCCTCTGGAAATACCTGCAGCGGCATTATTTCAATAAGGTTCAAAAGAAGCAATTCATATTAAGAGATAATTCATGCTTTAATCTTCAAAAATTGCTCATTACAATTTATTTGTTATTGAATATAATATCTTTTAGTTCATCATTTTATTTATCATTTTATATGTTAAAATGATATAAAATCTATAAAATCGTGATACGTGAATTCATCATATGAATAGAAGCCTAATTGTAGCAGGTAAAGTTCAGTGTTTAATTGTGAGAAGAGTAGAAAGGGAAGAGGACATATTTCGTTTTTAGAAATAGATACAAAACAATTTTAAAGTAGTTTTACTTTGTTTGATAATAAAAATGTTGATTAACATAATTATTTATTAATTTAAAAAATTCATTTATAAAAGAAGATGCTAGATGTTTTGAAATCTAATCTTTTGATTGGTTTGTATAATTGTATGTGGTGTTTGAGACCGGCTCTACTTTTGAACTATTTATATGCAAATAGATAGCAAATACGAACATTAAGGATAACTTTTATTAATATATCACCAAATGTTTTTGTGTGTCATATATTAGAATAATATTATATCTATAATTGGTATAATTGGTAGAACAAAAGTTAACATTTTTCGAAAATGTATTATATGATGACATAAAACACTAGATTTTGCGTAAAAAGAGAGAGAAATGTTTTGTTTATATTCCAAACTCAGAATCTCAATAGAAAAGCAAAACCCATCGAAAGCTAGATTAGTAAATTATAATTAGCTATTTAAAGTTTTAAATCGTTGAAATATTAATATTACCATAAATAATAAATAATTCTAATCTAACATTAATATGTTCATTATCTTGTTTATAAATTCATTTTTTGCATATTGGAATTGACCAAATCAAAGATCAAAATAATATTTTAATAAAATAAAATTCATAAAATAATTTTTAAGGCCTTTCAAAGATCTTTCCAAAAGTAGTCCTTCTAAGCTAATTCATACGCGATGACTACACAGGTATATACTCACCATAACAAAAGTGATTTACATACTCAGTGGGAAACCCTATAAGACACCCCGTTCGATAAGTACACGCATAGTCGGCGGGAAATTAGATGGGTACACGAATAGTGAGAGGGTACACGGGTACCTTGGACCAGCGAGTACACTCGGCCCAGGCGATCGCGCGTACTCACCGCTCCGTGTACTCGGTGAGAGGAAGTAGGTTCGGCAGAACTCTGTCCAACGAGTCGGGCGAGGTCTTCTGCACGTGTCTGACACATTCGTACCAAAAGCAGACGCGATTGTAGGTCAGCTGTTCATCGCAGTAGGTCAGCGTCCTAATGCGCGGGGCAAACGTGGAGAATGGGCAAACGTGGGGAATGGGCAAAAGTGGGGAACGTGGAGAACGGGCAAACGTGGGGAACAAATGGGAAAAGGTCAATAAAAAAATTGGAATCGACAGGTGGTATTAGAAAAGGCACGTTTAAATAGACAAAAGGTCTGGAGCGAAACCAACGCGAAGTTGAATTGCGACCGTCCGAGATCCTTGACCACGTCATCAACGGACAGACTCGGCAAAGTCGCCGATATCACAACGTCGAATATCGACTTATCGAAGTCAAGTTCGTCGAGGAACGCAAATACTGAACCAGAGTGTTCCTCGAGCCACTTGGGAAGTAGTTTCGAAATAATAAGTTCACGTACTTCGGCTGAGGGTATTTGGAGGGAGTATGGTGGAAATGAGGCGTAGGGTGGAGTGAGGGGGGGTGAGGGATGGGGCGGTGTTCGTGGGTTGGGGTACGGGGTAGGATAGAATAGGGTGTGGTCTGGGGAGGATATGTAGTAGGATTAGGTGAGGAATGGGTTAGGATAAGGAATGGGTTAGGATAAGGAATGGGTTAGGATGAGGAATGGGCTAGGATGTAGGGTGGGTTAGGATATAGGGTGGGTTAGAATAAGGAATGGGTTAGGATAAGGAATGGGCTAGGATGTAGGGTGGGTTAGGATAAGGAATGGGGTAGGATAAGGAATGGGTTATGATGAGGAATGGGTTAGGATAAGGAATGGGCTAGGATGTAGGGTGGGTTAGAATATAGGGTGGGTTATGATGAGGAATGGGTTAGTATGAGGAATGGGTTAGGATAAGGAATGGGTTATGATGAGGAATGGGTTAGGATAAGGAATGGGGTAGGATAAGGAATGGGTTAGGATAAGGAATGGGCTAGGATGTAGGGTGGGTTAGAATATAGGGTGGGTTATGATGAGGAATGGGTTAGTATGAGGAATGGGTTAGTATGTAGGGTGGGTTAGGATATAGGGTGGGTTAGGATATAGGATGGGTTATGATGAGGAATGGGTTAGGATGAGGAATGGGCTAGGATGTAGGGTGGGTTAGGATGTAGGGTGGGTTAGGATATAGGGTGGGTTATGATGAGGAATGGGTTAGGATGAGGAATGGGCTAGGATGTAGGGTGGGTTAGGATGTAGGGTGGGTTAGGATATAGGGTGGGTTATGATTGGGAATGGGTTAGGATGAGGAATGGGCTAGGATGTAGGGTGGGTTAGGATATAGGGTGGGTTAGGATATAGGGTGGGTTATGATGAGGAATGGGTTAGTATGTAAGCTGGGCGGGCTACGAAGAAGGTGCAATAGATCATGGGAGGTGGAAGATGTAAGAATTAGGGATTGTAAAGATGGACACGATGACGAATACTCTAGTCTGAATATTATTTGATGTAAGACAGGAGTTCGCAACAATAAACTTATGTAATAATAATAATATAAAACCATCTTGATCTCGAAGAAAATTGTTCATCAATTCAATCTTCGTATCCAAATCAATGACTTTCTTTGGAATCTATAAATCATTAATACGATTTACATTTAGCATTCGTTTCTATATAATAACATAAATGACCTATAGCAGTAGTGAAAATGATTTTAAAACTAGATGGTGATAAAGGTAACAACTGAATGTGAAAATAATTTAACATTTATATTATTTATGATTACAATTAAATTAAATAAATACATAAAAATGCCATAACAATAAATAAATATAGATGAAAATTATCACCACACAAATATTAAAAATAACTTTATGGACTTTATGATAATTTCAACATTTAGATATTGATAATAATAAGCCAAGTACGACTAATTGTGATTATAACATCGTTGCAAATGATCTTGACCATAATAACCTTATTGCAGATGACCTTGACCATAATAACCTTATTGCAGATGACCTTGAGAGCTTCAAGACGTACGGCTGCACTGTTGTCTAGTGTCCTATCAATGAAGTAAGACAGCGAGTGAGGCGTGGGCAACAAAGACTTTATAATCTGCCTTCGCACATCCACAGTACCGTAGGATATCAACCAGAAATAAGCTGAAAGGCAATTCATGTTGTTTTAAGTTGAAAGGCAATTCATGTTGTTTTAAGCTGAAAGGCAATTCATGTTGTTTTAAGCTGAAAGGCAATTCATGTTGTTTTAAGTTGAAAGGCAATTCATGTTGTTTTAAGCTGAAAGGCAATTCATGTTGTTTTAAGTTGAAAGGCAATTCATGTTGTTTTAAGCTGAAAGGCAATTCATGTTGTTTTAAGTTGAAAGGCAATTCATGTTGTTTTAAGTTGAAAGGCAATTCATGTTGTTTTAAGCTGAAAGGCAATTTATGTTGTTTTAAGTTGAAAGGCAATTCATATTTTTTAAGTTGAAAGGCAATTTATGTTGTTTTAAGTTGAAAGGCAATTCATGTTGTTTTAAGCTGAAAGGCAATTCATGTTATTTTAAGTTGAAAGGCAATTTATGTTGTTTTAAGTTGAAAGGCAATTTATGTTGTTTTAAGTTGAAAGGCAATTCATGTTATTTTAAGTTGAAAGAAAATTCATGTTTTTTAAGCTGAAAGGCAATAGGAGTTGACATTTACATAGAATGAGAAAAAGAGCGTATTTGCACTGAAAGGTTTTATATTATGATACATGATGACATAATGGAAACAGCCAAACCTGAATGTTAAATGGTGAAGGATAAATAAAATTAATAAAATTAAATTAAACAGCTAACTACTATTAATTGATACATTTTAACAGATGCTCGATGAGCGTTAATTGTTTGTTATATAACTCGTGTCTAAGGGTCGAATTACATAAGAAGCGGTAATTGCATCGCTGAAGTAAAATGCAGTCGAGCTATGTAACCCTTGGCTATTGAACAGGAGCTGTCCCCCGACTGAATCCTCTCGGTGCTTTTGATGGACAGCAAGCGGACCTAATCACGTGCCGCCGTTACTCATTATATAACGGACAGCAGAATTGCCGATTATTTAACGAATAGGGAATTAATGGTTCGTAAACTTCGTTTCAAATTGCAAACACAAAAAATGCGACGTTAATTATTAGTAAGGTACGGGGCAACGACAGAGTCGCAATGTCTAGGTCGCAAATGAAAACGGAGCGGCGAGGGCGGCTATAAGACCTGCATATTGACATCTTTGAGTCGGTTCAGCAGAGCAGTGAACAACCTTTCATAGAGTTCGTCGGAGATCAAGCGGTCGAGTTCGGCGTTTAATAAATCACCAATAATGCGAACGCAGCCCATGCGAACGTTCTTATCCGAGTGTACAGACAACTACAGGGAATAATATTAGGATAGGGAAAACTACAGGCAATAATATTAGAAGAGAGAAAACTACAGGCAATAATATTAGAAGGAAAACTACAGGAAATAATATTAGAAGGAAAACTACAGGCAATAATATTAGAAGAGAGAAAACTACAGGGAATAATATTAGAAGAGAGAAAACTACAGGGAATAATATTAGAAGGAAAACTACAGGAAATAATATTAGAAGGAAAACTACAGGAAATAATATTAGAAGAGAGAAAACTACAGGCAATAATATTAGAAGGAAAACTACAGGAAATAATATTAGAAGGAAAACTACAGGCAATAATATTAGAAGAGAGAAAACTACAGGGAATAATATTAGAAGAGAGAAAACTACAGGGAATAATATTAGAAGGAAAACTACAGGAAATAATATTAGAAGGAAAACTACAGGAAATAATATTAGAAGGAAAACTACAGGCAATAATATTAGAAGGAAAACTACAGGCAATAATATTAGAAGGAAAACTACAGGCAATAATATTAGAAGGAAAACTACAGGGAATAATATTAGAAGGAAAACTACAGGCAATAATATTAGAAGGAAAACTACAGGCAATAATATTAGAAGGAAAACTACAGGCAATAATATTAGAAGGAAAACTACAGGCAATAATATTAGAAGGAAAACTACAGGCAATAATATTAGAAGGAAAACTACAGGCAATAATATTAGAAGAGAGAAAACTACAGGGAATAATATTAGAAGAGAGAAAACTACAGGCAATAATATTAGAAGGAAAACTACAGGCAATAATATTAGAAGAGAGAAAACTACAGGGAATAATATTAGAAGGAAAACTACAGGGAATAATATTAGAAGAGAGAAAACTACAGGGAATAATATTAGAAGAGAGAAAACTACAGGCAATAATATTAGAAGGAAAACTACAGGCAATAATATTAGAAGAGAGAAAACTACAGGCAATAATATTAGAAGGAAAACTACAGGCAATAATATTAGAAGGAAAACTACAGGGAATAATATTAGAAGAGAGAAAACTACAGGCAATAATATTAGAAGAGAGAAAACTACAGGGAATAATATTAGAAGGAAAACTACAGGAAATAATATTAGAAGGAAAACTACAGGAAATAATATTAGAAGGAAAACTACAGGCAATAATATTAGAAGGAAAACTACAGGCAATAATATTAGAAGGAAAACTACAGGCAATAATATTAGAAGGAAAACTACAGGGAATAATATTAGAAGGAAAACTACAGGCAATAATATTAGAAGGAAAACTACAGGCAATAATATTAGAAGGAAAACTACAGGCAATAATATTAGAAGGAAAACTACAGGCAATAATATTAGAAGGAAAACTACAGGCAATAATATTAGAAGGAAAACTACAGGCAATAATATTAGAAGAGAGAAAACTACAGGGAATAATATTAGAAGAGAGAAAACTACAGGCAATAATATTAGAAGGAAAACTACAGGCAATAATATTAGAAGAGAGAAAACTACAGGGAATAATATTAGAAGGAAAACTACAGGGAATAATATTAGAAGAGAGAAAACTACAGGGAATAATATTAGAAGAGAGAAAACTACAGGCAATAATATTAGAAGGAAAACTACAGGCAATAATATTAGAAGAGAGAAAACTACAGGCAATAATATTAGAAGGAAAACTACAGGCAATAATATTAGAAGGAAAACTACAGGGAATAATATTAGAAGAGAGAAAACTACAGGCAATAATATTAGAAGAGAGAAAACTACAGGCAATAATATTAGAAGGAAAACTACAGGGAATAATATTAGAAGGAAAACTACAGGCAATAATATTAGAAGGAAAACTACAGGCAATAATATTAGAAGAGAGAAAACTACAGGCAATAATATTAGAAGGAAAACTACAGGGAATAATATAAGAAGGAAAACTACAGGCAATAATATTAGAAGAGAGAAAACTACAGGGAACAATATTAGAAGGAAAACTACAGGGAATAATATTAGAAGAGAGAAAACTACAGGGAATAATATTAGAAGAGAGAAAACTACAGGCAATAATATTAGAAGGAAAACTACAGGCAATAATATTAGAAGAGAGAAAACTACAGGCAATAATATTAGAAGGAAAACTACAGGCAATAATATTAGAAGGAAAACTACAGGCAATAATATTAGAAGGAAAACTACAGGCAATAATATTAGAAGAGAGAAAACTACAGGGAATAATATTAGGATAGGGAAAACTACAGGGAATAATATTAGGATAGGGAAAACTACAGGGAATAATATTAGAAGGAAAACTACAGGCAATAATATTAGAAGAGAGAAAACTACAGGGAATAATATTAGGATAGGGAAAACTACAGGGAATAATATTAGAAGGAAAACTACAGGCAATAATATTAGAAGAGAGAAAACTACAGGGAATAATATTAGAAGGAAAACTACAGGGAATAATATTAGAAGGAAAACTACAGGAAATAATATTAGAAGGAAAACTACAGGGAATAATATTAGAAGAGAGAAAACTACAGGGAATAATATTAGAAGAGAGAAAACTACAGGGAATAATATTAGAAGAGAGAAAACTACAGGGAATAATATTAGAAGGAAAACTACAGGGAATAATATTAGAAGGAAAACTACAGGGAATAATATTAGAAGGAAAACTACAGGGAATAATATTAGAAGGAAAACTACAGGGAATAATATTAGAAGGAAAACTACAGGGAATAATATTAGAAGAGAGAAAACTACAGGGAATAATATTAGAAGAGAGAAAACTACAGGCAATAATATTAGAAGGAAAACTACAGGGAATAATATTAGGATAGGGAAAACTACAGGGAATAATATTAGAAAGAAAACTACAGGAAATAATATTAGAAGAGAGAAAACTACAGGGAATAATATTAGGATAGGGAAAACTACAGGGAATAATATTAGGATAGGGAAAACTACAGGGAATAATATTAGGATAGGGAAAACTACAGGGAATAATATTAGAAGGAAAACTACAGGGAATAATATTAGAAGGAAAACTACAGGGAATAATATTAGAAGAGAGAAAACTACAGGGAATAATATTAGAAGAGAGAAAACTACAGGGAATAATATTAGAAGGAAAACTACAGGGAATAATATTAGAAGGAAAACTACAGGGAATAATATTAGAAGAGAGAAAACTACAGGGAATAATATTAGAAGGAAAACTACAGGGAATAATATTAGAAGGAAAACTACAGGGAATAATATTAGAAGGAAAACTACAGGGAATAATATTAGAAGAGAGAAAACTACAGGGAATAATATTAGAAGAGAGAAAACTACAGGCAATAATATTAGAAGGAAAACTACAGGGAATAATATTAGAAGAGAGAAAACTACAGGGAATAATATTAGAAGGAAAACTACAGGGAATAATATTAGAAGGAAAACTACAGGGAATAATATTAGAAGAGAGAAAACTACAGGGAATAATATTAGAAGGAAAACTACAGGGAATAATATTAGAAGAGAGAAAACTACAGGGAATAATATTAGAAGGAAAACTACAGGGAATAATATTAGAAGAGAGAAAACTACAGGGAATAATATTAGAAGGAAAACTACAGGGAATAATATTAGAAGGAAAACTACAGGGAATAATATTAGAAGAGAGAAAACTACAGGGAATAATATTAGAAGGAAAACTACAGGGAATAATATTAGAAGAGAGAAAACTACAGGGAATAATATTAGAAGGAAAACTACAGGGAATAATATTAGAAGAGAGAAAACTACAGGGAATAATATTAGAAGGAAAACTACAGGGAATAATATTAGAAGAGAGAAAACTACAGGGAATAATATTAGAAGGAAAACTACAGGGAATAATATTAGAAGGAAAACTACAGGGAATAATATTAGAAGAGAGAAAACTACAGGGAATAATATTAGAAGGAAAACTACAGGGAATAATATTAGAAGAGAGAAAACTACAGGGAATAATATTAGAAGGAAAACTACAGGGAATAATATTAGAAGAGAGAAAACTACAGGGAATAATATTAGAAGGAAAACTACAGGGAATAATATTAGAAGAGAGAAAACTACAGGGAATAATATTAGAAGGAAAACTACAGGGAATAATATTAGAAGAGAGAAAACTACAGGGAATAATATTAGAAGGAAAACTACAGGGAATAATATTAGAAGGAAAACTACAGGGAATAATATTAGAAGAGAGAAAACTACAGGGAATAATATTAGAAGGAAAACTACAGGGAATAATATTAGAAGAGAGAAAACTACAGGGAATAATATTAGAAGGAAAACTACAGGGAATAATATTAGAAGGAAAACTACAGGGAATAATATTAGAAGAGAGAAAACTACAGGCAATAATATTAGAAGGAAAACTACAGGGAATAATATTAGAAGGAAAACTACAGGGAATAATATTAGAAGAGAGAAAACTACAGGCAATAATATTAGAAGGAAAACTACAGGGAATAATATTAGAAGAGAGAAAACTACAGGGAATAATATTAGAAGGAAAACTACAGGCAATAATATTAGAAGAGAGAAAACTACAGGGAATAATATTAGAAGGAAAACTACAGGCAATAATATTAGAAGGAAAACTACAGGCAATAATATTAGAAGGAAAACTACAGGCAATAATATTAGAAGGAAAACTACAGGCAATAATATTAGAAGGAAAACTACAGGCAATAATATTAGAAGGAAAACTACAGGCAATAATATTAGAAGGAAAACTACAGGCAATAATATTAGAAGGAAAACTACAGGCAATAATATTAGAAGGAAAACTACAGGCAATAATATTAGAAGGACTGAATATTCTTTAGACAATAGACTGTGGGAGTGGTGAGGGAATTCAAGACGCCAGTGTAATTGTCATCATAACGCTGAACAATTGAACTATTGTACTTAGCTCGCCACAAACTTGTATGAAATGTTCAAACATTGAGGTGATGAGCAAAGTTGAGGTGGCATCTTCTGCTATTTTCCCTTTCTCTTCGAGTTTCACCTGCAATTTTATAAAGGAGGGATGGTGGCGGGTCGAGTAGAGTGTGGGGAGAGTTATGGCGTTGGAGGTGGAGAGGAGTATAGGGACAACAAAGCTATTCTCGAGTTTTTCAGACAAATCCTAATTATAATATTCTAAAAAATAATAAAAAAAATAGTTATGTTCTTAAAAAAAATAAGACTATATCAAATCGATTGTTCCATGACTTAACAAAAGAAATCTAAATATAAAAACCTTCTAATCTTACAAACTAAACATGCATTGAGATAATAACTTTATTATTATAAAAATAAAGACATATATATATATATATATATTAATATCCATAAATTACATGAAATGAGATCTTTGTATATGTTTAACCTTGTAAAATGTAATAAATTCTTTTAAATAATATTTAAAGAATTCCAAATCCTTCATTAATTTTTAAAAAGTTTTTCACAACATTATTTGTAGCGAATTAAATGCGAAATAAACCAAAGTTTTTAGAGATATAATTTATAATGTAAATTTGATGAGTAATAGATATGAGGGAAATACCTTATTAAAAATGTTATACATAAATATACAATGATCATAATTAATAATATTATTAACCGATAAATGATAAATAACATTTAATAATTATATAGAACTAATTAATTTATGTTTCCAAAATACAAAATAATAATCAGATTAAAAAATAATTTTGAAAATCTATATCTTAAAATCAGAGATTTCTCAAAAAACTGAAGTTGGAGAACGGTAGACTTCAGCGAAATTTCAACCTGTGATTTCATGAAGACGACGATGAACTTGAAAACGCTGTCCACGATCTTCTCCTTCCTGTAACACTTCAGGATAATGTTTACAATGCTCTTAAACTCAGCAACGAAGTCCTCCTCGTTCATCTGTTTGTAAGCAAATGATTGAGAAAAAGTGTAGCGAACAAATTGCCAACTTCATATGTTTTATTGTATTAATGTAAAATATTTTTTTAGAATATCTTTTCAAGTTAAAAGAATCTGAATTTACTTTTTGTGTCTAAATTTCTATTAAATTTGGGCTGGTAAATCTTAGTGATTTGATAGAAAATATATCAGACATACAATATATAATCATCAATTAATTAAAGACTGTATTAAATCAAGAAATGTTAACAACTGATAATCGTATTTACTCAATAAATCTATTATTAGCGATTATCGGTTAAATTTGATGATAATAATTGGTTTACTGACAAAATTAATTTTTTTCAAATTAGTATTTTGAAAATAAATCTGATCAAATTAAATATAATCAAACAAAAATATATAAGTTTATATTAAAGTTTTTTATTCTTAATATTTATTTAAAACTTTGTATTAATCACAATTTAGAGAATCTTGTCCATCTATGATAATAACTCATTACATATAGAATACCAGTAATTATTCACTATAACATTTGTATATAAGTGGATTAATTGATCATTTATATATATATATATATATATATATGTGTGTATGTGTGCATCATGTAAGTACAGAAAGGTACAATATACATTATAATATATGCAAGTAGCTTAATCGTGATGCATTTGTAGCAACTGATATGTTACGTGTGCAGTGAAGCGTAACCAGTTGGTCGATGATCTAACCAGCATAAGTGATAGACATTTCTCAATTTAAAAAATATATTGATACTTACTCAACCTAGTGCGATATCACTATGTAACAAAATATAATATATATTAATTGTTAAATGTATAATCTGGAATATTACTATACATATAATACATATATAGATAAGATAATATAGAATATGTTATTCAGTGGGTATATTGAGAAATTTAAATTTTGTAACAAATAAAAGTATGAATTTCGATGTTAAGGTATCAATTTCGCTGTAATACAGCTCTCCTATTCTACAGTGTATTAATATTAAATATTTCAGTTTTTTAAATATAATATTAAACTAGTATATCCCGAATAAAATACAAAATAATATTTATATTTATTAATTGTAATAGATGTATGTTAATTATGATATATTTCAAATTGCCGTATTTCGAGTATTATAGATTTGAAATTGAATTATTACCATATGATCATTAAGATAATTATAAAATTGAAGTATTATGTTTCATTTAAAAAATGGTATTTATAAAAATTGGAATGAATTCGTTATTTTAATAGAAATATAATTGATGTTTTAAAAAATATATATATATATAAATAACATTTTTGAATATATCTGACATCTCTTTTAGAACAATATTATGATGTATCAGGGTAGTCGCTTTTTGAAATGTGCTTCGCATATTTGGAGATGGCATATTGATTTTTAATTTATTTGATCTAATAAAAAAACTTTTATATTAAATTGTTTAAATAATAATATAAAAATTGAAAAATAATTCAAAACATTCAATTGGTTGAAAATATGCGTTAGTGAAGCCAAGATTACGGTAATTATATGCCAAGATTACGGTAACCCTGGGTATATTTTTAAATGAACCATAGAAATACTATGTTTCCTGTGCGATTCTATTTTTTAATTTCGTGGATTTTTTGAATTATTTAAAAAATTGTATTGTTCTGTAGCTTAGTTTTATTAAAATATAGTCTTATATTATTTATATTTTATGTATGTAATAAAGTAATACATTTTTTATAATTTATCTGACTGGTATGTTTAACTAATTATAGTATATTAAATAATCATGACTGATTGAATTAATAAATAATTTAAATTAAAGTATAATCAAAGAATGCCGTAGGTAATACACATATGAAAAAAAATATATATATCCATATACAATTATAGTAACTATATAATATATGATATCGTATGCCTTTTTTAAAACAAAAAACTGAATACATTTTTTAAAAGTTTTTATATGTTAATTTTTTGTAGTTTTTATTCATTTTTAGTATCAAGTCAGTTCAAATTATCGGGGAGGTACGTGCGATAACAATTCTAAATAGGTGTATTGAAAATAAAATGACTGACATTTATAATAGCTTATGTCTATTATAACACTGATTCATAATAATGATTCATGGTTGAATGTGTGAATTACATATTAAGGAAATATTTATTATATATATAATGTGTATAATATACATAATGTATATATTATATATATAATATACATAATATATATATACATTATGTATTATTATATATATTTTTTTTCAGAGATGTTATTATAGATATAATATATAACCCTGGTACTTCTAAATATTGAGTAAGTCATTTATAGTTATTCATATTATTTAATGATGTTATGTAATATTGCGAAGCAATTAATGTGCAGTTCACACTGACCAGCAATTTGAAAGGAATGTATAATTATCAGATATTAGAAACACGATGTGGTCAATGTATGTGTTAACAATACTGGGAGTATGCTATTTAAGAAACATATAAAGTTCTCCACGATAGTTAAATTGTATATGCGAATAATTAAATATAACTAGATGCAAGATTTAAATGCGCGCATGTATTCGCTTGATTCATAAAATAGGTGTGGTTTATTTCACTGAATTAGATTTGGAGTGGTCTAGAAAATACGCTGCAAAAATTGAACTCGCCGTACATCGGACTTGATCCAAAAATAGTCTAAGAAAATGTATCGAATAACTAATAAATTGGGCGGGCAAACAATTAGTAAGATACTCTTTCTGAGTGACATCTACTTTTTACCTTTTGCCATATTATATTCATTTATATAAATAATTTTGATATTCTCTAAATTGTAATTTATTTGAATTCCTTTGCAAAAATTCTTTGAAAATACTTAAATCTTAAATCTTAAATGACGTATTTTATCAATTCTATATATTATTTATATTTACAGAATGTACACTCATTGCTAAGAATTTGGCGACTTAGAATGCACGAAAGTTTAGAAGCACTGAAACAGGATTCTTATGGTTTTTACTACATTAAACTAGTTCGACGTAACCGTAGTAATCACCTCGATAGCGAGTTTTGTAATTCTCCCGCGACTCTTCACCCCTGGTAAACCGGCGTCTTTCATCGTCGTAGATTTCTGGGTGACCCCTATGGTGCCGACTTTGAACCGTCCGCCCGACGCCCTCGAGTTCTACCGCGACTGGGTGTCTACGAACCGGCCGTGTGTCATTGAACACGCAATCGACAATTGGCCGGCGGTAGTGAAATGGAATGAAGCGTATCTAAAGTTCGACTACTTTCTGCACACAAACATTCCGAAAATCGAATTCAATTTTATAATAAAGTGAATTTTCACTTTATTATATAATTGCCTAGGCTATGATATAATAATTTCACGCAATATTATGTAATATTACTTTATTTATTCCAAGCGTAATTATAATTAAATCCTATACGAAATTATTATTATATTGAAATAAGTTTATTTTGTAGATACTGAATATTACAAGGCAGTTATTAAATATTTGAGATCACTAATTTGATTAAATAATAGCGAATAATATTATATATTAATGTATTAATATGCGTAACGGTTGTTTTAATTACGTTCTCCGTCCGCGTACTAGGGAGCGCATGGGCGACGTCGAGGTCAGCGTTTCGGTGACGCCGAACGGTTACGCCGACGCCATCTACAGGCAGAAATTCGTAATGCCCGAGGTAACGCTCCGCGCTCTACGCCAACCGTCGCTAAACACGCACGCGTCGAGGGCGGGCCCCGTACGAGTAGGTTACGCCTCCGTACGAGTAGGTTACGCCCTCGTACGAGTAGGTTACGCCCTCGTACGAGTAGGTTACGCCCTCGTACGAGTAGGTTACGCCCCCGTACGAGTAGGTTACGCCCCCGCCGAACCTCGCAGGAACGTCGCATGACCTTCGGCTCGGCCTTGGACGTCCTGTACGGTCGCCGGCGATTCAACGGAGTGCTGTACCTGCAGAAGCAGTGTTCGTGTTTCATCGACGAGTACGCCGCCCTGCACGACGACGCTCCCAGGGATATTGACTGGGCGACAAAAGCATTTGGTTAGCCGTGCGTGCCTGGATATAGACTGGGCGACAAAAGCATTTGGTTAGCCGTGCGTGCCTGGATATTGACTGGGCGACAAACGCATTTGGTTAGCCCTGCGTGCCTGGATATAGACTGGGCGACAAAAACATTTGGTTAGCCGTGCGTGCCTGGATATTGACTGGGCGACAAAAGCATTTGGTTAGCCGTGCGTGCCTGGATATAGACTGGGCGACAAAAGCATTTGGTTAGCCCTGTGTGCCTGGATATAGACTGGGCGACAAAAGCATTTGGTTAGCCGTGCGTGCCTGGATATAGACTGGGCGACAAAAGCATTTGTTAGCCGTGAGTGCCTGGATATAGACTGGGCGACAAAAGCATTCGGTTAGCCGTGCGTGCCTGGATATAGACTGGGCGACAAAAGCATTTGGTTAGCCGTGCGTGCCTGGATATAGACTGGGCGACAAAAGCATTTGGTTAGCCCTACGTGCCTGGATATAGACTGGGCGACAAAAGCATTTGGTTAGCCGTGCGTGCCTGGATATAGACTGGGCGACAAAAGTATTTGGTTAGCCCTGCGTGCCTGGATATAGACTGGGCGACAAAAGCATTTGGTTAGCCCTGCGTGCCTGGATATAGACTGGGCGACAAACGCATTTGGTTAGCCGTGCGTGCCTGGATATAGATTGGGCGACAAAAGCATTTGGTTAGCCGTGCGTGCCTGGATATAGACTGGGCGACAAACGCATTTGGTTAGCCCTGCGTGCCTGGATATAGACTGGGCGACAAAAACATTTGGTTAGCCGTGCGTGCCTGGATATAGACTGGGCGACAAAAGCATTTGGTTAGCCCTGCGTGCCTGGATATAGACTGGGCGACAAAAGTATTTGGTTAGCCCTGCGTGCCTGGATATAGACTGGGCGACAAACGCATTTGGTTAGCCTTGCGTGCCTGGATATAGACTGGGCGACAAAAGCATTTGGTTAGCCGTGCGTGCCTGGATATAGACTGGGCGACAAAAGCATTTGGTTAGCCGTGCGTGCCTGGATATATACTTGGCCACTAGGATAATTGTATAGCCCTGCCTACCATACTGTCCTACCAGGATATTGTTTAGCCCTTCTTTTGATATAGACTGTTATTTAGTTATCCTGATATAGACTGGACCTGTGGTTGGTAGTATTTGATGCAATTCCTTTCGAATTTCTTATTCAGAATATTCAAATAAATATAGATTTAAATTTCTTTGTTTATTGTAAATAACTCAAATTATTATCCAGGTTATCATATCGATCGTAAGTGAAATTTTACTCACTCAATATTCCTAATGGTTTTACTCTTACGCAATAATCATTTAACCATTATGCAATCGTTAGGAAAATTACCGGATGCTGTGAATTTCTGGATTGGTGATAAAAGAGCCGTAACATCTAGTTTAGTGTGAAACCTACATCGTAGGTAGTACATGTGTAATAACGCATGATTTACGATTGAAACTACATGTAACTCTATTTTCATGTAAAGTAACCTCTTCAAATCTCGTACGGTTATTTTTAATAATTTTTATACATATTAATCATTTTGACATAATGTTGAATCAATGGCATCCGTAGCACATAAAGATCAATATGAGAATTTATATTGCGTAATATCGGGAACAAAGACTTTTACGCTATTACCACCGCTCATGAGAAGTTATATTAAAATTGGTTTGTGCTATTAGCTTCTGCAAAGCATAAAACCCAGCCACGAAATCTTAGATAATATTATAAGTATTAATGTGCAAGAGTGAATTAATAAATTAATAATTGTATTATTTAATTTAATACATTACATAATTGTATTACATAATTTTATACATTACATATCTTAATTTATATTCACACTTTTTAGTTTAGCATTATGATAATATAATAAATTAAAATTGATTTGAAATTGATTTTATTTACAAAATCATGAATTCATTTTCAGATCGTTTTCCAGTAGCTTCGTACAAAGAAAATGAAAATGGAGAATTTGATATAATTGACCAAGACGGTCAGGTATTTAATTTTCAGAAAGCCTTTTTCTTTATTATATTATATAATAAAATAAAAAAGATTCTATACCAAGGAAAATCATAAATTTACGATTGTTTATTAATCTCTAGGTGCCGTGGGTAATTGAGGAAAGTATAACGCCTGAAATTAAACCCATTGAGGTTAAAGTTCACGGCGGGCAAATGTTGTACCTACCTTCATTGTGGTACCATAAAGTCGAACAAAGTCAAGCTTGCATAGCAGGTAAAAATAAATAAATTTCACAAAATGGTCTTTAGTCTGCGAATGGATAATTATCGAAAAATTTAAATTGATTTCGACAAACGTAGTGAAGAGGTATAATTTGTCTTCAATGTGAACACTTAATTCTGTTTATTTATAATACATTCTATAGACATACAAATATGTGTGTAAAGCTATATCGGATATAGAAAACTACATGTAAAAATAATTTTTATGGTTAAAAATCGATCATACAAAATAACACGATAAAGATACAGTGCATGTTAATTATTATTCAGTACATATTTTTAATTATTATATAATATGCCGACTTTCAGTAAATTATTGGTATGACATGAATTACGACGTGAAATATTGTTACTTCAAGTTTTTGGAAAGTTTGGCCGAAAAGAAAATTCAATGACGTTTTTATTGTTCGAAGATAATTCTTTTTCTATAATTTTGTAATATAAATATTATTATTTAGACATTTGTTGTTGTTATATATTTATTATTTTTTGTTTAATCTTTTATCAATTGTAATTAAATAATATTTTATCTGAATAAGTGCATAGATGAAATAACATTTTATTTAATGTAATATATTCATTCGGATTATTTATCATATATCAATCATTTTTTAAAATAATCTATGTTATTAATACATAAATTATAATTAAATTAAATCTTGTTTGTATAATTAATATATATGTAATTCAAATAAATCTTATGTATATAATTATTATATAAACTTATATATTATTCATAATAGAATATATATAAATATTTATATTTGAAATGTTATTATATTCAATATATATATATGTATTTATAATAAATTATCATCATAAAAAAATATACATTATTTATGTATTCAAGGTTGCCAAGGTACCTTCCATCAGTTGTAATTATATCTATGATTATCAAATTAAATTTGATTTTACAAAAACTATAGAATTAATAATTTATGAAATAGCCTGTTTTAAGTAAATTTGTTTAGATTTCAAATTTTATTTAAAATGGATAAACCGCATTGTATAGTTTGTGAAATAACAGGAGAATCGTGCGAATTACCGGATATAACTGACGAGTTATTTAGCGGTATCGGAGATGATTTTGTTTCTCCCTACTTGGGAGATGTTTCTATGGACGACATCCAAATCCCATTTGACGTTTTCGATGAAAACTTGTTTTTTGAATTAACTACACATGGTGAAGATCAATACTCACGCGTTTCTATTCACGAGGAAGCTGATATTACAAACAATGAAGCTGGATACATTAAACACAATATCACAAACGATGAGATTAAGATTGACATAGATCCCGGCAAAAGACCAATGCCTGAAAATCCTACACATGCTACAGTAGTTATTGCTCATGATGAACCAGACGGTAACACTAACGTTATAAGGTACTTCATGTGGTTACTAATAACATATGTGTTTTATCTTCTCAATGTTAATTACAATAACTATTTGGATCATATATAGATGACCCAGAGAAAAATCGTAAACATTAGCAACGCTCATTAATCACTAAATAGAATTGATTGATTATAATGCTTTATTTTAATGTGAATCATTACATGTAATTACGGGTAAATAATTAAGTAATATTGTAAGCAATTATTTTTTAAAATGAAATATTACTTATTTTTAATTAATTATTCTTATATACAAGAATTCACTGCACATGAAAGCTGATTCTATTAAATCGATTAATACCTTTCATTATTACTTCACATTGTATTTTTATGATACAGATATATCATATATTTATTAACGAATATATATATATTTTACATATAAAATTTAACACATAGTTGTAATATAATTTTAGTAATTTTCACATTGAAAAAACTTTAATATATAGATAGAATAACTATTATAATGAGTTTAATATTATAGGAATATTATTTATATAATACAATATGAAGTAATATCAAAGTGTATATATTCTGATATTAGACCAAGTTAGTTTCCAATTGTCTGGTGAATTATTATATTTCATATATATATATATATTATATACTCAAATCAATAAAGAATATTTACTTGTATACGAATGTATATTATGAATTTCATAGCAAAAAATTAAAATATATAATGCTTGAAATAATATTGAATATTTATAAAAATCAAAATTTAATAGTTCATAAAAATCAAACAAATATTTATGCGAATTGGTAATTTTTATGTTTTTTTATCGTGTCCATCCATATGATCCAAATAGTATAGTAATTATTTACTAATTTATTGTAATTGAATAGTTAATTACTATTTAACCAAATAACCAATGATTTACAGCTAAATTAGTGACACACATAAGATACATAACAGTTATGAGTTCTGTAGTTATATTACAGTTATTAATTAGTTACGCGCATTTCTTTGCGAGGTTATCATAGAGGGCTCATACCACCGAGAGCTGTTGGAATTAATTTGCCGTTTGAAGGTGTTGAGTGAGTGGGGACGTAATCACTGCACAGTTTAGCGTTAAGGTAGACATCGAGACATCGTAAGGCGTGAAGCGATATCTACTCGGGGTAATCGTTAAACCGTTGCATAATACGCCATCCGACTGCGCTGAATATGTTGAAGCCAAGTGTAATCGTTGAATTACGCAATCGAGTAGATTACGCAATCGAGTAGATTATGCAATCGAGTAGATTATGCAATCGCGTTATTATGAAATACTTACATCGCATCTTACTAGTCTAATTCGTTGCGAGATAAAACCGTGCTGTAATTGCGACCTCTTAACTCACCGCCTTTCGTCGGTAACTTTGCGGATCTCAGTGGTACGTGCGGCGATGGCGATGTAATGATATCTCCGATATTTGTCTAGCCAAAATGAAACCTTTACCCAATTAACTCCGTAATCTATTTATAAGAATGTGGGCTGTTTAGATACGGCACCAAGCATACGTAAGCTATTGTCTAATACGCCAATAACGTTATAGATCCTACATTGCATTTTTGAATAGACTCTATTATACTGCGGTAATCGTTGGTTTAGATAATCGCGCATTTTTTAGGTATAACTGTGAATTCTCCGGCTGCCACCGATCGTATAAGACCTCCGGCAACCTAAAAACACACGAGAAGAAACACAGAGGTCTGCGTTTCCAAAATCGATTAATTTATTAACTCAGCATGCCTACCCCCGTATTCCACCTCATTCTACTTAACCGCCCATTCATATAGAAATGCCATACTTATATATGAATAGTGTGTAACGATCGAGCGCATGTACTCAAAAGTGTTCTAGATGTACCAGTACTAGTGAGTACTAGTGAGTACTAGTAATAGTGAAATCGTAGTTTCATTATTAAGATTACAGTGCAGAATTTCTCTATATCGATATGCAGACTTTTGCAAACTTTACACTCTGAAATTACTATACCAAGTATCCGACCCCACGACGACGACGACGTCATCAATTATTACTACGTCCTTAATGACTAGTGATTTAAATCCAGGCACTTTTAAATATACATCATTGCATATATCGGATTCATTTTATATAATCAATTTCAAATCACCTAATAACGCCAACCCACTCCGACGCCTACCCACTCCAACGCCTACCCACTCCTACGCCTACCCACTCCGATGTCAACCCACTCCTACGCCTACCCACTCCGATGTCAACCCACTCCTACGCCTACCCACTCCGATGTCAACCCACTCCTACGCCTACCCACTCCGATGTCAACCCACTCCTACGCCTACCCACTCCGATGTCAACCCACTCCTACGCCTACCCACCCCGACGTCTACCCACTCTGACGCCTACCCACTCCGACGCTTACCCACTCCGACTCCTACCCACTCCGACGCCTACATACTCCGACGCCTATCCAATCCGATGCCAACCCACTCCGACGTCTATCCACTCCGACGCCTACCCACTCCGACGCCTACCCACTTCGACGCCTACCCACTTCGACGCCTACCCACTCCGACGCCTACCCACTCCGACGCCTACCCACTCCGACGCCTACCCACTCCTACGCCTACCCACTCCAACGCCTACCCACTCCTACGCCTACCCACCCCGACGTCTACTCACTCCGACGCCTACCCACTCCGACGCCTACCCACTCCGACGCCTACCCACTCCGACGCCTACCTACTCCGATACCAACCCACTCCTACGCCTACCCACCCCGACGTCTACCCACTCCGATGCCTACCCACTCCGACGCCTACCCACTCCGACGCCTACCCACTCCGACGCCTACACACTCCGACGCCTACCCACTCCGACGCCTACCCACTCCGACGCCTACCGACTCCGACGCCTACCCACTCCGATGCCAACCCACTCCGACGCCAACCCACTCCTACGCCTACCTACTCCAACGCCTACCCACTCCGAAGCCTACCCACTCCGACGCCTATCCAATTCGACGTCAACCCACTCCGACGCCTACCCACTCCGACGCCTACTCACTCCGACGCCTACCCACTCCTAATCCTACCCACTCCGACGCCTACCCACTCCGACGCCTACCTACTCCGACGCCTACCCACTCCGACGCCAACCCACTCCGACGCCTACCCACTCCGACGCCTACCTACTCCGATACCAACCCACTCCTACGCCTACCCACCCCGACGTCTACCCACTCCGATGCCTACCCACTCCGACGCCTACCCACTCCTAATCCTACCCACTCCGACGCCTACCCACTCCGACGCCTACCTACTCCGACGCCTACCCACTCCGACGCCAACCCACTCCGACGCCTACCCACTCCGACGCCAACCCACTCCGACGCCTACCCATACCAGCCGCCTACCCACTCCGACGCCCACCCACTCCGATGTCAACCCACTCCTACGACAACTCACTCCAACGCCAACCCACTCCACCGCCTACCGTCTCCGACGCCTACCGACTCCGACGCCTACCCACTCCGATGCCAACCCACTCCGACGCCAACCCACTCCGACGCCTACCCACTCCGACGCCAACCCACTCCTACGCCAAC
Source organism: Osedax frankpressi (assembly GCA_964035775.1). Lineage (NCBI taxonomy): Eukaryota > Metazoa > Annelida > Polychaeta > Sabellida > Siboglinidae > Osedax > Osedax frankpressi. Next base: position 26,750,234 of record OZ038316.1, read on the forward strand.
CCACTCCGACGCCTACCCACTCCGACGCCTACCCACTCCTACGCCAACCCACTCCGACGCCTACCCACTCCGACGCCTACCCACTCCGACGCCTACCCACTCCGACGCCTACCCACTCCGCCGCCTACCCACTCCGACGCCAACCCACTCCGACGCCAACCCACTCCGACGCTTACCTACTCCGACGCCTACCCACTCCGACGCCTACCCACTCCGCCGCCTACCCACTCTAACGCCTACCCACTCCGCCGCCTACCCACTCTAACGCCTACCCACTCCGCCCCCTACTCACTCCGACGCCAACCCACTCCGCCCCCTACTCACTCCGACGCCAACCCACTCCGACGCCTACCCATACCAGCCGCCTACCCACTCCGACGCCTACCCACTCCGACGCCCACCCACTCCGATGTCAACCCACTCCTACGACAACTCACTCCAACGCCAACCCACTCCACCGCCTACCGTCTCCGACGCCTACCCACTCCGACGCCTACCGACTCCGACGCCTACCCACTCCGATGCCTACCCACTCCGACGCCTACCGACTCCGACGCCTACCCACTCCGATGCCAACCCACTCCAGCGCCAACCCACTCCGACGCCTACCCACTCCGACGCCTACCCACTCCGACGCCTACCCACTCCGCCGCCTACCCACTCCGACGCCTACCCACTCCGACGCCTACCCACTCCGACGCCTACCCACTCCGCCGCCTACCCACTCTAACGCCTACCCACTCCGCCGCCTACCCACTCCGCCGCCTACCCACCCCGACGCCTACCCACTCCGACGCCTACCCACTCTAACGCCTACCCACTCCGACGCCTACCCACTCCTACGCCTACCCACTCCGACGCCTACCCACTCCGACGCCTACCCACTCCGACGCCAATCCACTCCGCTGCCTACCCACCCAACCGCCGCGACTCTAAACATTTTCGTTGGCAGGTGAATACTCTTTTGTCTGTAAGTTGGAGGGTTGCGGCAAGTCATTTGTGAACGCTCACTCGTTGAATATTCACATTCGCGTGCACACAAACGAGAAGCCATTCGAATGCAATATGGACGGCTGCGACATGGCCTACAATACGTTGTACAGGTTGGCAATGGGCATGGGGTGCGTGGTGGTTCTGCGGTGGTTCTATGGTGGTTCTAAGGTGGTTCTAAGGTGGTTCTAAGGTGGTTCTAAGGTGGTTCTAAGGTGGTTCTACGGTGGTTCTAAGGTGGTTCTACGGTGGTTCTAAGGTGGTTCTACGGTGGTTCTAAGGTGGTTCTAAGGTGGTTCTAAGGTGGTTCTACGGTGGTTCTAAGGTGGTTCTACGGTGGTTCTAAGGTGGTTCTATGGTGGTTCTATGGTGGTTCTAAGGTGGTTCTAAGGTGGTTCTACGGTGGTTCTAAGGTGGTTCTAAGGTGGTTCTACGGTGGTTCTACGCTGGTTCTACGGTGGTTCTACGGTGGTTCTACGGTGGTTCTACGGTGGTTCTACGGTGGTTCTAAGGTGGTTCTACAGTGGTTCTAAGGTGGTTCTAAGGTGGTTCCCGCGACCTCTATTATTATGTAACCGCGTTCGCCCTTTTCTGAGTTTTGTACTATAACCTGAACAAATACTATTCTTTTATGTTCTAAAATTATACCCATTACTACTTCTTTTATGTTCTGCAATTACATCCATTACTACTTCTTTTATGTTCTGTAACTACATCCATTACTACTTCTTTTATGTTCTGAAATTAGACCCATTACTACTTCTTTTATGTTCTGCAATTACATCCATTACTACTTCTTTTATGTTCTGAAATTATACCCATTACTACTTCTTTTATGTTCTGAAATTATACCCATTACTACTTCTTTTATGTTCTGAAATTATACCCATTACTACTTCTTTTATGTTCTGCAATTACATCCATTACTACTTCTTTTATGTTCTGTAACTACATCCATTACTACTTCTTTTATGTTCTGAAATTAGACCCATTACTACTTCTTGTATGTACCATGATCTACTTTAGTAGTTCATGATGACAATATTTCCTGGCACCATTCACATTTTGCTGTTTCATATTATTTAGATAAATTAACTATATCTTTTAGACCTATTTTAGATCTCCTAATATATTTATTGCTATTTTTAGATTATCTAAACATGTATAAATTCTATCTTTAAAAACTACTATTATTCTATTGAAGTATACTTATATATATCATATATAATGGTATATATCATATACGATAGTTTATATCGTATTATTATATAATATCTATGCCTTCCTTTTTCTACTAATATTGATATCGACTCTAGTGAAATTCTATATTTAAATAAATTGCATCCAAAATGAATCATGTTGTCAGATCTTTTATCTACACATCGATTATCTTTTTTACTGAATATATATTATACCATATAATATTACTATATTATATTATACTGTTTACATAAACAATATTCACAAGAGTAATTGCTAGTTCCGTGTCTAGTTCAGTGCTTTTATCTGTATGTTTTTAATTAACCACTGACACTAGGTATTTGTTATTTGATAGTGCATCCCTGGGCTTCTTTGACATCTTGATCTCTCATATGGTATGTGGGTCTCATTCGACACCTAGATTATATTGATTACAGATGATAAAGCTAATTCCTCATGTGTGATAGTTGAATTCAATTTTAGTAAATATCTCCTTGTGGAATTACGTTGACTAACAATATGGCTACATTGTGTTAATTTACTATTAATATCTATTGTTTATTTACTATTAATATCTATTGTTTATTTACTATTAATATCTATTGTTTATTTACTATTAATATCTATTGTTAATTTACTATTAATATCTATTGTTTATTTACTATTAATATCTATTGTTTATTTACTATTAATATCTATTGTTTATTTACTATTAATATCTATTGTTTATTTACTATTAATATCTATTGTTTATTTACTATTAATATCTATTTTTTATTTACTATTCTTATCTATTGTTTATTTACTATCGATATCTATTGTTTATTTACTATTAATATCTATTGTTTATTTACTATTAATATCTATTGTTTATTTACTATTAATATCTATTGTTTATTTACTATTAATATCTATTTTTTATTTACTATTCTTATCTATTGTTTATTTACTATCGATATCTATTGTTTATTTACTATTAATATCTATTGTTTATTTACTATTAATATCTATTGTTTATTTACTATTAATATCTATTGTTTATTTACTATTAATATCTATTGTTTATTTATATTAATATCTATTGTTTATTTACTATTAATATCTATTGTTTATTTACTATTCATATCTATTGTTTATTTACTATTCATATCTATTGTTTATTTACTATTAATATCTATTGTTTATTTACTATTAATATCTATTGTTTATTTACTATCGATATCTACTGTTTATATTCGAACATTGTAAATAGCATCGGCGGTACTTTAATTTCATTGTACTGATTGCAACGCAGTGATCTATTCCTCCCTCGGAGATACCGCCCCTGTCTCTTCTACTCCTCCATTGTTGTCCTGCTCATCTCTGCCTATTGTTGCCCCAGTAAATAAAGGCGTGTAGTAGTTTCGCGTTCGACACCAGTAAATGTTAAAACGCTCGCGAATCCATGCATACGTTAATGGAGGTGTCGTACGCGCCGCGTTCGATTGCGGATTATTTATGACCTCCGACCTCCGCCGCAGACTGAAGTCGCACCAACGCAAGCACACCGGCGACACCTTCGACTGTTCGATGTGCAGCAAAGAGTTCACGACCAAGTCGGACCTGAAGCGTCACGCTCTGACGCACGACCTGAACCGCGAGAAACTGTTCACGTTGGTAGGGCTTAGTAGGGCTTAGTAGGGCTTAGGAATGCACGTAACCATTAGTGGGGCGCGATCATCGAGGACGGGGGGAGTGAAGATGCAGGCGGTACAGAACTTTTGGTAGGGCGCAAGTGTTAGGGGTGGGGGGAGATAAGATTCTGATTAAAGTACCTTTAGTAGGGCGCAAGTGTCGAGGGTGGGGGAGAGAAGATGCAGACTTTACAGAACCTTTAATAGGGCACAAGGGTTGGGGTGGGGAGGGAAACCCATCAAACAATACAGGTAATTTCATTTTTTGCATTGTATAATTTCTTTTATATTATTTTTTATTTTTGTGGACATATCAAAAGATTTTTAAAAAACTATTAAGTCGTACTGTTTACCTGGGAGAAGATGTAGACTTTATAGGAGCTTTAGTGTAGGGCTGGGGTATGCACCATACCAGGTCATTAATTAGGGGTTAGTATACTGACGGGGTTGTGGACTCTACAAGCCTGTTCATAGGTATTAGCATATAGAGGAAGGGGGAGATTTTTCGGACGCTATTATGTGAATTATGTTATTTTTACCTAGATATAGTAGTTGAGGTATCTCCTTTAGTAACACCCAAGGTAGTTGTACCTCCTTTAGTAACACCCATGGTAGTTGTATCTCCTTTAGTAACATCCATGGTAGTTGTATCTCCTTTAATAACACCCATGGTAGTTGTATCTCCTTTAGTAACACCCAAGGTAGTTGTATCTCCTTTAGTAACACCCATGGTAGTTGTATCTCCTTTAGTAACACCCATGGTAGTTGTATCTCCTTTAGTAACACCCATGGTAGTTGTATCTCCTTTAGTAACACCCATGGTAGTTGTATCTCCTTTAGTAACACCCATGGTAGTTGTATCTCCTTTAGTAACACCCATGGTAGTTGTATCTCCTTTAGTAACACCCATGGTAGTTGTATCTCCTTTAGTAACACCCATGGTAGTTGTATCTCCTTTAGTAACACCCATGGTAGTTGTATCTCCTTTAGTAACACCCATGGTAGTTGTATCTCCTTTAGTAACACACATGGTAGTTGTATCTCCTTTAGTAACACCCATGGTAGTTGTATCTCCTTTAGTAACACCCATGGTAGTTGTATCTCCTTTAGTAACACCCATGGTAGTTGTATCTCCTTTAGTAACACCCATGGTAGTTGAGGTTTCTCCTTTAGTGACACCCATGGTAGTTGATGAATTGCATGATCTAAATAGAAACAAATTCTTTTCTTGTTGTGTTGAAAGATTTACTATATTGTGTGACAATATTGTATTGTTAAGCCAATGTTGAAAACACTATAGTAATATGTGTGTGTGTGTGTGTGTTTCTGTGTGTGTTTCTGTGTGTGTGTGTGGGTGTGTGTGTGGGTGTGTGTGTGTGTGTGTGTGTGTGTGTGTGAATATTTGTATACATTAGTTTCTGTTTAAATATATTTTTTGAATATTACTTATTAAATAACATTCTTTTTATAATTACTTTCTAAGAATATAGAAATATGTTATGACTTGTTATTTACAATATTTTAGATAACATTATTTGTTATACATTGCTTTTAGATTACATTATGAGAGCTGCAAGATATGTTATATTAGTAGATTATATATAATAGATTTACAGTTGTATTGTTGTACTATTATCTATATGACACTATTATCTGTATTCTTTATTGTATTAACTTACTGTAAATTAATCTTAAAACATAAAAAAGTACACATATTTATTTCCACACATTATGATACATACACATATTGACACATACACATTATGACACCCACACATGACACCCACACATGACACCCACACATGACACCCACACATGACACCCACACATAACAACAGCCACCCAGTTCACCGCAGGCCTCCTCTAAAAAAGACTCGGTTGTCTGTTGTCTGCGTAGCTGTAAAAACTTGTACCGGGGTAGACTGATTTTTTAGCAATTTTACCACAACATCACATTATGTTAGATTTGTACCTCCAGCACCTAGTCCATGATATTTGTAACTCCAGCACCTAGTCCATGATATTTGTAACTCCAGCACCTAGTCCATGATATTTGTAACTCCAGCACCTAGTCCATGATATTTGTAACTCCAGCACCTAGTACATGATATTTGTAACTCCAGCACCTAGTCCATGATATTTGTAATTCCAGCACCTAGTCCATGATATTTGTAACTCCAGCACCTAGTACATGATATTTGTAACTCCAGCACCTAGTCCATGATATTTGTAATTCCAGCACCTAGTCCATGATATTTGTAACTCCAGCACCTAGTCCATGACATTTGCACCTCCAGCACCTAGTCCATGATATTTGTAACTCCAGCACCTAGTCCATGATATTTGCACCTCCAGCACCTAGTCCATGATATTTGTAACTCCAGCACCTAGTCCATGATATTTGTAACTCCAGCACCTAGTACATGATATTTGTAACTCCAGCACCTAGTCCATGATATTTGTAATTCCAGCACCTAGTCCATGATATTTGTAACTCCAGCACCTAGTCCATGATATTTGCACCTCCAGCACCTAGTCCATGATATTTGTAACTCCAGCACCTAGTCCATGATATTTGTAACTCCAGCACCTAGTACATGATATTTGTAACTCCAGCACCTAGTCCATGATATTTGTAATTCCAGCACCTAGTCCATGATATTTGTAACTCCAGCACCTAGTCCATGACATTTGCACCTCCAGCACCTAGTCCATGTTATTTGTAACTCCAGCACCTAGTCCATGATATTTGTAACTCCAGCACCTAGTCCATGATATTTGTAACTCCAGCACCTAGTCCATGATATTTGTAACTCCAGCACCTAGTCCATGATATTTGTAACTCCAGCACCTAGTCCATGATATTTGTAACTCCAGCACCTAGTCCATGATATTTGTAACTCCAGAACCTAGTCCATGATATTTGCAATTCCAGCACCTAGTCCATGATATTTGTACCTCCAGAACCTAGTCCATGATATTTGCAATTCCAGCACCTAGTACATGATATTTGTAACTCCAGCACCTAGTCCATGATATTTGTAATTCCAGCACCTAGTCCATGATATTTGCACCTCCAGCACCTAGTCCATGATATTTGTAACTCCAGCACCTAGTCCATGATATTTGTAACTCCAGCACCTAGTCCATGATATTTGTAACTCCAGCACCTAGTCCATGATATTTGTAACTCCAGCACCTAGTCCATGATATTTGTAACTCCAGCACCTAGTCCATGATATTTGTAACTCCAGCACCTAGTCCATGATATTTGTAACTCCAGCACCTAGTCCATGATATTTGTAACTCCAGCACCTAGTCCATGATATTTGTAACTCCAGCACCTAGTCCATGATATTTGTAACTCCAACACCTAGTCCATGATATTTGTAACTCCAGCACCTAGTCCATGATATTTGTAACTCCAACACCTAGTCCATGATATTTGCACCTCCAGCACCTAGTTCATGATATTTGCATCTCCAACACCTAGTCCATGATATTTGTAACTCCAGCACCTAGTCCATGATATTTGTAACTCCAGCACCTAGTCCATGATATTTGTAACTCCAGCACCTAGTCCATGATATTTGTAACTCCAGCACCTAGTCCATGATATTTGTAACTCCAGAACCTAGTCCATGATATTTGCAATTCCAGCACCTAGTCCATGATATTTGTACCTCCAGAACCTAGTCCATGATATTTGCAATTCCAGCACCTAGTCCATGATATTTGCACCTCCAGCACCTAGTTCATGATATTTGCATCTCCAACACCTAGTCCATGATATTTGTAACTCCAGCACCTAGTCCATGATATTTGTAACTCCAGCACCAGGTCCATGATATTTGCACCTCCAGCACCTAGTACATGATATTTGTAACTCCAGCACCTAGTCCATGATATTTGTAATTCCAGCACCTAGTCCATGATATTTGTAACTCCAGCACCTAGTCCATGATATTTGCACCTCCAGCACCTAGTCCATGATATTTGTAACTCCAGCACCTAGTCCATGATATTTGTAACTCCAGCACCTAGTCCATGATATTTGTAACTCCAGCACCTAGTCCATGATATTTGTAACTCCAGCACCTAGTCCATGATATTTGTAATTCCAGTACCTAGTCCATGATATTTGTAACTCCAGCACCTAGTCCATGATATTTGCACCTCCAGCACCTAGTCCATGATATTTGTAATTCCAGTACCTAGTCCATGATATTTGTACCTCCAGAACCTAGTCCATGATATTTGCAATTCCAGCACCTAGTCCATGATATTTGCACCTCCAGCACCTAGTTCATGATATTTGCATCTCCAACACCTAGTCCATGATATTTGTAACTCCAGCACCTAGTCCATGATATTTGTAACTCCAGCACCAGGTCCATGATATTTGCACCTCCAGCACCTAGTACATGATATTTGTAACTCCAGCACCTAGTCCATGATATTTGTAATTCCAGCACCTAGTCCATGATATTTGTAACTCCAGCACCTAGTCCATGATATTTGCACCTCCAGCACCTAGTCCATGATATTTGTAACTCCAGCACCTAGTCCATGATATTTGTAACTCCAGCACCTAGTCCATGATATTTGTAACTCCAGCACCTAGTCCATGATATTTGTAACTCCAGCACCTAGTCCATGATATTTGTAATTCCAGTACCTAGTCCATGATATTTGTAACTCCAGCACCTAGTCCATGATATTTGCACCTCCAGCACCTAGTCCATGATATTTGTAATTCCAGTACCTAGTCCATGATATTTGTAACTCCAGCACCTAGTCCATGATATTTGTAATTCCAGTACCTAGTCCATGATATTTGTAACTCCAGCACCTAGTCCATGATATTTGCACCTCCAGCACCTAGTCCATGATATTTGTAACTCCAGCACCTAGTCCATGATATTTGTACCTCCAGAACCTAGTCCATGATATTTGCAATTCCAGCACCTAGTCCATGATATTTGCACCTCCAGCACCTAGTTCATGATATTTGCATCTCCAACACCTAGTCCATGATATTTGTAACTCCAGCACCTAGTCCATGATATTTGTAACTCCAGCACCAGGTCCATGATATTTGCACCTCCAGCACCTAGTCCATGATATTTGTAATTCCAGCACCTAGTCCATGATATTTGTAACTCCAGCACCTAGTCCATGATATTTGCACCTCCAGCACCTAGTCCATGATATTTGTAACTCCAGCACCTAGTCCATGACATTTGCACCTGCAGCACCTAGTCCATGATATTTGTAACTTCAGCACCTAGTCCATGATATTTGTAACTCCAGCACCTAGTCCATGATATTTGTAACTCCAGCACCTAGTCCATGATATTTGTAACTCCAGCACCTAGTCCATGATATTTGTAACTCCAACACCTAGTCCATGATATTTGTAACTCCAGCACCTAGTCCATGATATTTGTAACTCCAGCACCTAGTCCATGATATTTGTAACTCCAGCACCTAGTCCATGATATTTGTAACTCCAGCACCTAGTCCATGATATTTGTAACTCCAGCACCTAGTCCATGATATTTGCACCTCCAGCACCTAGTCCATGTTATTTGCAATTCCAGCACCTAGTCCATGATATTTGCACCTCCAGCACCTAGTTCATGATATTTGCATCTCCAACACCTAGTCCATGATATTTGTAACTCCAGAACCTAGTCCATGATATTTGCAATTCCAGCACCTAGTCCATGATATTTGTACCTCCAGAACCTAGTCCATGATATTTGTAACTCCAGCACCTAGTACATGATATTTGTAACTCCAGCACCTAGTCCATGATATTTGTAATTCCAGCACCTAGTCCATGATATTTGTAACTCCAGCACCTAGTCCATGATATTTGCACCTCCAGCACCTAGTCCATGATATTTGTAACTCCAGCACCTAGTCCATGATATTTGTAACTCCAGCACCTAGTACATGATATTTGTAACTCCAGCACCTAGTCCATGATATTTGTAATTCCAGCACCTAGTCCATGATATTTGTAACTCCAGCACCTAGTCCATGACATTTGCACCTCCAGCACCTAGTCCATGTTATTTGTAACTCCAGCACCTAGTCCATGATATTTGTAACTCCAGCACCTAGTCCATGATATTTGTAACTCCAGCACCTAGTCCATGATATTTGTAACTCCAGCACCTAGTCCATGATATTTGTAACTCCAGCACCTAGTCCATGATATTTGTAACTCCAGCACCTAGTCCATGATATTTGTAACTCCAGAACCTAGTCCATGATATTTGCAATTCCAGCACCTAGTCCATGATATTTGTACCTCCAGAACCTAGTCCATGATATTTGCAATTCCAGCACCTAGTACATGATATTTGTAACTCCAGCACCTAGTCCATGATATTTGTAATTCCAGCACCTAGTCCATGATATTTGCACCTCCAGCACCTAGTCCATGATATTTGTAACTCCAGCACCTAGTCCATGATATTTGTAACTCCAGCACCTAGTCCATGATATTTGTAACTCCAGCACCTAGTCCATGATATTTGTAACTCCAGCACCTAGTCCATGATATTTGTAACTCCAGCACCTAGTCCATGATATTTGTAACTCCAGCACCTAGTCCATGATATTTGTAACTCCAGCACCTAGTCCATGATATTTGTAACTCCAGCACCTAGTCCATGATATTTGTAACTCCAGCACCTAGTCCATGATATTTGTAACTCCAACACCTAGTCCATGATATTTGTAACTCCAGCACCTAGTCCATGATATTTGTAACTCCAACACCTAGTCCATGATATTTGCACCTCCAGCACCTAGTTCATGATATTTGCATCTCCAACACCTAGTCCATGATATTTGTAACTCCAGCACCTAGTCCATGATATTTGTAACTCCAGCACCTAGTCCATGATATTTGTAACTCCAGCACCTAGTCCATGATATTTGTAACTCCAGCACCTAGTCCATGATATTTGTAACTCCAGAACCTAGTCCATGATATTTGCAATTCCAGCACCTAGTCCATGATATTTGTACCTCCAGAACCTAGTCCATGATATTTGCAATTCCAGCACCTAGTCCATGATATTTGCACCTCCAGCACCTAGTTCATGATATTTGCATCTCCAACACCTAGTCCATGATATTTGTAACTCCAGCACCTAGTCCATGATATTTGTAACTCCAGCACCAGGTCCATGATATTTGCACCTCCAGCACCTAGTACATGATATTTGTAACTCCAGCACCTAGTCCATGATATTTGTAATTCCAGCACCTAGTCCATGATATTTGTAACTCCAGCACCTAGTCCATGATATTTGCACCTCCAGCACCTAGTCCATGATATTTGTAACTCCAGCACCTAGTCCATGATATTTGTAACTCCAGCACCTAGTCCATGATATTTGTAACTCCAGCACCTAGTCCATGATATTTGTAACTCCAGCACCTAGTCCATGATATTTGTAATTCCAGTACCTAGTCCATGATATTTGTAACTCCAGCACCTAGTCCATGATATTTGCACCTCCAGCACCTAGTCCATGATATTTGTAATTCCAGTACCTAGTCCATGATATTTGTACCTCCAGAACCTAGTCCATGATATTTGCAATTCCAGCACCTAGTCCATGATATTTGCACCTCCAGCACCTAGTTCATGATATTTGCATCTCCAACACCTAGTCCATGATATTTGTAACTCCAGCACCTAGTCCATGATATTTGTAACTCCAGCACCAGGTCCATGATATTTGCACCTCCAGCACCTAGTACATGATATTTGTAACTCCAGCACCTAGTCCATGATATTTGTAATTCCAGCACCTAGTCCATGATATTTGTAACTCCAGCACCTAGTCCATGATATTTGCACCTCCAGCACCTAGTCCATGATATTTGTAACTCCAGCACCTAGTCCATGATATTTGTAACTCCAGCACCTAGTCCATGATATTTGTAACTCCAGCACCTAGTCCATGATATTTGTAACTCCAGCACCTAGTCCATGATATTTGTAATTCCAGTACCTAGTCCATGATATTTGTAACTCCAGCACCTAGTCCATGATATTTGCACCTCCAGCACCTAGTCCATGATATTTGTAATTCCAGTACCTAGTCCATGATATTTGTAACTCCAGCACCTAGTCCATGATATTTGTAATTCCAGTACCTAGTCCATGATATTTGTAACTCCAGCACCTAGTCCATGATATTTGCACCTCCAGCACCTAGTCCATGATATTTGTAACTCCAGCACCTAGTCCATGATATTTGTACCTCCAGAACCTAGTCCATGATATTTGCAATTCCAGCACCTAGTCCATGATATTTGCACCTCCAGCACCTAGTTCATGATATTTGCATCTCCAACACCTAGTCCATGATATTTGTAACTCCAGCACCTAGTCCATGATATTTGTAACTCCAGCACCAGGTCCATGATATTTGCACCTCCAGCACCTAGTCCATGATATTTGTAATTCCAGCACCTAGTCCATGATATTTGTAACTCCAGCACCTAGTCCATGATATTTGCACCTCCAGCACCTAGTCCATGATATTTGTAACTCCAGCACCTAGTCCATGACATTTGCACCTGCAGCACCTAGTCCATGATATTTGTAACTTCAGCACCTAGTCCATGATATTTGTAACTCCAGCACCTAGTCCATGATATTTGTAACTCCAGCACCTAGTCCATGATATTTGTAACTCCAGCACCTAGTCCATGATATTTGTAACTCCAACACCTAGTCCATGATATTTGTAACTCCAGCACCTAGTCCATGATATTTGTAACTCCAGCACCTAGTCCATGATATTTGTAACTCCAGCACCTAGTCCATGATATTTGTAACTCCAGCACCTAGTCCATGATATTTGTAACTCCAGCACCTAGTCCATGATATTTGCACCTCCAGCACCTAGTCCATGTTATTTGTAACTCCAGCACCAGGTCCATGATATTTGTAACTCCAGCACCTAGTCCATGATATTTGTAACTCCAGCACCTAGTCCATGATATTTGTAACTCCAGCACCAGGTCCATGATATTTGTAACTCCAGCACCTAGTCCATGATATTTGTAACTCCAGCACCTAGTCCATGATATTTGTAACTCCAGCACCTAGTCCATGATATTTGTAACTCCAGCACCTAGTCCATGATATTTGTAACTCCAGCACCTAGTCCATGATATTTGCACCTCCAGCACCTAGTCCATGATATTTGTAACTCCAGCACCTAGTCCATGATATTTGTAACTCCAGCACCTAGTCCATGATATTTGCACCTCCAGCACCTAGTCCATGATATTTGTAACTCCAGCACCTAGTCCATGATATTTGTAACTCCAGCACCTAGTCCATGATATTTGTAACTCCAGCACCTAGTCCATGATATTTGTAACTCCAGCACCTAGTCCATGATATTTGTAACTCCAGCACCTAGTCCATGATATTTGTAACTCCAGCACCTAGTCCATGATATTTGTAACTCCAGCACCTAGTCCATGATATTTGTAACTCCAGCACCTAGTCCATGATATTTGTAACTCCAGCACCTAGTCCATGATATTTGTAATTCCAGCACCTAGTCCATGATATTTGTAACTCCAGCACCAGGTCCATGATATTTGTAACTCCAGCACCTAGTCCATGATATTTGTAACTCCAGCACCTAGTCCATGATATTTGTAATTCCAGCACCTAGTCCATGATATTTGTAACTCCAGCACCAGGTCCATGATATTTGTAACTCCAGCACCTAGTCCATGATATTTGTAACTCCAGCACCTAGTCCATGATATTTGTAACTCCAGCACCTAGTCCATGATATTTGTAACTCCAACACCTAGTCCATGATATTTGCACCTCCAGCACCTAGTCCATGATATTTGTAACTCCAACACCTAGTCCATGATATTTGTAACTCCAACACCTAGTCCATGATATTTGTAACTCCAGCACCTAGTCCATGATATTTGCAAATATTGAAGTCGGTTCCTTATTTAAACTCAGAAAATCTCTCCATCATTTCTCATCAAAATATTCGTATTTACATTAAAATTGTTTTTACGCAGTTTAACATAAATAAAAGAGTTCAGCCAAAAATGGCTTCATTCTAACAATTTTTGTTTATTCTATTTAGTTAGTCGTAGAGCACAATATATTCGTCTAAATTCACTCTATAATTTATGTTATAATACTAAAGTCCTTGACTCGATATAATTGAAATAAAGTTTTCTATTGATTCTAAACAATAATTCTCAGAGTGTTTACAAATGTACATTAAAATGAATTTGAAATTTCAACCCGGGGATTTCAATTGTATCGATAACATCCCACTACCTATTATTATCATTTCAAATCATATCCGATAGTCACTGGTATTGGATCGCCATTACTTTATTACGCCTTTACTTTTTATCTCTCTAGTTTCAACTATCGCATATTTACACGAATAGCGTTTAGTGTTTTTTAACAACAATACTCATTTGCAATCGAATGTACAGAATCTGACCCAGTTGTCGAGATATAATACATTAGTAGATTATAGAACAATGCTCCTATTGTAGGCCTACTTCTAGAGCGTTACTTTTCGCCGACTCATCCTATATCTGCCGCCGAAGGGTTAAGCTACACCCGTCGGGGCCCCGTGCACCCGCCAGCCCCGCACCCGCCAGCCCCGCACCCGCCAGCTCCACTTTCGTACAAGCTCCACAGACTCCACTTTCGTACCACCGGCCGTCCGTATTTCAACTCCGTCGCACGAGTGATTGCGGAAAACAACAATTTGATTGAACTAGCTGATAATGCCAAACGTACGAGATTACCAACGAGTCATCGGCCTTATTTATCTGCATTCGCGAATCAGAATCTTTCCGCCACGTTATCCGATAGGTTCCGACGACCGCGTCCGCCTGGTGGGAGAATACTTTACTCGATACGATCATGCATATAGAAATACATTATTAACGTATTAAATTCCGGTCGAATAACGCCTAACGACACTTTATATAAATACACTCGCTAGCATAGCATATACGCGTATGTATGTATGTATGTATACACGTAATATTGTATAGCAAAGTGCACTATTGTTCTGGGTCTGACAGGTAGTGCCCTCCATTAGCCCTCGTGATTTATTACTCAGATTTAATAATATGTAATGAAATCTACATCTAATCTACTCGATAGTTGAACTGATCTCCCATTCTCTCTTACCTACCCACTCGCTCACCCACTCGCTCACCCACTCGCTCATTCATTCGCTCACACACTCGTTCACTCACACACATGCATTCAGGTACTTACTCACTTACTCACTCACTTACTCACTCACTCACCCACTCACTCACTCATACACTCATCCAATCACACACTCATTCATTCACTCACTCACTCACTCAGATACTTACTCACTTACTCACTCACCCACTCACTCACTCACTCACTCACTTACTCACCCAATCACCCACTCACTCACTCACTCACTCACTCACTCACTCACTCACTCACCCACTCACTCACTCATAAACTCACTCACTCATACACTCATCCAATCACACACTCATTCATTCACACACTCATTCACACACATGCATTCAGATACTTACTCACTTACTCACTCACTCACTTACTCACTCACACACTTACTCACTCACTCACCCACTCACTCACTCATACACTCACCCAATCACACACTCATTCATTCACTCATTCACTCACTCATTCACTCACTAACTCACTCACTTCCTGTTTATATTTTAATTGAAATCATTTTTTATTATTCTTTATTTATCCTGTGAACTTTTGCTTCACTATTAGTATATTTCATATTATTTATACTCTATTATTAACATTAATATAGTATTATTATAATCATCCATTTATTATTCATATCATTTCATTATGATTTTCAAATTTGTAAAAATATTTTATTAAATAATTATTAATTTTTCATATTTTAATATTATTCCATTTACTTATAAATTACATTCTTTATTAATTGATCTTTTAACTATTTCTTTAATTAACTGCATATTTTGATATTACAGATATCATGAATATACATTTATTATATTTTATATTGTATTGTTATTTTATTTAAACCATTGGTCGGCAATATTTTGAAGAAATATTTTGAAGAAAAGATTTTTACACCCTCCAGCTTAGATGACTTGTAAACAATGCAGAGAAGGTATTCCGAATGTACCATCATTGGATTGTAAGCAATGTCCAGCTCGATACCATCTGCAGTGCCTACATAAAGCAGGAATCTTATCAGTTAAATGGAGGAAATCGACAGTACCACCAAAAAGTCTGTGGGAATTAATGACTTCACTTTTTTTTAAATTTATCTGCACTTCTTGCCATGCTACCAATGCTTCCATACCTACTCAACCATCTCCAATGCATTCACAGCCCAATAATTCTCCTATAATAACTCTACCATCTATTAACTCTTCTGCGCGTACATACCCGCCCACTAATACTGTCACTAACCCACTGCCCCAACAATCTCCCATGATTACCCTAAACTCTATAGACAGAAAACTAGATACATTTAAACAAACCCTTGACACTATAAGAATAAAACAAGACCAATACCATTTTATCCGACATCAATCAAACTTTACAGCACCAGTTAGACTTCCTACAGATAGCAACCTACGATATAATACGCCCCCATTTCCACAATATAGACCAAACTTCTCAAATTCCCAAATACCACCGAAATTCACGCACTGCCTACCAACCATTACGCGACAGACGAGATTTACTTAACTTCCCAAACCACATACATAAACCTACTAATTCAATTTACTCTCATCCACGACAGCAACACCAACATACTGCACCTCAATCTCATTATATCAACAATAGAATACAACATCACGCGATAATTAATAAACTAACATCACCAAAAACCAAATCTCCGTTTAATCGAACAACTAATAAATATGAACTTAGGAAAATTACTAGTGATGGCAAAACTGACTGGATTTCTAACCAAGTTATGTATACTAGTAAGGATTTACTAGTAAGGATTTTGTAAGTTGGACTAAATCTTAGAAGTCATATACTCACCGACTCCTACATCCACTGACAACATCTAAACTCCCCACAACAATCCAACAACCGACGGCTCCCCAACTCCCTTTATCATCTCAACTCCCATCAGCATCGCAACCTATATCACATAACAATGACAAATGACTGATAAATAGCTTAAAAATATCCTTACTAAATATACAATCCCTAAATAATTAACCAGACTTAGTCCACTCCCTAATAGCAAATAACAAAATAGACATTATGTGCTTGACTGAGACATGGTCTACTGAATACTCCACACCGACTTTCATAGCAGCTACACCTAAGATACACTTCTTTATTAACTATTCCAGAGCATCACATGCTGGATGTGTAGCTGCTATAATCCACAACTCTATAACTCTACATAAACAAACTAATTCTACGATTAACTCTATTGAACTTACACATATACAACTTACTCATAAATCAGCTAATATGTTCACTGATCTCAATATAATCTTACTTTACCGACCACCTAACTCAACTAGTCCATTAAATACTATATATGACCTACTAAATGATGTTCATGACAAAAATGACTTAATAATTCTAGGTGATTTTAATTTAAATCCAGACTCATTGATATTCAAAAATATACTAAATGACTTAAATCTGAAATAACATATTATTGACCCTACGCATAGTAAAGGCTTAGACTTAGTTATAACCAGAAATTCATAGAACAAATTACACACGAACGTAGGACCAAGCATTACAGACCATAACATTATTAATATATATTTAAACTTAATAAAACCTAAACAAATAATAAAATATATTACCTATAGAAAACTAAATAACCTTGGCACTTTGGAATACTCTAATGACTTACACAAGTTAACAATAGTTGATTATGACAATACTGACGTCACTACCAAATATATACAAGAGCACTTCACAACTATACTAGATAAAAACGCTCCTCTAAGAACAACTAAAGTACATCTAAGAAGTACTAATGCTTGGTGGAATAATGAATTATCTGAATTACTTAGTATTATTATAAAGAAAGAATTAATTTTGAGAACAAATAAAAACACTATCAACTATAATGACTACATGTGCCACCGAAAAAATATTTTAAGAAAATTAAAATTACTAAAACAATATTCTATCAAAATAAAATTGATTCAGAAAAAAATAATATGAAACAACTTTATAAAACTTTTGATGGTCTCTTAAACATTAAGGAAAATATTGAATGCCCTATACATAATGAATCTTTTGCAAACTTTTTTATTGATAAAATAAATAAAATTTATAATGAAATATCACTCAACTCGGATAACAATTTAAGAGATAGATACATAGACAAACTAAAAAAACCAACTTGCATCTCCGAAGCATACCAATTATAACCTCAATATATATTGAACGACTTATAAGACAAACTCATTTTAAAACTAACATTTATACAGACAGCATGACACCCCAATTACTAAAATTAAACATCCACTTTATTTCACTCATTTATTCTAATCTCATTAACAAATGTATTACTCATAACAACTTCCCACTTTCACTGGAACACTCCATTATAACTCCAATCATAAAAAAACTTCCCTTGACTACTCCATTCCTATCAACTACAGACCTATATCAAACTTATCTTTACTATCAAAAATTTTCGAAAGGATTATTGCTACCCATATTAAACATATCATAACCAATAGTTTAGATAATCCAATGCAGAGTGCCTACAAACTTACCATAACACTGAAATACTATTACTTAATCTTACCAATTACATTTCTAAGTACATAAAAAACAATCTTTTTGTAATTCTCATATTACTTGATTTAACTGCCGCCTTTGACACGATAAACCACCAAATACTATTCGCTAAACTATAATCAATTGGAATCCATAATACATTAATACAACTAATAAAATCATATTTAACCGGGAGAACCTTCAATATTAGATCTAATAAACTAAGTAAAACTTTTAGCTGCTCTCAAATCGGAGTACCTCAAGGTAGTGTCTTGGGTCCACTATTATTTAATATATATATATCCGATATCGACTCAATTATGAACTGCTATAATGCTAAATATCACATGTACGCTGACGACACACAAATTTACACATCCACAACCTTTAATGAGTTACCGAATACACTAAAAGAAATCAACAGCATAACGACGAAATTAGAAAATTACTTTAATTTTAATTACTTGAAATTTAATTTACAGAAAACTGAATGGATCGTATTCCATAGTAAAAGTCATACGCCACCACCCATTACACATATTAAAATTGTAAATAAAGACATACCCATTAAGACTACTATAACTACTTTAGGTGTAATATTTGAATCTGACTTAACCTTCGATAAGTATATTTCATCAATAACTAAGCAATGTAATTATAAAATATTTAAAATAAAACAAATTAAACACCTTCTCAACCCTACATCACTCAAAATACTCACATCTGCCTACATTCTATCTAAACTTGACTACTGCAACTCACTTTTAATTAATATATCTAAAATACAAGAAAAACAACTTAACAAAATTATTAACCACACTTTCAGACTTATTTTCAAACTCCCTAAACGAACATACATCACATTATACAGAAAAAAACTTAAATTTCTAACCTTTAAACACCATGTACAAAACTCTAACAATAATACATACCACACTGAAAACTGATAACCCTAAATATATGAGTAACTCAATTACATTAAAACTGAAAAATAATCTAAGGTCATTCAATAAAAAACTGCTTAAACAAGACATAACAAGCAATTTTCCACAACTTTGGAATAAGCTACCTGCCTTATATATTACATTACCACTTTTACTACTTACTTCTTACCAACCTTACTACTACTATTCACCTCCCTTACACATACATTTATATCTGATATATTTTCTCTACACACTATCCCCTATACATTTCTCCCATATACACAATGTACATTGCAAATCTCCCTCACATGAAATTCCCTCTCACTTCCTTATACATATTACCACAATTATTACCTTGATTATTTATTTATTTTGAAAAACATATTATTTACTATATTAATTTTGTTATATTTCGTTAATAATACTTACACTCACCTTCGAACAATGTAAAAATTGGATTTTCGTGAATAAACAAATACACACACACACTCACTTACTCACTCACCTACTCACACACTCACTCACTCATTCACTCACTTACTCACCCAATCACTCACTCACTCACTCATTCACTCACTCACCCACCCACTAATCCACTCACTCACTCACACACACATAATCAGATACTCACTCATTCTCACATACTCACTCACTCACTCACTCTCACATACTCACATGCTCACTCACTCCCTCACTTACTCACTCACTCACTCACTCACTCATTAACTCACTCATCCACCCATTGAATATTCAATCTTTTGTTTAATTATATAACTATACAGAAAATAGATAGATTTCTTCGATAATCGTAATATCGAATCAATTCATTTATAAATATTTATATATTTTTTTATATTAATTTTTTATTTCAATTTGTTTATATTCCTATGTTGCTAATACTATATAATATATATAGTATTGCTAAATTATACATATTGCTAGATTATTAGCTATATTGCTAATATGCTATGTAATGAATGTATAAATATACAATTTAATAATCATTCATTATATAATGAGTTGTGTGAATATTCACACAACTGTTATTTGATATATATATTTTGTTATACATGATATAAATAATGCTCTTCTATATATAAATAATGCTTTTACATATAAATTTTAAATATTATATATAATATGTTAATTTTTATTTTATGAAATTAAATAAAGATTTTGTGAAATATAAGTCAATATGATGTTATCGATTAACTAAAATTTCTATAATTTAGAATTTTATCACTAGACAACTGGTGAATATTCCATAAACTTCTATATGCAACTCCTAGTGTAACTTATTTTCATACAAATTCCTCAATTTCATACAAATTCCTCAGTTTCATACAAATTCCTCAGTTTCATTCATTAAATAATTTGTATTCCTGCGTTTTCCTTAGATGCGAATATGAAGGTTGCACAAAAAACTACTCGTCTAGCTACTTGCTGAAGACTCACATAAGAAAACATACAGGTTATAGGAATTATTATACGAATGCTCTTAAACTCATATCGCAATTATAAACCAAACCTATCATGGTCACCTCCATATTCGATATCCGAATGAACTCCCCTCCTCCTTTGACGACAGCTTCTCCGTTGATAGGTGAATACCCCATTAACCACGCCCACCTCAATGATAGGTGAATACCCCATTAACCACGCCCACCTCAATGATAGGTGAATACCCCATTAACCACGCCCACCTCAATGATAGGTGAATACCCCATTAACCACGCCCACCTCAATGATAGGTGAATACCCCATTAACCACGCCCACCTCAATGATAGGTGAACGCCCCATTAACCACGCCCACCTCATTGATAGGTGAACGCCCCATTAACCACGCCCACCTCAATGATAGGTGAACGCCCCATTAACCACGCCCACCTCATTGTTAGGTGAACGCCCCATTAACCACGCCCACCTCAATGATAGGTGAATACCCCATTAACCACGCCCACCTCATTGTTAGGTGAACGCCCCATTAACCACGCCCACCTCATTGTTAGGTGAACGCCCCATTAACCACGCCCACCTCAATGATAGGTGAATACCCCATTAACCACGCCCACCTCATTGTTAGGTGAACGCCCCATTAACCACGCCCACCTCAATGATAGGTGAATACCCCATTAACCACGCCCACCTCATTGTTAGGTGAACGCCCCATTAACCACGCCCACCTCAATGATAGGTGAATACCCCATTAACCACGCCCACCTCATTGTTAGGTGAATGCCCCATTAACCACGCCCACCTCAATGATAGGTGAATACCCCATTAACCACGCCCACCTCATTGTTAGGTGAACGCCCCATTAACCACGCCCACCTCAATGATAGGTGAATACCCCATTAACCACGCTCACCTCAATGATAGGTGAATACCCCATTAACCACGCCCACCTCAATGATAGGTGAATACCCCATTAACCACGCCCACCTCATTGTTAGGTGAACGCCCCATTAACCACGCCCACCTCAATGATAGGTGAATACCCCATTAACCACGCCCACTTCATTGACAGGTGAACGCCCCATTAACCACGCCCACCTCATTGTTAGGTGAACGCCCCATTAACCACGCCCACCTCATTGTTAGGTGAACGCCCCATTAACCACGCCCACCTCAATGATAGGTGAATACCCCATTAACCACGCCCACCTCATTGTTAGGTGAACGCCCCATTAACCACGCCCACCTCAATGATAGGTGAATACCCCATTAACCACGCCCACCTCATTGACAGGTGAACGCCCCTATAAGTGCAATGAGGATGATTGCAATAAAGAATTTACGCGAAGCTTCGGTTTAAAATCCCATCAGAATTTTCACAAAAAGAAGGTTTTTAATTAATAACAGATGTAATATTATTTAATATTATAAAAAATATTTCAAATATAAATACATTTAATATCTTTTCAATGTAATATTTGTTATCTTTATTATGCATTTTGAATAAAAATAACCTGGATGGTTTACTGGGTATATATTATATATATTTATCCAAGAATACCATCCAGGTCATTTAATTTGTTTTGTTATGAAAATCATTTTTTATATAACTAATTATTTAAAATTATATAATAGTTACATCATATGGTTTCTTGGGTTATATAGATTGTAGAATAAAAAGACTATTATATTATTAAATAGATATAATATAGCCAGTGTTTTTGCAATATAGTATAATATAATGTAACTTACAGCATTTGCAAAGATACTGAAAAGCAAACTATCTCATTACATGTTTGCCTATCCACCATTCTGTATTGATACTTTAGATTAATGTAAAATATTAATTAATATTAATAATAATTTTTTTTTAATTTTCTATTTTTTATATAGTTAAATATTAATTTGAATGTCTGGATATATTATAAGATCTGATCCTGAAGTGTTCACATGGAAACATATTAAACCTATTTAATAATTAATTTAAATCTTACAATAATCAACTAAAGTAGATTTTATATACGTTAAAATTAATTAAAAGTTAGGCTTTTTTTATCAAGAATTATAATTTGATTCAGTGATTATATTTCAGTGATTATATTTCAGTGATTATATTTCTCCTTGACACGGAGTATCATACTCTACTAATCTACTTAACATACTCTACATATTTGTTACTGGTACCCACTAAAATACTACTACAATTATTCTGCATGTTAAAGCGTTCTGAAATCATCCATTACTTTCTCATGCCTTGTATCGATACATTCCTATTATTCTCTATTACGCAGTTAATGGAGTCGCAAAAACCCATCACGTGCAATGTAGACGGAGTGGTTAGTTCATAATCCACAGTAACTGTCCGTCGTTCTAACATTGCTTTCAATTAACCCCGATTATAGTTCATATTTGTAAATAACCATTTACTGTTTAATATGATATTACTGCTTATATGTTAAATTGTGTTTAAATGAGGTATAATGTATACCTGTAAAAATTATAAATATGCATTATCTATGAAATCAAACAGTCTTTCTGATGTATATCATTTATTGTTATCATATGTGTTACTTACTACACTCATGATTCATGAGAAATAAATTGAACATTCAAAGTCATAATCCTAACATATTCACCATGTTTCTCAATAATTATCAAGAAAAGACTAAAATGCCGCTGTAATTTATTGCTTATATAATTTATGTCTTTTTTCATCTGATTTATTACATAAATTTATGATAGTTACTCATTGTATATATAGTATGCTCTATTAATTAATCTTAAATCTACAATCATTAGAATGCATACAAGTTATAGATTGCAATCTATTATAACGAAAACAATTAATTTTAAATCATTTCACAACATACTGAACCCACATCAGTATAGCTTTACTTATTTATATATATATTATTTAGGCAAGCCACTCGTTAAATGAATATGCTTTATTAATTTAATATATTAATAAATCACGTTTACAGCCGTTTGCCAATATCTGCGAAGTTCTGAATTTTGACGATCCCAGAGGTTTATATTTAGACTAAGGAACCAGATTTATTATTTAATGATGTGAGACAATGGGGAAGTTAATAATCATAGATATGGTTTTATGTGAATTTCCCCAATCATTATATTGTGGATAAGTCAGGAGTTTAAAAATGTACATAATTATTTTAATTTTAAATCGAAAATGTGTTTAGATTTAAAAAAATATAATAAAGGTATTGTTGTATAGAACATTTTAGTAGAGTTGATAATCACCCTTTTTTTATTTACTAAAAGATGTTATTTAATTGTATGTAAGTTTAGAAAAAAGTAATAAACGATAATAAAATTATAATACCGAAAAAAAATTTATCGGGTACAGAAAAATTGAAAAATGATTTGAATAGATAAATAATACTAAAATTATTTTAATAATGAACAAACATTTGCGTTAATTACTTAACGGTAAATATTAAATAAAAAGTGTATAAATGAATGGAGTATCTGTTCTATGAATAAAGTGGAATTTTTTGTTTATAATTCTGAAATAATATTAATTTATACTTTATAAGGATTTTTTAAAAAATATATTAAAATTTTTAAACCATTAGCTGCTGATTTTATATGTTATTGAAAATTATAAGACATATTTTTATTTTTATTTAAAAAAATATATTATTATATAATACGTTGAAGGGAATAAATTAAATGTATATATGTACATTCTTGTAGGATATTAATTAATTTAATTGAGTGTATTTGATAAGAATTCATTTTATTCTTAATGCTGATATATAATGTACCGTCTGCAAATAATATGAGTATATTTAGATTAATAACTAAATTATCTAGGGACTTATCAATATCATTTATTTACAAGACAAAATTGATCTCCGAGGTATAACAATATATCCCTTCATTATCTACGCTAGCGTAAAAATGCTATCCAATATTTTACTCTAATAAAATATTGAATTTTCTTCATAATATGCTAGTTTTATTACTAAAACGTTATGATCTACTAAATCTGAAGCTTTTTTTTCATTGCAACGTGTCCACTGAATCTTTATTACGGTTGTCGAGGATTTCGCGATTCCACGATTCATTTTCAATATTCTCTTGCGAGCCGTTCATAATCGACACCCGACACACACTCGTCTGTAAACCTACGAATGACCTTCGAGTGAAACAATGTAGTCAGCCATTATTAGACGTATTCGACGCAAATGACTACCTAGACATCTAGGTGATTGGCTGGCAAATGGTACGCATATTTAATAGTGGTCAATAGAAAGAACAAAGAAGAAACAGGATGTATTGTATTCAACTTGTTAATACAATACTAATTACAACGAATTTGAAAATATCATCATCCTACTTCATGAATATAACTTTCACACAAATGCTGGAATGTAAAAAGTTCAATATTTTCGAATAGTTAGAAAATTCTCTTTAGTTCATTTATTACACACCATTACAATAATCCCAAGTTAGATGAGCAAACATCAGAATATTGAAGCATTATTCTAAAACTGTATATTTCGTATAGCTAACTTATTATTAATGAATCATAATTTTTTTCAGAATCTTTGAAAATTAAGATACTAAAGTTTATTAAATATATAGAATTCTATATTCTCATTGTAATTACATAATCAATACCGCAGTGAAGATCATTCCACATGGAGCATGCTGTAAATGTAAAGAATGACCTCAGATCACAGATCACCTTTGACGCTGTGATAGCAATATATTACCTCTATATTGTTTTTTTATCTTTTTTCTATAATAAACGAATATATGAATTTCATTTTTATTTTAAAAATCCAAATAGTAATAGTAATGATAATAAATGATATAAATGCTTAATACATTTGTGTGTATATATATACACAGTATCTATCTTAGTAAGTAAGCAGGATTACAAGAGTTGGAATGAACAATTACGTCATGGCTCCAAATACGGGATTGTGGCGGCAGATTGAAGGACCATATTCGTCGTAGTCGGCTTTAGTGTGGCACACTTGGTAGAACTCCGGCTATTGGCGATACGGACAGTGGTAAGGCATTAATATATAGAGGTCGTGGAATTGTCGTGGAATTGTCGTGGAATTGTCGTGGAATTGAATATTATTATATTATTTACTATTTCTTATGCATATAGAGTCAACACGCCAAGTATTCAAGTATACTTGTATTCAAGTATTGCTACGAGGCGACAAGTTATTCGTTACCGTTGGTAACACAAACCGTAGAGGCGAGCATACTTCCTCCGAACCAAACTGCGTAGCGTTGCATGTGGTGCGTGATCACCTGAACGTCGATGGGGGTCGGCTGCGAGGAGGCGGGGAGGCGGGGTTTTTAGTTGCACCAACTAAATGTTTCCGACGGGAGATTAGCACTACGTCGTAATTGAACTTAAACCAACGACAAGCCTAATTATATAATTACCGATGTATGTTTGCGATTATTGCTGAATAAATAGCAAAATGAATGTTTGCGAGCATTGCAAGATATGGAAATTCTATTGAAATCGCAATTTCGAGGTCGCCCAGCAACCTTGAGAAGGGAGCCACCGAGTTCTTCGCTGATCTTCAGACGAACGTCGACTTTACGCTTGATGTCGCGTTGCAGTCTGCGACTGAAGTCGCGGAACATTGTCGAACCACCGGACAATACGATGTTCTGTTGTGGGAACACGGGGAGAGGAGGGAGGAGGGGAGAAGGGAAGGGGGGGGATGGTATGAGGAAAGTAGCAATGTGAATATAGTAGTTACTCATGTACACAGACACCAAATAAATAGATATTCATGCAACAATCGTGTGATTTTTAATATATGGAAAAAACAAATGAACTAACAATAGAATTGCAGTAGTATTAGTAATATTTCAAGACTGTAAACCTTATAGAGTCCTCTCCTGACATCTATTGGACAATTCTGAATTACATTATCCACAGAATCGGAGATAGAAGTTGTGAAATCTGGGTTGGCAAACTGTAGAAAATTGTAATTTCGGTTGTAATTTTGAAATCTATAGGACACATTTAGTCGATGTATTATATAATAAGTCGATGTATTATATAATAAGTCTATATATTATATAATAAGTATGTTAAATAAATATTGTTAGACATACTTTTATAAATGAAAACAAAAAGTGAACTAATATAATATAAAGATAAAGTAAAATATAAATATAATAACTAGATATTATTTCTTATTATATCTAAATTATTTATGTTAATATATAATAAATATAATATTGATATTAAAAAATAAACTCATTCCTAATTAGTTGTAGTTTAAATAAATGAAAATATATCGAAACTCTACCTCGCTATTGACATGGGTGTCAGATATTGACATGGATGTCAGATATTGACATGGATGACAGATATTGACATGGGTGGCAGATATTGACATGGGTGGCAGATATAGACATGGATGGCAGATATTGACATGGGTGGGAGATATTGACACGTGTGGCAGATATTGACATGGGTGGCGGATAAAAACCTCGGGATGGAAGAAAATCTCGGGTCCCAGGAAGCGTTCGTAACCCACGTCTACTTCAAATGGTTGTTTGGTGACGTTGTGGATGCCTGCGGAGTGAGTTATACTATTGTAGACCAGTCGTATGGTAAGGTTCGCAGAGAGAATGATATTACACATTCTAGTGGGTTTTAGATTCCGATAGAGATAGCAGAGAAGATAAATACCGTTGACATTAAATGATATAGAATTGTATTAGGACATGCTTAATATAGGAAATCAAATACATGCATAGTACTTCATAGAATAACTTCAGATACGTTGCATTTCAATACAATGTATCTAGTAGTAATAAGAATTATAGTGAAATGTAGTTAATGAAATGATTCCTTAAATAATAGATATCACATACAGAATTTCTTATTGACACACTAGCTAAATATAATTTGCTATTATGTTTTGTATACAATTGTTAATTATTGTAATACACAATTATGACGTGAATTGTAAGGGGGAATACAAAGCACCTATAGTCATGACGAGCTACACGGATAGACAGGTTCGATATACATTAGGCGCGATGAATGGCTTCGAGGCAAACTCTACCTAGGACCCGAAGGCAAACTCTACCTAGGACCCGAGGCAAACTCTACCTAGGACCCGAGGGCATCGCCTACTAGCCCACGCCTGCAGCTACCTTTGTAAGTTTTGATCCACTTGTTGAGGTCGGTGTCGTACTTGGCGAATTCCTTGACGATATCGGGAGACACGTAGCAAAAGCGTTCCTTGATCGCTTTCGCCGTCTCCATGGATTGTTCGGGCGGGATGCCGGACTCGCGTTCCCGCAGGAGTTGCTGAATGAAGTAGGTGATGTCGCGGCCGGCAATCGGAATGTGCTTGATGCAGCTGCCAATCACGTAACCTTCGGCCTATGCGGGGTACGAGGGGGCGGGGCTTAACGGTAGCTGGCGATGGTCGTGGACCGTACTCAGAGAAAGCATTAGTGAACATATATGGTATATAGATATGTGGTATATAGATATATGGTATATAGATATATGGTATATAGATATGTGGTAAATAGATATATGGTATATAGATATGTGGTAAATAGATATGTGGTATATAGATATGTGGTAAATAGATATGTGGTAAATAGATATGTGGTAAATAGATATGTGGTATATAGATATGTGGTAAATAGATATGTGGTAAATAGATATGTGGTAAATAGATATGTGGTAAATAGATATGTGGTAAATAGATATGTGGTAAATAGATATGTGGTAAATAGATAAGATTTTAAAAAATTTGTTAGGTCGATTATATTTTTTAATAAATTATTTAAGGAGGCAAAATTAATTCTAAAATTTCTTTGTTCAAAAAAATACTCACTTTTCATCACACTTTCGAAGATAATTGTTTACATTGACAATATTGAAAAATTTAAATAATTGTAGTTATTTATTTGTTAAAAATGAAATTACAATTCACTTTTAGGTTCAAGAAATCATTAGGTGCTTGTGTTATGTCAACATTTACTGACATAGCTCGTCACTATTTATATATGACG
The DNA here is from genome assembly GCA_964035775.1 of Osedax frankpressi. NCBI lineage: Eukaryota > Metazoa > Annelida > Polychaeta > Sabellida > Siboglinidae > Osedax > Osedax frankpressi. Next base: position 26,779,361 of record OZ038316.1, read on the forward strand.
GAGATATACAATATTCAATGTTATAGTTCTTCTATATCGACACAGCCTCTTCGTGGAATACAATTATAATATAATAGATACATGGGGCATGTCAATAGTCTACGAAAGCATAGCAATGAGAATAGGATACATTCACATTTAATAAAGTAAGAAATTCTTTTTGATATTGCTTCATGTAAATGCAAGAATATAGAGATTTGTTAATGCCAATCTCTCTTTAGAGCTCCAATCAAAGAGAGAGAATTCATTATTGACCAGAGATCTGATAGAAGTATGTGTATAGAGCTAACTTCAAGACACCCACTACTTTCCAGAGTAGAAGCTTGACCTCTCCAAGTAATGAACCATCTACTTCAACATGCAAGTTAGTAACTAATAATAATAACTATTTATTTATTTTAAATTCAAGTGTTTTAAACATTTCAATATTTACAATAATTAATTTAACTAAATTAAAATATAACTATATTATTCCACTGATTACGAGCCTACACCAAGCTTACAAAGGCATGTCTTATGTTCAATATCTTTTGGATTTTTGTAAATTATATAGTTAAACTAAAATGAATACTAAAATTAAAATTTCTATGGTATTCATTTCATCTAATTGATATAGGTTCTGATACGATGACCATCCTCTTAGGACAAAGATAACAATGAGATATAGGTTCTGATACGATGACCATCCTCTTATGGCAAAGATAACAATGAGATATAGGTTCTGATACGATGACCATCCTCTTATGGCAAAGATGACAATGAGATATAGGTTCTGATACGATGACCATCCTCTTAGGACAAAGATAACAATGAAATATAGGTTCTGATATGATGACCATCCTCTTATGGCAAAGATAACAATGAGATATAGGTTCTGATACGATGACCATCCTCTTATGGCAAAGATGACAATGAGATATAGGTTCTGATACGATGACCATCCTCTTATGGAAAAGATAACAATGAGATATAGGTTCTGATACGATGAGAAGATGAAGATCTATTGTCTCACATACTTGAGTCTTATCCCTGTAACAATCGAGCAGTGTAGTGGATTATATCCTGGTATCAGAAACATCTGTAATGTTTGAATTGCCAAAAGACAGGATTCTAGAATATGCGACAATAGCTCAAAGTAAAACTATGCCAATATTGAATTCAAAACAAGATTTTCATTTATAGTAATATAATATTTTATTGTATACATTATTATATTATATTATTATTTTAATTTCCTTTAATAAATAATGTCAATACTCTTATTATAAATTTTGATAAATTCATTTCTAATTAAATAAATATTACTGAATAAAATACTTAATAATGGAATAGCAAACAAAATCTAAATTAATGCATTATGTTATGATTTGATATCCAATTGTATATTAATTATCTTTATTATAAAATTATGAAAATATTAACATTAACATTTTTATCATTTTTTAAAATTTGCATTATATAATTAAATTTTAAAATTACTAAGAAAAATGTTTTTTTTATAAAAAGTTGCCGTAACTTAGAAAAGAGTAATAAGAAGTAATAAAAAATAAAGAAATCATTTCTGCATTTTATTTATAAACTCATGTTTTTTTTGTGAAAAAACTATATAGTCATATTTTGAGATTTTTGTAATATTTATATTAGAATTTTGACCTTTTTATAAATTTTTTAAATATATAATATTACATTTTTTAATTTTTAAAATGTATTTTATTATGCCTATAAATAGAACAATAATTTTTCATGGTAAAATTCGTATTTATTCCTAGAAATTTACATACGAAAACAAAATAATCCCATCTTCCAATGTTAAACTTCTAGGGAGTTTGGCTGAATATTCAATGAAAAAAAATAGAAAAATTACAGTTTGTTTTATTTAAACAGTCTGCGAGTAACCGAAAGGTTCAATTTTTATTTTTCCAAAAAACTATGCTTTTCGATCCACCCTACTGCGCGGAGAGGGGAGGGAACAGGACCCGCCCTCGAGGACCCGCCCCCACTAACCACGGGTATGATGTGCGTGACGCCATCGCCGGAGTCGATGACGGTGCCGGTGAGGTTACGATCGCCCTTGACCCGAGATGACCACGAGGCCGCCAAAGCTAGAACGGCCTGAACGGCGATGTACAGACCGGGAACGTTGAACGTCTCAAACATAATCTCGGCGGTGTATTCGCGATTCTCCGGAGTGTTCAGCGGAGGCTCCGTCTGGGGAGGAGAGGGGTTTGAATGGTGGGTATGAATGGGGGGTATGAATAGGATATAAATAGGGTATAAATGGGGTATGAATGGTGGGTATGAATGGTGGGTATGAATGGGGGGTATGAATGGGGTATGAATTGGGTATGAATAGGGTACGAATAAGCGTATAAATGGGGTATGAATGGGGTATGAATGGGTTATGAATGGGGTATGAATGGGGTATGAATGGGGTATGAATGGGATATGAATGGGGTATAAATGGGGTATGAATGGGGTATGAATGGGGTATGGATGAGGTATGGGGTAAAAACTCGAGTAGAAGTTGTGGTAGAGCTGCAAAGGGGTTGGATATTATGGAATGTGGGTGAGGGTTGAGAGGCCTTCTGAGTTTGGAATGAAGAAGGAAGAGATTTCGGGGACAGGTAGAGTATCCGTGATGTAAATGTGAGGGTGGTGGGATAGGGGGTGTGGACTAGAGGAAGTATATTGGGTCTTTTTAATATAAAAAATGTAAGGTGGTGTGTTGTGGTTTAGGGTATTTATGGTGTCAGAGGTTAGAGGTCATGGAAAGATGTAATATATCACAAATTTCACCTATCGTAATATTAAAACAACATTATTTTCCATTTAATTGATCATATTTCTAAATCGATCTCTTAGATATTCAAAGGTCAGAAACTATAGTATAAATTAAAAATAACTTATTAACATAACTTATATCTTACTCAATATACTACCAATATCTTAACAATAATTTACCAATATATTTATACAATCGCTTAAACTTTTCAAAAAGATATTATCGCATATCGTAGAAATGATATTTTAAGATTAACATTTTTTGATTTAGACGAATTAGTTATTACTAACGAGTAGGAAATGATGGTCCTCGGGTTCAGATCGCAGATATTTGAAGATCGCTTGTTCCCAGAACCGCTCCATTAGATCCCAATCCTCAACGATTCCATGGCGGATTGGCCACTATATAGAATTATTTTTAATTTTAATACATATTTTGTTTATTTAGATTATAAGAAACAATAATATTAGTATATATATATATATATATATATATATATGTGTGGGTATAATAAATTAAAATATTAAAAATATACTTATACTTTATAAATAATAATTATTTCAAATATTTTAAATTAATAAAGAATCATAGATATTGTGAATGCATATGATCATTTAAATAATACTCATAGTTTTATAATACATCAAAAACTTAAAAGTTTACCTTTACGTTATAGGAAGGTTTATTGGAAGCCTCGTCTCCTATATAGAAGTCTAAATCTTCGATTCCTTTTCCATGCCTACGAATACCTTGCTCGCCAATACCTGCCGATTCTTTAACGGCTATGCACGAAGGCATGATAAACTGTGGCACCGTGTTACCGGCGAAGCCCATTTTAGTATACCTAAAATACATTTTGACATGTCGATTAATTTTTCTGTATATGTTAATATGTAACTTTTATGAAGTTTACAAAATTTTTTTAATTACTCAAATATATACTTTTTAGTGTATTATATTAACTTACCCCGTTCCATTATCAATTACGATAGCTGGATATTTAGATGCCATATTATAAATATAATGTGTATAAATAAAATTAATATATATAACAAACTAAAAAAGTACTCCTATATAATATCAATTTATAAATTTTATCCGGAATTTTTTTCAATATTATATCCGGTTTTTCATTGATGTTTAATTTTGAATGTGTTTTTAATGTGTGTGTGAAATTTACAAAAATCAATATAAGTTATATTCTATGTTTCAAATAGTATTTTAATATATATTGATAATTATCACTATGTTTACGTAATACATTAATATACACTATTAATAGTAAATTACTATGTATATATTATTATTTATAATATATAAATAACTCGCTAGTTTCAAAGAATTGTAAATAAATTATTTATTTAGAATTTTAAAATTTTAATATACTCAAATTATTTAAATTTTAGTTATTCATTAAACTACTCAATTATTACATTCCAATATATATTATTTAATATAAAAACAATATTAAGCACGTTAAAGATATTAGACATATGCTACATAAAAATACATAACATTTTAAAATTATCTTGATTCATAAATTCTAACTTAATAATTAAGAACTAGTTTAAAGTATTATACTTTATAAATTATTATATAGCAGGAATATTTAATAAACATATAATAATCATCTGAATCTAATAATTACTTTTAAAATGTAATTATCAATCAGTTTGAGTATATTATTTTGTATAGTATTATCGATAGTAACTACCTCTCAGTAATTGAGTGAATTACATAGTCAGTATATTTAATATATTATATAATAGTAGTCAACAATTATAGTTACTGTGAAATGTTAATTAACAAAAATTCTCTAGTTAGTTTTTCAGTTTTTAATTCAAAATTTGCAATTAATGAAGATGAGGTTGGATTTTACAACATCGTGTTTGTATCTTAATAACTATATAATATAGTAATTCTTGAACAGAAATAATTTGTATTTATTTATTTAACATATTCACCATGATCATTTAATCGTATAATTTATTTATTCAATATAAATCGCTTACCTACAATATATTGATAATTTTTTGTTTCAAATTTCAATTTGTACAGTTTTTCCCCACACGTTAATATCATATCTATTAATAAATATATTTGTCTTATTTTATTATGCAATTCATTGATAATATTCTAGTGCACATTAGAATATTTTGAATACAATAAAATATATAAATTATTTTATTAATTGTACATTATATTACTATATATTTCATAATTTAGTTCCGATACCAGTAGGTTTATTAGGGATAGAAAGAATTGTTTCTTTAGAATACAAAATTCTCATTCTCCTAATTCGACTGATTACCCTAGCCCGAGAAAAAGATACTATACTACTACCCGGCGAAAGACTTACTCGACGTTCAAGTAATCCATATCGGTTTCTGCGAGGCCGTGATTACTTTTGCATTGTTTGTTAATTAAAACTATTAGTTAATTAGCATTGAACACTTAGGAAATATTTGAGTTATTTTATTATGTAATCATTCAACTATGCATTTATTTTAACTCAAAAGGTTTAATAAATATTATCTTTAGTAGTTTTTTTAAATTGAAGGTAATTTAAGATTAAATTAAGAAATTCCCTTTTTTGTTATACATTTGATAACCATATAGTAATATATATATTTAATGTAATATGAATTTGATTCATTCAGTTATTTTCATATAAATTTGCAGAAATTTCACTAAAGATGAGATACATAGCGTTCACAATGAAAGGTCATGTTCATTCTTTTTGAACCCAGAAGATGACTATTGGATGATATTGGTACAATACTGAAGTATAATTTACAATTAATTATATATTTGTATGTTAGAGTAAAATCCTATGGATATATATAATCTTATTTTGTAAGCTCCCTTTAAATTGAGAATATTTTCAATCATCTTTTTGTAAAATTGTATATTTATTAGTACTAATTTTACCACTTTTTGATATAGTTTTATCTAAATATACAAGTTTAAAGGTGTTATATAATTTTTCAGTTGTTTAACAATAAATTAATTCGGTGTATTTGTAATCTTTTAAAAAATAATATAAACACATTTTTCTTGACATTTAAATTTCCAATTGTCCAAAATATGTTAAAAAAGATTTTATTATAATGAATTTAAATACATATGATGTAAAACAAAGACTGAATAATTAAACTTATTAAATTATATGTTTAACTACATTACTATAATGCCAAGAATAATATGTATCAAACCCAGTGGTTTTGACAATTCTTTAAAATATATATTCCATAAATCATAATTGAGTTTATTATTTTATATGAGTCAATCAAAATCTTATTAAATCTATTTGTTTGTCAATGACATCATTTAATTAATCTAGTTATATCATAAATTATTAATTTTCTTTGATTAAATTGACTGAAAATTAATCGTTTCTATCAACAGAAGATATCAAAACCCAAGGATTCCAAGCGAACTGAACATATCCTCGACAAAATATACAAAGCTCTACTCCAACAGGCCTATGACATGTTCAAAGTTTACATGTACCTTAAATACATATTCATTTTAATGATTTCTTAATCTATAAGTATCCAGAAAATTATTACATCACTTATTTGAAATATTAAAATATGTCATAAAATCTAAACTGATGTGTATAGTTTCTCGATTACATAATAATATTATGTAACGCCGTTTTGCAGTTATTTAACGGAACTTTCCGGCGAATTGTAGACAATGGCGACAATCCTAAAAAACTTAAAATTATCATGAATCATTTCTTTTCTGAGGTAAATGTCGCAGCGCCCTTTCTACAACCAACTATACACTCCTTGATACTCACTCTTCTTATCCTCTACCACCGTCAACATATTTCTGTACCCCTGTTTCCCTCCTCACACATATTTTTACCCTAGACACCCATATACCCCATCCCTTTCAAACATTCACCGCTTCTATGCAACTCTACATATTCAGATTACTTACCACTACTCACTACTACACCAACCCTACTCACTACTACCCCAACCCTACTCACCACAATACCAACCCTACTCACTACTACACCAACCCTACTCACCACAATACCAACCCTACTCACTACTACACCAACCCTACTCACTACTACCCCAACCCTACTCACCACAATACCAACCCTACTCACTACTACACCAACCCTACTCACTACTACACCAACCCTACTCACTACTACCCCAACCCTACTCACTACTACACCAACCCTACTCACCACAATACCAACCCTACTCACTACTACACCAACCCTCCATGCCCTACAACACCTACATTCTATTATACATCCCTACACCCCTACACAGTACCAACTCTATACTTCATATACTTCATACACCTCCTTACAATACCTAAACCTTATTACTTCATACCCGACCTCCTAACCTTATAACCTCTACACTTCCAACATTTAAGACTCCAGTACATTGCGACCCTCGACACCTCTTCACACCCCACCCGTAACCCTACTCCCGCCCCCAGTACATCGTGACCCTGGACACCTCTAAAGCCAGCCTGCTGGACACCATGAACGGCATCGAGTTCTACCCGCTGGACCGTGGTACCTACCTACGTATCCAGAGTTTCGTGAACAGCACCGTCTTCACATTCCGGCAGATACGGCACTGCGTCTTCATGTACAACAACGCTTTAGTTTGGTGAGTCACGGTTTGCTGGTTTTCTACGCACTGGTCACCTCGGCCGGAAATATCGGTCGGATATTTGTTAGATAATTGATGTTTAAAAAATGTTATTTGAGGAGGATAAAAAATTGGTTTGAATTCATTGAAAAATATTGTCATTATCTCAGGATAATACCTTTTACACCAAATACCAAATACTCATGATAAATACCATTTGCAGCATAATTTCAACATCCCCACACTTCATTAGGTCAATATTGTACATTTTTCGTAAATGAATCCACGAAGGGAATTATTTGTTTAAAGCTATTTGCGGGTAGAATTGATTCAATGTAAAAGAATAGGGATTTTATTCTTACGCTAATTCTGTTATCTCATTGAATATGTGTGGGATTTCTACGAAATTAATTGTATTGTAATAAGGAAACGCAACTCTAGAAATTGTGTATTCAACATTTTGCAAAAATATAATATAGCCACAAATATTTCTGAACAAAATTTAAATATATTTTTCAACAAATTTTCAATGTTATAAATTTGTCATGAAATATTTTAAAAACAATTCTAAAAATGTTGAACACATTTTAGGTATAACTATAATAAATATTCTGTTAAAATATTATCGAAAGCGAACGGTAAACTAAAAAGATATTGGATATTTAGTCTAAAAATTCAAAATACTGAGACAATTACATTTGAAGTTAATTTTAAATTATATGATCTTTTTACATCCCTCTTACTAGCGACTACCTTTATAAGCTATGCAATAACAGTAAAAGTAAACATACCCCTTGACCTTTTAATATAAATATAAACATTGAATTTTAAACTTTAATTTTGTTTTAATATTATAAAAATCGTTAAAATATAAGTTAACCAAATATAAAGTTTAATTGAACTAATTTATCCAAAAATTAATGAAATCGACATAAATAATCAATAATATTTTCTGAGAGTAGACTTTTTAAAACACGTTATTTCGATGTTTTTATTCAATTTTAAAACTTTAAATTTTAACAATAGAAAATTAAATAAATTATTATTTTATATAATAAAAAAAATTTTATTTTTCTAAAATTTCCCCACCCGCACACCCCCTTAAGGTTAACTTGCAGTCGTCAATATTTACATACTAGACATAGGTATCTTTTTGTAATATTGCCAACATTTTTTGACCTACTTATAGTAAACACGTTGCACACATTTCAACCTAGTAATATTTCGATGGTGATAATATAAAGCTATTTATAATGTCCTGAACTTTACTATATTATATTTGTAATTAAACAGTTTATTAAATTATCTGTAAATAATTTGAAAAATTCAAGAATGCAAATGAATATTGACCATTGTATTTGAAATATTGTATTGGCTGTATGTCTCATTTGATAATAATATTATCTTATTTGACGGGTAGAATATTCAAATATAGATAATTTGATTTTTCAAATTTGAAAATCCGTAATTTAATTGATATATTATTGTAATAGTTTTATTTTAACACTACCTTTATCAAATACGTAATTTATGTCATTTATATTGCTTTTTTTTATCTGAAATTTCATATTAATAATCTTAATATATAAATAAAACTAAATATATTATAAATAAAAAATCAGTAAAATATGATAAAAATATTATTTGACGACATTTATTATAGAATGCATTTTATGAAACTCACTTCATATGATTCAGCATCAGATTTTCATACATTGATGTTACGCCGTCATGACCCTTCTGATGACTCTTATTGTCTAATCTGTCTACAGGGATGTTGCATAGTTTATCTAAATTAGCCATTCATTATGAGACTTCTTAAATTGATTATGATGATAAATGTTTAGTTGTTATTTATAAAAAATTCAATTATTATAATAAAATCTCGACTGCAAAAGTTGAATATATCACAATCATTTTTTATCGTAATTTTTTTTGGAAACAAACATTTTCAACATTTTTAACTTTAATATGGATTTTTTCAAAATAACAATTTTATAAATAAAAAATTTATATTCTCTAAATCTGTTTGTCCAAATTCAATAACATTTTACCGTAAGTACCATCATCCTCCGCAGCTCAATATTTCCACAACCTCGGCAACCTCAACGTCCCTTTACTTACCTATACAACAGCTGACTCTCCAACATCCCTCTCTCTCTCATCTACCACGTCTCCTCATACTCACTCCCACCTCGCCGTCGCAGGAACGGCGTCGAGGATTCTATAAGCACTCTGTACAGGTACGTCGTGCACACGCTCTTCCCCGACCACTTGAAAGCCGAGATTGCCAACGTGTCGAGGAAGAATTCGACGCCTCCGCCCCACCACCGACATCCTCCCCTCGACCAACCTCCTCCCCACGGCCGACATCCACCCCTCGACCAACCTCCTCCCCACCGCCGAAATTCGTACCAGGCGGACAGTTCGCACTATGGCAGGTTAGCTCGGGTCTCCTCTCGTCGTACATCCAACGGTCCGCCCTCCTTTAACTCCGCTCCCCGATTTCCGCTGCCTATCTACACCTCTTCAACTCCGCATCACTTCATTCTCTGCTCGACCGTTCGAATAGCTATATTTATATTTATTAATATTTATTATTTATTTTCAGTTATATCATAGGACCATCGAATTTAAAAAACGTCTACATCAACGACGAAGTCATGAATTTAGTTCTGTTCCGATCTCTTGGCGCAAGTCTAATCATGTTCATCGATGGTACGGTGTACACTTTTTTCTATCATTTTCAATAATGCTTCAATCGAATCATTTTTCACACGATAAATAAAATTAATTGATTTGAATTTACCGGTAATTTAGAACAATTTATTATCGAACCTTGATTAATTTATTAATGAAATGCGATGTGCAGAGGGTTTCACATTGACTGAAGAGTTTTGGACTTCTATCAGCGAAATACTAGGGCCCCAACTGGCGGCTTTGGCTTCCGATATAAACGAGCACAACACAAACAAAGATAAATCTGGGTAGTTAGTCCTAGGCACCATATTACATAAAACCACATTGTAACAGTAATAATAATGAATCATTCCAAAATTCAATTTACTAATATGTCCAATTTCAATTGAGAATATTGCAAGGTTTTAATTCTTGAAGTATTTCTTTATTTCGAATTTATTTCCCCAGCGAAATATATTTAAATCTATTTTAGATATCGATTAACATCGACTTTAATTTACGATCTAATAATAATGACCGAACACGTAACAGCAATGAATGTTCGTACGTCTATTTCAACTACATGAATCTGGCGCTGAAAATAGATAGTTTTCATAACCAGATGGATTTCTCGGAATTATTCGAACAGTTATTATGGTAAGAAGGCCGATATAGCTAGGTTCAAAACCTACGTACGCGCACACCTCTTACACCATCCATGTACGCAGCCAGGATATGCAAACCGATTCCGAGATCGTTGTAAAGAGAAATGTATGGACGATTGCAATTAAGGCATACGACAGACAACTTTACATCATTCTAAACAATAGCAAGATTTGTGGACTGATTGAAGCCAGTGGTTAGAAGCAAAAATACAACATACGTTATTACCTTTTTATAAATTGACGTCGATTAATCTTTGGATAATTTAAAGGGAATTCACACTCGTCAATATTTATAAGGTAGACATAGGGATCTATTTATACTACTACATAAATGTAACTAGTAATTCAATTTTTGTAATATTGCCAACATTTTTTGACCTACTTATAGTAAACACTTTGCACAAATTTCAACCTTGTATTATTTCGATAGTGATAATATAAAGCTATTTATAATGTCCTTTACTATATTATATTTGTAATTAAACAGTTTATTAAATATATATGAAATTATTTACATATATTTTAAAAACAAGCTATTTTATTTTATCAATACAAAAATTATCATTGCATACAAACATAAATTATTGGATTGAACTTAACTTGAACTCTGTTACATTTGTAATAATGACTGTAGGTGAATGAAAATAATTATTCCGAGAAAATGTGCTTTAAAGATTATGCACTTTTACTATTTATATTTATTGTGCACAGTAAAAATTACAAAGTTTGCTATAGATTTATAGTCCTAAGGGTTGTCACTGGTTCACATATAATAAAAATGTGAATAACATTTTTTATATTGTAAATTTATTTTATATTTGACATCTACTATTGGCATAGTTTGTAATTAATATTAGATTTTTGTGAATATATCTGGTCACTCATAAGTATTTATTATTTGATCTCATCAATATTACATTTTTAAAAATTCAATGCTAATGAAATATGAACAGTGTTTTGAATTTCAAATTTTGAAATGTGATATTAATACTATCTTATTTGACCAGTAAAATATAGATATGGTTTTTCAAATGATATACAATTTTCAGATGAAGTACAGAAGATATGCTCCAAAGAATTCAGCCGAATATTTACTTTTTAAATAAATGAAATTTCAATTACAAAGTTATTTTTATTATTAAAATGAATCAAACATCAGAAAATATAAGAATAATTAATTGTACACAAGAGAATTGCGTGCTGTTTGACTATTCATTATAGTTTGAGACGCTCTCTCTATAAAGTTTCTGTATTTATCTTTTCCTGCCATCATTTCCTCCTAAAATATTATTATGAATTATGTGTAAGTAAATACTATATTGGTGAAGTTTAAAAATTGTGAATTATGATTGATAAATATCAAATATAATAATAGTTTGAAATATTTTTCAATATATTTTCATTTTAGAAACGAAATTTAGTGATATAATAAAATAAAGTAATATTACTATATATTCTTAAGTGTGTTAGAAATAAGACAGTCACATATACAACAGCCAATTTACTAGATCTATTAAAACTTTTTAAGCATCTGGTTTAAGGTTTAAAACTACTTTGATGATTAAATCATACACTCGCTGACTAATGAAAAAACCAGTATCTGGTCGCATTTTATAAAAATTGGTTCAAAAAACAGTCTAATTTTTCATAATAATAAAGTATATATAATAATTTTATTCTATCATAGGATTGAATAATATATCTAATATCTTCAATATATTTGTTTATTTACATGAACATTTTTGTATTCAATCTATGATATGAAATAAAAATAAACCTTATTTTCAATATAACTTTATGGTACAAAATAATAAATTACAAATAGTAGAAAAATGTTTTAAAAAATGTAAATAAAATAGCGAATTTAATAAATGTAAATAAAATAAAAATGTATTAATACACCTGAAAATAGTCAGTTGGTATTTATATAAATAGATAATAAATAAAGCGTTTAATTACACATTAAATTTATCTTTAGTAAAATATATGATTACAATAAAAAGTAGTTATAGTTTGTGTGATAAAAGGGCAGAATAAACATTGATGAAAAAAAATGTCAAAGATTGAGATTGATTAAAAAAATAACGATTTATTTAATATTTAGATTATATTCAAATTTATATATAGATAATTTATATTATAGGCAATTTACAATATAATTGTATGTTTAATATTTATTATTAATATATATTATGTATTTATTCTGAAAATTTCATAAAGATTATAAAGATTCATATCTATATCTAGTATGAATTTAAAATAAAAGAAGGCATTTATAAGCAAATAAAATACATTCTTTTCATTGAAAATAACTCATACATAGTAGCGAGATTTATTTTATAATATCAACTCAATTTTTATATCTTATATTTTTTAATTATTAAAATCAATTTGAAATAATTATATTACTAAACTAATTATAATAATATAAACCAATATTATTACAAACATTAATTTACAGGATTATGTTTATATTACAAATTGTTTATATTTACAAATTGTTTAATTTATAATTACTTTTATTTAACTAATTGTTTTATAATTCATATGAATGAATTCAATTTTACTATTTTAATAACAAAATTAAATCAAAAGTTTTATTTATAAAAAATAATTTTTTTAGTGAAAAATAATATATTCAATATTTATATAATTACCAATATTTTATTAAAACTTTTTGAATAAATATTTTAATAAAAAACACCAGATTTAATTAATTTTTCCTATGATTAATATTATAAATACTTTAGTATCTACATCAATAATTTCCAATATATAATATATTTAGTGACAATAGTAAAAAAATGAAATTTATGTGAAAATCTAGTGATCCCTATAAACATACAACAAAATAGTTACTGTAACAAAAAAGTGTCAATAAAAACCATTGAAATATCCTCATCTGGATGCATGAGGATCACACTTGCCGAATCCGGCCTTTTGATAACGTTTAAAACGTTCGGCGGTGCTAAAGCACCAGCTATACCAGTTGGTCCTATAAGAAAGAGATATGCGTTATACCTAATGATATGTATATTACTAATGATATATTGTATACTAGGTGTACTAATTAGAATCACAAGTTATTCTATATGCAATCGATGAAAAGGTAAAATAGAGTAATCAAATTACCAGCGGAAACAGATGCTGAATTTGAATATGCAGGAAAAGTAGGTTTCACAGGTTCTTTCATCGGTTGTACAAGAGGAGGTATTGGAATATCCAGCAGATTCGACTGCGAGTTCGATTGCTGTGAAAGGAAGAAATAATTTTTATATTAAATCATAAAATATTTTATTTAAAATTCGTATTTACTATTAGTAAAGTTACTTTGGTTCTAAATTTATTAGTATAAAATGTTTGTGAAATAAACTCGGACATTTTAATGGGATACAATTATGAACTATAAACTAAATTCAAATTATTATTCAGTGTATTATTAATTAATTTTTATTTAGGAGTTAATATTTTAAGTAAAATAATAAAGACTATTGATAATTAAGAATAGCATGTTATAAATGTTTTTGATTTAAATATAATCACAAATAAAATATCTTATTAAAACAAAAATAACTAATTAAATTCTACTTTCTTTTAAACAGTCAAAGTTTACCTTTTTTTAACATGTACATTTACTAAAAGCTAGTGACACAATTTTATGTAATTCCTATCGAAGTAAGATATTTAAACATTACTTGAAAGTTTTATGTTTAAAATTAAAAATGTTCCTACCTGTGGGAACGGGGGCATCGCAGGACGTGAGGAATTCATGTAGGAGGGCATCGGGGGTCTACTCATCGGAGGTTGATTTTGTTGAGGCATAGAATTCAAATTGGATTGCGGAGGACCACGGGGAGGAGGTCCATGCGAAGGAGGTCCATGCTGAGACATAGTTAGAGGTGGGGGGCCTCTCGGAGGCATCCCCATAGGAGGTCTATTTTGCATATTAGGTGGAGGCCCAGACATCGGAGAGCCCGACATAGGTGGTCCGGACATAGGAGGTCTTGTTGGCATTCTCATAGGGGGCATTCCATGGTGCATCATGTGTCTCTGCGGAGGCGGAGCATGGGGAGGCATTCCTCCCATTATATTAGGAGGCATGTTCATGCCACCCTGATTAGTAGGAGGAGCGTAACCGGGATTATATGAACCGGGAGAATCCACAGTTTCCCCACTGCCTCCGTTATCTTCAAGTCCTCGGTTTCGCTCATGCTGTTTTATATCATCTTCGGGAATACCTTCCATTCCATAGATTTCAACTTCTATGCTATTTCGATTTGGTATCGAATTGGGTACCCTATCCAACTTCTCCTTGTGTACCTAATAAGAAAATCAAACATAAAATTTATTAAAATATGAAATTTTAGAAATAAGACTAAATATTTATGTGTATAATTTTCTAATATTAAATTAGATGTTTACCTGCATACAATGTATTGAAAGACCAGGACCGGTGTATAACTTTTTGTGGCAAATGTGACATTTAAAATGTTTCGCTTTCTGATGTTGAATTAAGATTTTTTCATCTTCAAAATCTCTGTTACAATACCTTAATAATTAACTAAGGAAAATATATTATAACTAATGGGAGCTCCACTATTTTTACAATATATTTGCATGTGTATACCTATTGTATATTACTGGAATACAAATTCTAAGTTTAAACAGTAAGATTAATAAAATATAATATACATTATATATATATATATATTATATATATTTATTTAAAACAAATTATAAATAACTACTATTGCAATGTGATTTAATTTTATTATCATTTATCGATCAAAATAAATCTGACGATTTGAATATTAACATATTTATTTCACCGATTTCAATGTAATTAAATAAATAATCTCCATGGTATATTAATAATAATGTTAAATATAAACTCAAAAGGATACCAGCACCAAGGTTTGGTAGTCTTTTTCTTTTTTCGTCCCATTATTTGATACTAAAAAATATAAAAATTTGACAAACAAATTTATGCGGATGTAAACAATATATTTAAAATATAATTTAATTAAAATTAATAATATGATGAATTTTTTATTTGAATATTGAAATAGGGTGTCGATAATATTATACTCGTGTCCATCAACAAAATATAAATATTTTGAGTCTAATTAAATTTTAATAACATAAATATAAAAATTCCTTTATATCCATTCTTGCTTATTATCCACTAATTTCTTTAAACAATTGGATACATAGATAGTAAATATCTTATATTTCTTTTAAAGTATAGTAATATATTCGTTAAAATATTTTAGGTATTTAATCTATAATCAAAAAACAGTAAAATATATATAAAATAATGAAATAAATATTCGGGTATATGAGAATTTAAATTTAATATCCCATCCGGCGGCTACAGAATATGTTTGATACGTTTTGCCAAATAAATGTATATTCTTATAAATATCTAGAATAATATGGCCAGCAAAGAGACTTTAGGTAAATTTCACATTGTTACAAACGTTATTTTATTAATGTATTGATATAATTTATTATAATAATAAGTTATTAGTATTATTAATAATAATGATGTCGAATAATATGCGCGCGAAAATAATTTACAATTATAAATTAGTAAATGAAATCAAAACTAAATGTTAAATTATTAGGAAATATCGGATTTAGATATTAACTTACTACATGTAGTATTGTATATTATATATTATATTTTTTATAACTCATAATTACGTATATTATATGACGCCTAAGCAATATTTACGAGATTATAAGTGATTATATTCCCGGACGATGTTATTAACATTAGGGATCTATCGGCGGGTGATTGACTCGTATCGTTAATATATTTGTAGGCATCATTTCGTTTTGCCCTAAACTGCTATTTACCAACATTAATGGCATTCAAGAGTACTAACATGATTGGTACACTATGTTATCGCTTGCCGACATGTTTGTTTGCAAACTGCGATGGAGATTTGTTGCTCTTACAAGTTTAGCAATTCTATACAATTAGGAATAGAATTCTGCATCCCATGATATCATTTTTCTTAATGAAGTTATTGAGGTTGAATATATTGGTACAAAGGAATAGTATCAAACAATTGCTGATATTAAAGTCATTTTACAATAAACAACCTATCGCGAACTAAAATTAATTAATACATGATTCGAGAGAAGATTTCAACAATAATAGTGTCGCATATAAAATGATTAAGAAAGAAACCATTTAGGTAAGTAACATAATTGTATAATAATATTGTGAAGTGTTTATGTATATACTCTATTTAAAGTTAGTAGAAAGAGATATTACTAGAAGACTATAGCCAACTGTCAGTTCATCTTGGTTTCTTATAAACTCATCAAATATATCCAATATATAAACATGTATATTTCTACCATTAAAATGATTTAAAATAATATAAAAACAAAATTACAATATTTTATTATCTAGACCATAATTGATAAAGTCACTTTATCCTGTCGCAAAAAAGTTGAGCCATTTTCATCCTTGAAATAAATTAATTATAATTCGTAATACAATTTTATTTTTATAATTTGCTTATATTTGCACATTATTTATTCATATTTTATTTTTTTGATATTGGATTTTTTTTTGCATTTAATTTAATAAATTATTAATTTTATATTATTTTTGTAAACATTTCAAATTATTTTATTGCCCAATGTTTGCTTGGATGATGATATTGGATTTTTTTAAATGAAATACTTTATACTCTGTTTATTATATATAGTCTATGATTCTGTATTTATTTAGATAATTTCAATTAGAGTCTAATCTAATTAAATGGATTTTTTATAGTCAATATCCCAAAATATTAATATGTTAAACAATATTATTATATAATATTATATTATAAATTAATATTATCATTTTCTATGTATTTTAAGTCTATCAATGAATATTTTCAGATACTCCTGATGCGAATACAGCAAAGAAAAGAAAAATTGAATCCGATGAAGAAACTGAGGTAAAAAAACCGCGCGAAGCCTCGAGTAATGCAGACGATGAGTGCAAAACTATCAAAAACTCTGATTGTATTCGCGAATCGACGAATCGTACGAATGAATACGAAAACATCATGTGCCTCGAAGCAAACGTCTATTTATTTCCCTCGGATATACGCAAACTTGAACCGCTGACACAACAATTCTCAGGTAAAGGTAAACAGCTCTTGTGCAAAGGTACCGCTCTTGTGCAAACTACCTAATATGGTATCTAATACTAGATTGTGCGCCGTATTTAATTAATATTGTAATTGGTAACATTATTAATAAATAGTATTAGAATATATTAATGGAAGTGTTTATTAATGATTTATATATTGATTATTTTATGTGTTCGGTGTAGTCATTTCATTCCATACATTTAGTGTAAGAAAAAGTTAGCCCTACATCCTTAGGAACCACTCTTGGTTAAGATATTCTGGTTTTAAAAACAGCCGGTGTTCACTAGTTCTCGAAATCAATTTAAGACTTATTTTTTTAGTCCCTCCCGAGATTCTGACCCCTACATTCCTGCTGCTTAGTCAACACCTTATAAGGAATGGCTATAGCCATTACACCATCTCTACGCAGCTTGAACAAATATGATCGTATCGTATGTAATTATACATGCGCTTACAGGTTATTTCAAGTTTTGCAACTATGCGGTAAAAAATGTGGATTTCTCCGGAACTATTACTAGCGTCCACGCGAAACCCGACTACGAAATATATCAGAGTTAGTTCAGGTCAAAGGTCGTTCTCGCGGTTCAAATGCGCAATCTCATTAATTTGCGACATTGCAATCCCCTACAGTTTGCCATAAAGAGTGCGAAGTTACAGCGATTAAATGGATTCCTTATCCTGAGAAAATCGAGGCTTATACAAATGCTAAGGGTAGGGTTCTAGTTTCTAGATTTATTGTTCATAAATTATGTAATCGAGAAATTATTTAACTGTTTGATAAAATATCTATTAGTTATTAAATGACCACTTTATATGTTTAAATTAATATATTTATATGTTTAAATTAATATATTTATATGTTTAAATTAATATATTTTTATGTTTAAATTAATATAATTATATGTTTAAATTAATATATTTTTATGTTTAAATTAATATAATTATATGTTTAAATTAATATATTTTTATGTTTAAATTAATATATTTTTATGTTTAAATTAATATAGTTATATGTTTAAATTAATATATTTTTATGTTTAAATTAATATAATTATATGTTTAAATTAATATATTTTTATGTTTAAATTAATATATTTTTATGTTTAAATTAATATAAATATCATTTTTGAAAGAATAGTCAATGAATAATCATCATGTTGATATATAATTCATCGTATGTAATGTAAACTCTTTCCTTATATTAGATGCTTTCGAGGATACCGAATTTTCTGATTTACTACCAAAGAACTTGTCTAAAATGTATGCATTAGGTGATTTAGTAAGAATTCAAGGCGAGGTTAAAATGTACAAAGGTGAAATGCAAGTCAGAATTGAAACTTCCAGTTGGTGTATTGTAGTTTAATGGAGTCGATATTTAATATTTATCTATACTGTAATCTATACTATAATCTATACTGTAATCTATACTGTAATCTATACTATAATCTATACTATAGCTATACAATGAATGTATAGCATTTATCATTTCACACTAAAAACAGACATTCCTGCAGCACTCTCCCCTCCCACTACTTCACCTTCTTCGTATTTCTCCCTACTATCACTTCACATACTTTGACCCTAACTTCACTCGCATCCTCACCCCAATACACATACTAAATACCTCATCATCAGCACCTAGCCCTACCCTCACTCCCACTTCATCCTCAGCACCTAGCCATGCCCCCACTCCCAACCCCACCCCGCCCCCACTTCACCCTCAACACCTCATCCTCAGCACCTAGCCCTGCTCTCACTCCCAACTACACACCTGCTCCCACTCCAAACCCCATCCCCACCCCCACTTCACCCTCAACACCTCGACTCGACTCTCAGGAATCATCGATCTCAGGCAACTGCTCTACGCGGATAAAGAAACTGCACGCATGCGTGGAATGGTTTACTCGAAGCCGGCCGAATACTTCCACGTTATACCCAAGGTGGCGCCACCGTTACCCGGGCCCCGTGTCCTCGCCGCACCGTATGCCTTATGCCTTATTTCGTTGTTTATGTGCGTTCGCTACGAATTAATTCTACCGACGTTTCTACTATCGTTGCAGAAGGAAGAGTACGACGCCGACGAGCTGTTGGAGATACTGTTGAACAAGTTCAGGGGTCAAGTGCTCCCAGGCATCGGCGTCATCATCAAGTGCATGCAGAATTTGCCGGTTTAAAGCGAGTCCATTGTTGTCGCCTCGACACGTTCCGTAAATCCCATACAACCGATCGCGATTGTTCATTAAATGCAGAAACGCGGATATTTTCGTTGGTACGAGGTTTCCCAAGTATTTTCACAAGCGACTTCCGGTTGGTGCCGAGATTGAAATCGCTGCGTACGAGATCCTCGCTTCAAAATGTTCAGATCACGAAGGAACCTTAAATTTAATTTCGCAATTACATCGTAATACAGTTATTCTATATGGAAACACTGGTTTATTATAGGAAATCTCGCGGCCATTGTAGCCATTAACGAATATCCTTACATTAGTTTGTGTTTCGTTGTGTCCAAAAACGATTATTAGTTCAATTAGAACAAAATTACGCAAATTGATCGAATCACTTGAATTACACTTCGATTAAATTACCGCCGTCTTTTTTGAATTACCCGTCGTACCTACGCTACGACGTTAGTGTTGCTAGCGGCAGATTGCTTAGCGCGGTAGGTCCTCCGGGTCCGCTAGAGGCTCCAACTGCCGCCGTCCCTTACAGGATGGTAAATCGTTATCGGAGCCCGATCTCGAGGTGAATATCGAGGGTTGCTTCAACACGTTGATCATGAACGGAAAGATTGTACGCTACTCGAAGTCTATCAACCGTTATAGGGTAGTCGTAGTGATGGGTTATTTATGTGGTAGTGGTCCTTAGTAGTCCTTAGTGGTCCTTAGTAGTCCTTAGTGGTCCTTACTAGTCCTTAGTAGTCCTTACTAGTCCTTAGTAGTCCTTAGTAGTCCTTAGTGGTCCTTAGTAGTCCTTACTAGTCCTTACTAGTCCTTAGTAGTCCTTAGTAGTCCTTAGTGGTCCTTAGTAGTCCTTAGTAGTCCTTAGTGGTCCTTAGTAGTCCTTAGTAGTCCTTAGTGGTCCTTAGTAGTCCTTAGTAGTCCTTAGTGGTCCTTAGTAGTCCTTAGTGGTTCTTAGTAGTCCTTAGTGGTCCTTAGTGGTCCTTAGTAGTCCTTAGTGGTCCTTAGTAGCCCTTAGTGGTCCTTAGTAATCCTTAGTGGTCCTTAGTGGTCCTTATTAGTCCTTACTAGTCCTTAGTAGTCCTTAGTGGTCCTTACTAGTCCTTAGTAGTCCTTAGTAGTCCTTAGTGGTCCTTAGTAGTCCTTACTAGTCCTTACTAGTCCTTAGTAGTCCTTAGTAGTCCTTAGTGGT
The DNA here is from genome assembly GCA_964035775.1 of Osedax frankpressi. Taxonomy (NCBI): domain Eukaryota; kingdom Metazoa; phylum Annelida; class Polychaeta; order Sabellida; family Siboglinidae; genus Osedax; species Osedax frankpressi. Next base: position 26,800,653 of record OZ038316.1, read on the forward strand.
CCTTAGTAGTCCTTAGTAGTCCTTAGTGGTCCTTAGTAGTCCTTAGTAGTCCTTAGTGGTCCTTAGTAGTCCTTAGTGGTCCTTAGTAGTCCTTAGTGGTTCTTAGTAGTCCTTAGTGGTCCTTAGTGGTCCTTAGTAGTCCTTAGTGGTCCTTAGTAGTCCTTAGTGGTTCTTAGTAGTCCTTAGTGGTCCTTAGTAGTCCTTAGTGGTCCTTAGTAATCCTTAGTGGTCCTTAGTGGTCCTTACTAGTCATTAGTGGTCCTTACTAGTCCTTAGTAGTCCTTACTAGTCCTTAGTAGTCCTTAGTAGTCCTTAGTGGTCCTTAGTAGTCCTTACTAGTCCTTACTAGTCCTTAGTAGTCCTTAGTAGTCCTTACTAGTCCTTAGTAGTCCTTAGTGGTCCTTAGTAGTCCTTAGTAGTCCTTAGTGGTCCTTAGTAGTCCTTAGTGGTCCTTAGTGGTCCTTACCAGTCCTCTGGTGCTGTTCTGACACCACTATTTATATACCTAATTATCTCACTATTTATTTATATATTGTAAAGTATAGTATTTAGCCTTCGTCTATTAATTATGCAAATTACATTATAATTAATACCCTGCCAAACTCCTGACAACATCCCAATATTGTACTGAAGATATCTCAACAACATCTCAATAACGTCCTGACAACAAATTTAACAATAACGTCCTGACAACTCATTATCCCTCAGCCTAAAATGACATTTCGTTATATCCACTTCTGGACCTTGAGTATGACTTTATGACCTTGAGTATGACTCCCTTCTTTCCCTTCAGATCCTGCAGCGTGACAATCTACTCTATGATACCGTTCTTGCCATGATCATCAATTATTCAGGTTTACAGTTTATGTCACCATACGCTAAATGTTGCATATATTACAACTTACCTTGTATGCAATTGCTGAACCCCATTTCCTCTCACCCGAGCTCCAACCCAAACCCCATTTCCTCTCACCTGAGCTAAAACCCAAACACCATTTCCTCTCACCCGAGCTCCACCCAAACACCATTTCCTCTCACCCGAGCTCCAACCCAAACCCCATTTCCTCTCGCGAGATCTCTGCCCCCGACTCTTATCCTCTCCCGGAGCTCCACTACTACCTCCATTTCCTCTCACCAGTCCCGCACCTCTGATCCCGCATATTCTCACCAGGGAATGGCGCCGGCATCTCCGACTCGGAGTTATACCAACGGGTGGTCAGGATACCGAACTCTCGCTACGAATGCCTCGAAGCCAACGCTTTCAACAAGTACATAACTCGATTGTTGACTCGCGGAGATTTCTACGAAGTTTTGAATCGCTGCTATCGCTTCATGTACAAACTTCCCTCCATCTGATCTCAGATCCTCCGCGATCTACTCCTGTGTATTCATTATTTCTTCAATAAAACACTCGTTTAAATACTTTGGTATCGTTAATTTGAATCGTATTCGCTATTTAATACTTTGGTGTTATCGGATAGAATTCGATTTCTTCAACTACAAAATTCGTGAATTAATGATATATTATTTAATAGAAATTTAATATTTTTGAAATTATTCTAAAAATGAGTTGTTTTATTGTTACAAGTAGTTTATTAATGTTACTACTATTTAATTACTACTAGTACAGGTGTATAAATTGTACTTCACTTTCCTTTCTATAATAGAATTAATTATTACTTCATACACTAAACATTCAATCCACATCTAACTTCAATGAGACATATTTCTAAATCGATTTATAACTGAGAAGGTAAAAGTCTTTGTTATTATTAACAATATTCCTAGTAATACTAGTAATTCCTAGTAATTCCTAATAATCCTAGATCATGCTTACTATTTTTCAGTGACATTGCCCAAACTGTATAAACTACAAACGTTATGCATTATAATAATTTATAATTGAAATAATATAAAATTGGTAAAACGACAATACAAATTAAAATCCAATCTTTATATCCAAATATTAACTTCAAACCAAAATTACAAGGTAATCTTGGCTTCAACTAAAATATTCATAAATAATCTAAATGTTCCTTATTTTATAAGCATGCAAATACACATAATGCTACACAATTATTATTTTGTAAATATCCAATAAATATTTATATTAGCTATAACTGAATAATATTAAATTAAATATATATTCTTTGATAAGAAATGCATGATAAAGTGCTGAATTAAAATTTATATTTGTAAGTTATAATTTTAGAATTGGGGATTAGTGAATACCTCGAAGGTAAGCACACTTAAATTATCTTTTATCTACAGCAAAAACTATATACATCTATAAAGTAATGCATATAGATATTGTAGAACAAGGCTTGAATATGTGTATACTATAGATCGTATAATGTATATTTGGATATAAATTATAATCTATGGTTTAAATATAATCTAGGGTTTAAATGATTTCTGCATTATCATGGGCGATTATTACATATAATAAGAACAGTGATAAACCCCATAAGAACTTTAAAAATAATTATATGAATATATGAGTTGCGGATATGTATAACATCAACAGGTTTTCTAATTTAATAAATGCATACATAAAATCATATAATTAATAAAAATTTACTTTATTTAAAATAATCGTATTCATATAATTTTGTAACATTATTATGGAATTTTAATTAAACAATTTTTAAATTTTGTAATATTTTGTAAATAAAAATGTACAATATTATTAATATATATTTAATTATTCTATGTACACCTATGCAATATTAATACTAATCATTACTATATCAATTGTACAAATGATATTCAATCATTTAATTTATTATATTTTCTTATTTTACAAAGATAAAATATCCATAGTTACCTATATAAAACTAATATGTAATTTATATTGTAATTTCATAATTATATTCATATGCCGTGATAGTATAGTGGTGAGTACTTCTCGTTGTGGCCGAGAGAACCCAGGTTCGAATCCTGGTCACGGCAAAGTTTCGCTGTGTAAGTCTAACTTTGTCATGGCATATTTTTTGATTAAATATACTTACATAATTAATATTATATTATTAATATTTAATTAATTACTATTATTATATAATTAATCCCCATATTTAATTTTAATATATATTATTCAAAACTAAGTAAACAGTAATATTATATACTTATTATTAGTATATAATTGTTATTATTTATATGCTATAACTACAAATATTATATTATTATTATAATAATATTATTACGTTATTTCATAGTTTAAAAGGAAAACTCCAAGATTTGTATTCCAAATCTCAACAAAGAATTGATAAACTCGAGCAAACTTTGTATGATATCAGATATTTAATGAAACCTTGGTTTATATTAATATTATTATTTATGCAATTATAAAATTATTTATAATATTGTATACAATTTATTTCCAAAACTGTCAATTTAATATTACCATAGATATTTGGTATTTTATACTCATTAACATACAAAACTGTTTTAATGTTATTTTCTATTCGAGATATATCTTATGGTATATATCAAAGTGTATGATTTAATTAGGTAACTTTTATACATGCAGGAAATGTATTCAAGTGAAAGAAAGTGAAGGAGTTGTAGAAGAAGTGGAGACAGAAGAAGAAATAGAAATGCGAAAGGAGTTAGAAAGGATTCTTTCTCTCGCAAAAATTGTACGTGTAAAATATGACAAAGAGGAAGAAAGTGGAAAAGGTTTATTTACTATTAATTCTGTTTTGTTTTCTGTATTTATTAATATATAGTTATGATTGGCAAATTTTAGCAAAAATTATTAAAGATTAATGATTCTTCTCTATTGGTAATCTTGTATTAGTATTTTCCTACTACTACTACTACTACAACTACTACTACTGCTACTACTATAACTACTACTACTACAATACTACTACTACTACTACTACTACTACTACTACTACTACTACTGCTACTACTGCTGCTGCTGCTGCTGCTGCTGCTGCTGCTGCTGCTGCTGCTGCTGCTGCTGCTGCTGCTGCTGCTGCTGCTGCTGCTGCTGCTGCTGCTGCTGCTGCTGCTGCTGCTGCTGCTGCTGCTGCTGCTGCTGCTGCTGCTGCTGCTGCTGCTGCTGCTGCTGCTGCTGCTGCTGCTGCTGCTGCTGCTGCTACTGCTACTGCTACTACTACTACTACTACTACTACTACTACTACTACTACTGCTGCTGCTGCTGCTGCTGCTGCTGCTGCTGCTGCTGCTGCTGCTGCTGCTGCTGCTGCTGCTGCTGCTGCTGCTGCTGCTGCTGCTGCTGCTGCTGCTGCTGCTGCTGCTGCTGCTGCTGCTGCTGCTGCTGCTGCTGCTGCTGCTGCTGCTGCTGCTGCTGCTGCTGCTGCTGCTGCTGCTGCTGCTGCTGCTGCTGCTGCTGCTGCTGCTGCTGCTGCTGCTGCTGCTGCTGCTGCTGCTGCTGCTGCTGCTGCTGCTGCTGCTGCTGCTGCTGCTGCTGCTGCTGCTGCTGCTGCTGCTGCTGCTGCTGCTGCTGCTGCTGCTGCTGCTGCTGCTGCTGCTGCTGCTGCTGCTGCTGCTGCTGCTGCTGCTGCTGCTGCTGCTGCTGCTGCTGCTGCTGCTGCTGCTGCTGCTGCTGCTACTGCTACTACTACTACTACTACTACTAAAATTACAGGAATGGAGAAACTCAAAGCAGGTCCTGGTATGAAACCTGCTCCGGCAGTAAAATCAGCCGAGTACCATAAGGTTGCGAAGGCGAGTCGCCTACGACGTCATAAGGCACCAGCATCGCTACAAATGCCACTAGAGGGCGACACGGCAACGGCTAAACGGGTTGCGTCCAGGAAACAAACGGTTTTTCGAGCGACGAGAACTGCAGACGTGGGCGCCGGCGCCACCTATATGTCGGCGCCGTTCCTCACGAAACAGGAGTACCGTAGAACGGGTTAGCAATGGCGTCGGGAGTGGTGATTTCACCGAGACCATAGTTTAGATTGTCGAATACATAGGTCAAGAGGTCAAATCGAAATTCAATATTTAATCAATTTCGTATTCTATATTTTTCGCCACAAATCACTAATTCAACTTTATTTCAATATTTTATTTATTGGCAACGTGCCGAGTGATTTCCAGTAAATGATGGACATGTACATTTCTGTGTTGTTGTATCGATTATGGACATGTACATTTCTGTGTTGCTGTGTCAATGATGGACATGTACATTTCTGTGTTGCTGTGTCGATGATGGACATGTACATTTCTGTGTTCTGTGTCGATTATGGACATGTACATTTCTATGTTGCTGTTACGATGATGGACATGTACATTTCTGTGTTGTTGTATCGATGATGGACATGTACATTTCTGTGTTGTTGTGTCGATGATGGACATGTACATTTCTGTGTTGCTGTGTCGATGATGGACATGTACATTTCTATGTTGCTGTGTCGATGATGGACATGTACATTTCTGTGTTGCTATGTCGATGATGGACATGTACATTTCTGTGTTGTTGTATCGATGATGGACATGTACATTTCTATGTTGCTGTGTCGATGATGGACATGTACATTTCTGTGTTTCTGTGTCGATGATGGACATGTACATTTCTGTGTTGTTGTATCGATGATGGACATGTACATTTCTGTGTTGCTGTATCGATGATGGACATGTACATTTCTATGTTGCTGTGTCGATGATGGACATGTACATTTCTGTGTTGCTGTATCGATGATGGACATGTACATTTCTATGTTGCTGTGTCGATGATGGACATGTACATTTCTGTGTTGCTGTGTCGATGATGGACATGTACATTTCTATGTTGCTGTGTCGATGATGGACATGTACATTTCTGTGTTCTGTGTCGATTATGGACATGTACATTTCTATGTTGCTGTTACGATGATGGATATGTACATTTCTGTGTTGTTGTATCGATGATGGACATGTACATTTCTGTGTTGTTGTATCGATGATGGACATGTACATTTCTATGTTGCTGTGTCGATGATGGACATGTACATTTCTGTGTTTCTGTGTCGATGATGGACATGTACATTTCTGTGTTGCTTAGTGTCGATGATGGACATGTACATTTGTTGATTTCGTGTATACGCCGATATTTATTGGGCTTACAAATGATTCAGATGAATTTACAGATATGTTAATGAAACAAAAATCTCTAAACAATAGTTTTGAATAACGAGGAATAAAAGACCAAATGAAATCAATAATTAATCAATGATTTTAACGTTAAATAATTAAAACACTAATCACAAAATGGATTTTATTTGACAGCGAGTTTATTATTAATGTACGAATTCTGGATTATTACTTATATAATAATAGCATATACATTAATATGATAATTGCATATACATTAATATGTTAATTGCATATACATTAATATGATAATTGCATATACATTAATATAATAATAGCATATACATTAATATGATAATTGCATAAACATTAATATGTTAATTGCATATACATTAATATAATAATAGCATATACATTAATATGATAATTGCATATACATTAATATGTTAATTGCATATACATTAATATGTCAATTGCATATACATTAATATGATAATTGCATATACATTAATATAATAATAGCATATACATTAATATGATAATTGCATAAACATTAATATGTTAATTGCATATACATTAATATAATAATAGCATATACATTAATATGATAATTGCATATACATTAATATGTTATTTATTAAACATGCAGGCGTCAGGAAATCCACGACAGCCACTCGCAGAATTCGTAGTCGAATCGAAGTAAAAAGCGTTCCGCAGGAAGTAAGCCGCTACCTACAGGAGAATGGCCAACTACCAACCAACAGCGTAACGTTAGCTCAGCGCCATATTCATTCATACAAGAGCCACTTTATGTGTAGTTCAGGGTTGGTCCGTTTTTTTGGTTTTTTATTTTCAAAATAAGTTATTTTTCATATATTATATTATATATATAAAATAATATGTTTTATAATATACAATATATATTATATTCTATATTTATATATATATATTAAATTATTAAATTTGTTTAATATTGTAAAATATTATATTATAAAAAGAAAATTTTGATATTAAAACAAATTATTATATTATTTAATAATACTATGGTCAAGATAACACATTTAAAATAATTGAATTGATCTTTCATAAAATTATTTCTTATAATAATAATAATTACAAAAACAAATCCCATGAAAGTTCAATTAAATAATTGATATGTTATATATGGACCATAGTATTGCAATTTATGAAGATGTGTTGGTTGTTATTTAAATCTTGTATAGTTAACATAACATATATTATTATTCCCGGAAAAAACGGAATGGAATGATTATAAAGAAATTTTAGCTCCTACTAGGAAAGGGTGTAGAGCAGAATGTAAGAGATGCAACACTTTGATTGAAAGTCAGATATCCAAGATGGTAGCTCATAAGTTGAAATATTGTAAAGGTAATATAAAATTAATAAATTTCACTAACAAATGTTTAATAAAAATTAATGATTTTAAATCACTAATAATTAATAATGTTAAGTAAACCAAAGATAATTAACCGGTTATTCAAAATGCAAATTTCTTAAAAAGTAGCATAATTAGTATATAAATGTGTAGACAAAATGTTTGATGTTCACGATTATGCAATATTAAATGATCTTGTTTGTTGGGGTAACTACTTTCGAGGGGGCAGTTTACATATAGACGTGCAAAATAAACAATAGATCATTTATATTTTGAAAATATTATTTTCAGACGATATGTTATCAGAAGAATCGAACACAAATACTGATTGTGCTTTTGAGGTAATGTATATTTACTATACACATATGTAAATTATATAATATATTACATAATGTAATATATTATTTTTAATATACCTAATAAGGCACTTATCAAATTATCTCATATTATTTGGAATTCAAAATTTGCATATTAATTAGAAATATTCTATGTTCATTTAATTACTGATAGCACTCCTGGAGTGATATAAATTATGATAATTATTTTATAATTTATTTTTTAATTTAATCACTGATTATTCATGATAATTATTAATTTACCTTTGGAGAAAGTTTAAGTATAATTTACAAACAAATATTTCTATTTTTAGAATCCTGTAGATTTCGAGAATGACGATATTTCTAAAAGTAAAATGACACCCATGCGGTTAATACAATATAAAATATTATTTTTAAATTTAAACAATTTATAATACAATTTTATTATGATAAATATTTAAATTCTTTAATAATACAATAACTTAATTTACTTTAGGACTTTCCGAGAGTTGCTAAACAACACCATTCAGAAGATGTTGAAAATCCTATTAAAAAACATCAAGAAATAAACTCATATTTTGTATCAACGAGTTCCTATCAAAAAAAAAAGTTAGATAAGCAAGTTGGGAAAATGATATATGCCACAAATTCCAGTTTCAGATTACCCGAACATAAGGAATTTCAGTTATTATGCGAAAATCTACGTGTTGGATATCAACCACCAAGTAGGAAAAAAATAGAGGTGAGATTTTAGATGTTATCTATGAGGAAGAAATTCAAAAGTGCTCAAATGCAATAAACAATGAAATTTTTTCGATGGACATTGATGGATTGTCGAACATTCACAATGACCCTATTATATGTGCAAGTATTACATTAGAAGATGGTAAAAACTACTTGATTAATCAATTGTACATCAGGTAAGCCGCACACATCAGAATATTTGGTCGAATTGGTGAAGGAATTGATAATTGAAATTGAAAAGACATATAAATAGTAAAAGTGCATCATTTGTAATGGATAATGCAAAGAACATGGACAAGAAGGAAATTGGGAGAGATGACATTATCACTTATGGATGTTCAGCACATTATGTCAATCTACTTGCCAGTGATTTCGAGAAGACATCGAGTGTTGTAAGTAAGCATACTGTTAAAGTTATTAAATATTTCAGAGATAAACATCGACCTGGATCAAGATATAAAGCATCCGGAGCAACCAATTACAAATTCCAGTCGATACTAGATGAAATTCGTATTATGATTCCATTAACTCATATGTAAAAACACTGAGGTACATTGGTTACAATTTGTGATACATATAAAGAAGGAATAGAAGATGAAATTATAAATAAAGTTATGGATATTGATTTGAAGAGCAATGCTGAAGATCCGTGTAAAATTACGGAGCCAATCTCTAGCAGTTCAGATAAATTACAAAGTGGAAAAAGTATTATTAATGATGCAACGCATATCTGGAAGGAAGTTTTAATGAAAAATATGTCCGATGAGCCCGAAAATATTAATCTTCATCGATATCACCGAGCAATAACAAATTACCACCTACTAGCATAATTTATCAATCCTAAATATCTAAGTGAACATCTTTCGCATATAGAAAATTCTAAAAATTTTGAATTGTTGATTCACGGCTTTATTAATAAATTTAAAATTGAAACAAGGAATATTTGTGAAAAATATTTGTTTTTGAAAGAAACAATAGAAAATATTGCAGGATTCAATTTGTGGAGGCTGATAAATATCAGTGACAACATCAAATAATAAATTAGAGGATTACTTACAGCTGTATTTTCTAATGCCAAACTAAGAAATCGTCTCGGAAATGAAAAATCCGTTAAACTTATATTTTTATTTCGTAAATTCAATTAATTATATTTTATTATATGTGTTAATATTAATAATGTTTAATATTCTTATGTCATAATAAATACATGTTACATTTTTTAATTATTTCATGTTATCTTTGTTGAAATATTGTTTATTGATTTATATTATTCTATAAACATTATATATATAAATATTTACATTTATACAAATCATATATAATTTATAACTAATATGATAACAAATTAATTTTCAAACATATTTTTTATGATACTAATTAAATTTATTAAAAAAACCAAAAAAATCCGTCAACCCTGAAAGTTTTGTTAATTGTTAAACCATCAAAATTTAATTACTTCACAAAATATTGTATAATATTTTATATCATATATTAATATTTATATTTTTAAAATAATATAAAACCTTTAAATTAATATATATTTATAAACATAGATCTAAATACATTATATAGTATTGTATTGTAATGGGAGGTATATAGATCTATATACATTATATAGTATTGTATTGTAGTGGGAGGTATATAGATCTAAATACATTATATAGTATTGTATTGTAGTGGGAGGTATATAGATCTAAATACATTATATAGTATTGTATTGTAGTGGGAGGTATATAGATCTAAATACATTATATAGTATTGTATTGTAATGGGAGGTATATAGATCTAAATACATTATATTGTATTGTAGTGGGAGGTATATAGATCTAAATACATTATATAGTATTGTATTGTAGTGGGAGGTATATAGATCAGTATATTGTGTACAGTTGAAGGAAGACAAAGGTGAGACAGTTGTTTGATGACTGTAATTGTTTAATCAATATTGTACATAATATATTTTAAATAACACTTTAATAATCATAATTTTCTTAATTTATTATATAAGGTTACTAAAATACTAAAGCTATTTTATTTATTTAAAATTATAATAGAGTATTTATCAATTGTAGATAATATGTAAATTTTAAATATAAGTTTTGCCACATAATATGTTTGAATAGTTATCAAATTTAGTACAAAAGTGATTTACAACATTAAATAATAATTATTTTAATTTATTTTATTGTTGTTAAAAAAATTCTCATTTTTAAAAGTATTTTTACTTTTAAAAATGAGAATTTTTTTAAGAAAGTTACGAAAATTCCTGTATACTTTTAAAAGAGAAAATCATGACAGTGTACTAGCTAGTCTTGATATTGATGTTTTATATTACCGATAGGGATGAATCCTGTATTCAAAAGTGGATAGGAGAAGTTGACCCGAAGTCTCGCCTCGACCTCCTCGAGGCGGAAGCCGATGACATCGAGATCCACCGTACCGACGAGGAAAACATCGTCATGGAAACACATTCTCTAAAGTCCAACGGAGAAAACTCGAGCACTGACGATACCTTTGTTTATAAATACTTTCACGATGATCAGTTGGCAATATTATTGAGAATATAGAATTTTATTACTAGCCTTGATATTTGCTATAGTAATATTATTAAATATAATATATATATATAATTACTAGTGGGATGAGGACAATGTGCCGATATTAAACAGACTATTTTAGAGAACCCTAATATATAATAATAAGTTTCATTATTAAACTACAACAATCTAAGACATGCAGGACGGTTTAAACAGATTCAATAACATTCATACACAGAGAGGATTTGGATATTCCAAAAAGTCTATTACGAATTTGGAAAAATAAAACCTATCTTTTACATAAGAAAGATAAATTAAAATACAACAAATCAGAATCAAACTTTATTGAGAAAGTTAAAAAAAAGGTATATTATTGTTATTAATGATCGAAGATGATATAATATTATATTTTAAAATGTTATTATTATAAAGATAGTTGCCAGTTTAGAGGGTGCTATATTTTTAACAGCTTTATGAATCTTTATTAAATGTTAAGAATATATACATAATATATAGTTGAAGGTAAATAGTAAAGATACAATTATATTTAAAAGAATCGTAAAATAAATATTATTATTTTTCAGTAATTTAAACTTGTTTTTTATCATTCTCATTTACTATATAGTGATATAAGATATATTTCTATATATTCATTTACTATATATATAGTGATATAATATATATTAATATAATATAAATGGTAAAAAAAATAAAATTTTAATCCATCTCAGATGGTAGTATCTAGTAGACAACTTTCCCCATTCATTACATGTAAACACCGTAAAGATTTCGCAGCCCCTTAGGTTTCTAAAATACTTAATAAAACTCGATGCATGCATTCTCCGGAATGAAAAAGAACTGATATTTGATATAACCAATCAAACCAAATTCATATTACTTACTGTGTTAATGACTCAACATTATTATTTCTTATTTGATTATATAATAACAAATTTAATTTAGTATACAAATGGATATTTAAAATAAAGTAGTAGAATCTGGTAGAATGTGATTTTATTTTATAATTCAAAATACTATTATTATGTATGCATTATTCTTATCTCATATTAATTATATTTATTAATAATGTACAACAAATTAATAAGTAGTAATATCTTATTAAAGATTATAATTACGTTTAGAGTATCTTAGAAAAGTTGCAATTTATTTGTTAAGTACAAATGTACTAAAAATCTTATAACTGAGTCTAATAGAAGTTGTTATTTGCATTGTAAGAAAATTCATTATAATCTATAATTATGCTAAGATAATATCAAAACACTTATATTTTGTAATATTGAAAAACCTATTTGTATTTGATAAATGAACAGTTTTTTCATATGAATGCTGTTTTATAAATTCTATAATGTATATTTTTTAAGAAATGATATATACTTACACACAATTCACTTTTAATCTTAATCAAAATGATTTAAAATGTATTTACAAAAACAATAAATATTCTTTTTTAATAACTGAAATATTATTATTTAAATAAATATGTTATAATAAACTATAATTTTATTACTTGATAATATACAACTACAAACAATATAACTATTATTATGATACATTATTTAGATGTACCTCTTTTTCCAAATGTTATCAAAGGTAGAAAATTGTTTACTTAATAATAATTCAGCAAAATCGCAATGCATACGATATGGAGATGTTAATTTCCACCTTGAATGACATCAACGCTACTGTCCGCCACCTATCTCAGCAAATTGATAGTTTGTCAAACTGTACACCCGACGGTGAGTATAGACGTGTACTCGTCGATAGCATTCTGTAGTATCTCTCTCTCCCCCTCACGCCCGCACCCATATCACCGACTACTCCGCAGAGATGTTTGGTTGGCGCGAGTTGTACGCTCACCATAAAACACTCGAGATCGTCATGGAGAAGATGGCGCTTGTAACGGATGTCTACGTTCAAGTCGTGTCTAGTCAGTACATACATTCGACACATTCTAAAATATATATAATATTTGCAATTTTCTACTGTAGAATGTATTTATTATTTATTGATGGCTCATTTATTGTATACGATAATTTTTATAAAACCATATTTTTCCTTAGAATGTCAGTACGAAGCAGATTATTTCATACCAATTTGCAAAGGTTTGTTTTTAAAGATACAGTTATTAATTTATCCTTTCGAAATGACGACTATTCAACGATTTCATTATTGAATTTCCACTAGATTCCAGGAGGAAGTTTTTCTACAGAAACTACGAGGACATTCGACGATACTTTAAATATCTCTACGAAATCAACACGCTAAACTTGCAACAATACGTAATGAAAACTACGGAGATCCATATTTCTTTATTATTCGGTGAATCGAGGTAAAATTTTAATGATATGTCGTGCCATCACAATTTGCAAATTTGGTGTTCAATTTACGACTGATTTACAGGAATGTCAATGAATCGTACAGGTATATCTATTCACTGCTGTGCTGTAAAGACCTGCAACTACCGATTTTAATAGACAATAAACACGTACAATAACGTATTGCGAAGTATGTGTTGTTATTCTATAAACTGGGTCTCATCTTGGAAAAGAGAATTTCCAATTTCATCGCTTTGTTCATGTCTCCTTCAATTTTCAGATTTCCTGTAAATTAAAAATAAAGATTAAATATCCACATAACATCTCTTTTTAAAATTTTAATTCATCATCTCAATGTATTATTAAATTCATTATTAAACTAAATAATTCAGGTAAATTAATTCTATTAATTACACAATTTCTTTTATATTATATTTTATGTGATTTTACAAATATTTGACATCAAATTATTTACTGGATAAATTAAAAAATGTATTTTATACAAATTTTAAAAATATTTCAACACTTTAGTAAAAATTGAAATTACACTAAATTTGTGTATAAATTCAATTTCTTTTATTCAATTTAAAAATTAATATGCCTTAGCTAATTTTTAACTCGGGTATGATAAACCTACGCAGCAAAAAACCCAATGATATAATATTACAACTTTTTATAATAACTGATTCATAACATAAATATATAATTTATAATAACAAAAATTAAATTGGCTTGGCTCATTTTTTTGAATTAATGTAATTGTGAAGTTTATTTAATCTATTTCCTAGAAATTGGTGAGTTTGAGGTGATTATCATCTGGGACAAACCCTCCATAAAGAGTTGCGTAGAATTTTTCTTGCCCATTAGGAGTTGTTTCATATTCTCCGAGTTCAAGCTGATTGTGGTGTCGACGTTTTCACTCGACGACGAGGTGAGTTCCTCAATTTTACCAGAACCTCCCTTCAAATTAAGCATCCACTTGCAGTCGTCTGCAATCGAGTGATAAAACACATATTTCGAGAAAAGAACTCGTACATCGACCAAGGTTCTTAATTGACTCATACATTAGATCAAATTCTACACGCAACAGATTAAAATTCTTTGTCAACTTTTATTGTCCCGAAACTGAAATTATTAATGAGAAGTGCAGAAATACAGCTTACCGGTGATATCAATAATGGTGATGCCACCAATCTCCTCTACAATCTTCTCATTCAAGTTGTCAGCCATGGTTTTCATCAAGGTCCTCAGTTTGATCTGATAGTGAAGGTGTGTGAGTGTGTGAGGGCGTGTGAAGGTGTGTGAGTGTGTGAGGGCGTGTGAAGGTGTGTGAGTGTGTGAGGGCGTGTGAGGGTATGCGAGTGTGTGAGTGTGTGAAGGTGTGTGAGTGTGTGAGGGTGTGTGAGTGTGTGAAGGTGTGTGAGGGTGTGCGAGTGTGTGAGGGTGTGTGAGTGTGTGAGGGTGTGCGAGTGTGCGAGGGTGTGCGAGTGTGTAAGGGTGTGTGAGGGTGTGTGAGAGTGCGAGGGTGTGCGAGTGTGTGAGGGTGTGTGAGTGTGTGAAGGTGTGTGAGTGTGTGAGGGTGTGCGAGTGTGTGAGGGTGTGCGAGTGTGTACATGTCACACCTGTGTGATTGTAATTTGTATGCGTGACTGCGTAATCATGTCTATATGTAAAAAGCAGAAATGTAGAAATAAAAACCTCATCATAATTGTAAATGGAGTTCTTTTTGAGCTTCTCTATCTCTAAGGGAAATTCCACATCATCGTTTATATAGAGATCTACCATGAGCTCAGAATCTGCCAAAACGCCGGTCAGACAGTTATAAATTAATATTGAATAACATATCGCAGTGCTGTAAACATTCTTGTTTATTTTTATGTGCATTAGTAATCATTATTATGTCGAATGTTTATTGGATATATATGAAAATTTTCAATATAAATCAAATATATTTTCAACATCATTACGGAATATAAAACATGAAATCATCTGTTAAATAGATAGGAAATATTTTGAGTAATACCCCACTATCCACCCCTCTCTAACTGCAACCCTACTCATTCGACGCGCAATCTCCGTACCCTGCGGTCTGACCCCGCCGACTGACCCCGCCGACTGACCCCGCGACCTATACGTACACCGCCCTACTTTACCGACCAGCGTCGTAGGCGTACTGTTCGAAGTCGGTGACGCCGGAGTTCCTCAGCAGTCGTTCGTCGATGCAGAAGTTGCCGGTGAACTGTCGAGACGGACGCGTCAGTATCTCGTAAGCGGCGTCCGCCATAATCGCCGGCTTGCGGCATTTGCTGGCGACGTCGGAACCGCCCAACATCTCCATGGCGGCGGTCAATATGGCTACGGAAACACAAGCAAACCGCCGGTTTAATGAGTCGAGCACAATGGGAATGCGGGGCTGGTGGGGCTAGTGGGGCTGGTGGGGCTGGCGTGGCTGGTGGGGCTAGTGGGGCTGGTGTGGCTAGTAGGGCTAGTGGGGCTGGTGGGGCTAGTGGGGCTGGCGTGGCTGGTGGGGCTAGTGGGGAACGCGGGGCTAGTGGGACTGGCGGGGCTAGTGGGGCTGGCGAGGCTATTGGAGCTGGTGGGGAACGTGGGGCTGGCGGACCTTTCGACTTAACCGCGACACTTACACCAGCCAATGCATATTCATAATAAAAAGTGTGATTAATAAATAAAAGTGAATAAATATCATAATATTAATGAGAGAATATTAAAAAAGTAATATATTTATAGTAATAAAATGAAATGTTGTATATAAAAATGAAATTAATTTATATGTTGTCTATAAATTAAAAAGATTATATTTGAACACTATTTATTTGAACACTATTTTCATTATGTGCATAATTTTGCTCAATAAATTCGTCATGAATCCCCTTAATCTTAATTCATGGGACAAAACAGTTCTAAGTCGAAGACAGTTCATCTCGTAATGCCCATCTAGACAAACCAGTTCTGGGCCAAAGTGTATTCACCGCAATTCCGTCGCTCTTGAATTCCTCGGACATGCCGAGGGAGCACATTGACATTCCATATTTAGCCATTGTATAGGCTGTGAGGTTATAAGAGGTTATCAGAGGTTATGAGAGGTTATAAGGGGTTATAAGAGGTTATAAGGGGTTATAAGAGGTTATAAGGGGTTATAACAGTTTATAAGGGGTTATAACAGGTGTCATGTTATCAGCTTATGTAGGCACCAGTTGATAATGCCACAAGAAACTTGACCACAATAATTGTTTACAATTCAATTGTGTGAGAACCTGTATGACTCTTGAACCATTTACTGTCCATGTCGAGGGGAGGACTCATATTCAAGATATGCGGATTTAAGGATTTTTTCAAGTGAGGCAAGCAAATTTTTGAGCTGAAAAGTTGCGCTTTATTCAGAACATAAACATACTTTATAGGTAAACATCAAATGATATTAATAATAGATCGTTATGAATATAAGATATTATAGAATTATTTAATGAAAAATTAATAGATTAATATAAATTGAAAATATAATTATAAATTATCTTTAAATTATTAAATGGTATCAATAGTAATATCTATATATTTATATATATATCTATATATAATATATCTAATAAGATGTGAGATGTTTATATCTATAGATGTGAGAAATCAGAATTATGTGTATAACTCTAAATCTATCCTTCTGGTATCGAAATAGCCAACTAAAATAATAGGACATACAATAGCCAAGCAAGCATTCCTTATTCATTCAGAATTTATTGTGGCTAATTACAATTGACCAATGACACGCCAATAACTAACCACAGGAATGTTCCGCGAGCATTCACTTGGTTCATGAGATCATACCACTTCATTGTGGTATTCTGAGAGGTCGATAGGGGTCATTAACGCAAATGATTTACATGCCATATATGGTAGTTGTTATATTAGTAATGTGTTGCAATGAAATTCAATAAATGTTATGTAACGTATTTATAAATTAAGAAATTGAATTTCCATTAATATTCACTATTTTTACATTTACGTCACGGATCAATGATTTCAGTTTTATAATAAATTTGTATTATAAAAAAGTCTACATTGAAATTACATTGAGAACATTTTATTTTAAAATTAAATACATATTTATATCAAAATTAAATAGTCTCATCTCAGTTTGTAAATGCTTATGACATTTAAGAAGCTATATTAAATTAAAACTAGGAATGGCAAATACATAAATATGCATAAATAAATCATAGGGGACAGTATAAAGTGGTTACGGAAATAAAATCTAAATAATATATGAAATCATTAAATCATTTAAAAAAATCATAAAATCATTTATGAGCTAAATAAAATTTAATTATATATTTGTATTTAAAAATAATGGTCAGAATATATTTGCATTTAAACAGAAGATTTATATTTATTGTATTCGGTCAGATTATTATTAATGCAAGTTGGGTCTATTTTAAAGTATACTGAATAACTTTTTTAATATCAATCATTAACTATCATTTGAAATAATACTTTTAATATATATATCACATATAAAGAATTAAACATTGGTGTGAAAAACAGAATATGGGATGGTAATCACGCAGACACGGGAGATATGGTGACGTAATTATGAGATCATGAGAAAATATGTTGACACAAATAATTAATAACTAATATTATATTTTGTGATCGTATTTACAATATCATATTTAGCTTGATTGACATGTAATCCAGGTCATTTTGTTTTTAGCATTGCATAATTTCTTTTATATTATTTACTAACTTTCGTAATATATTATTGGATTTTATAAGATTCTTACATCACTGTATTTGCTGGGCATATAAGTGTTCATTAGAATATATTATACTAACTATTGGTACATATGCTATAGACATAAGTGCTATTCCGACCATTTAGTAATCTTTTAAATATATCCTAGCTGAGATAGTGACGTAATAGTTATATAAAATGCATTCAGGAGTTACAAAAATGATTGGTTAACAAAGATATTATTCGATACAAAAAATCAAGCCCAGTACAATTCAGTTAATTTCATTTTTGCATTGCATAATTCTTTTATATTATTTTTATTTTTGGTTGATTGTTTATAAAATTTATAAATTATATTGCATTATTTAAATTATAGAAAAAATCTTAGAATTATCAGAGTGAAAATGTATATTTATATCACTTTTAAATTCAATAATGTAGAATGATCATTAATGTGATAATATTGATATTTCCAGTATAAAGGCATATGGTATAATCACCCACTAATTTGATATGGAAAGATAAATCCTCTTACCAGATGGTAAAAATATTGTGATACTTGCTAAATTTAACATAAAATCAATATTATTAACAATAATGTAGTGAAACTATTAAAACATTTATAATAATACTAGACAATGCTATTATTTCCATATATCCGAGATAAATAGATAAAAAGATCTCCGATGAATACAAATGGAGAGTTGTTTATAGAATTTCTAGCTAAAGTTAAGTTTTGAATTTAGCGATTAATAGCTAAACGTCAAAAAGCATTATGCCTGCAAGTAATGTGTCCTCAGATTAAAGCAACTTCAGTATAAACACACACAAAGGGAGAGCCTTGCGCTGTAAACATATCACATGTGTGAACACAAAACATCTGACTGAAGGGTTCGAGGTCAGGGTACAAAGACAATCAGTAGACGCCGGGAGAACTTACAAGACACGCTTATTTAATCGCAGACACGTTCTGCTACAGCTTCTTATATAATCGATGAATGGCGATGTAATCAAACCTTCTAAAGTAGCCGGGCACAACAATTGAAACGACGAGACGCGATGTAATAGCGGTAGTAAGGGGGCGGGACTAACGAGGGTTCCGGAGATATTTATAGCCGAGGCGTTGTTGATGAGAATGTCAATTCCGCCGAACTGTTTGACTGCATTTTCCACGGCAGCTATCACTTGACTTTCATCTCGGACGTCCACGATACAGGGAAGGCATTGACCTCCAGCATCTTCAACTATGGGGCAAAGGGCGCGGAATAAAGGAGGGTGTGGCTTGAGGTGGTTACTAGCTGTAGGGTGCAATGAGGTGGTTACTAGCTGTGGGGTGCAGCGAGGGTGTGACTAGCTGTGGGGTGCAGCGAGGGTGTGACTAGCTGTGGGGTGTAATGAGGGTGTGACTAGCTGTGGGGTGTAATGAGGGTGTGACTAGCTGTGGGGTGTAATGAGGGTGTGACTAGCTGTGGGGTGCAATGAGGGTGTGACTAGCTGTGGGGTGTAATGAGGGTGTGACTAGCTGTGGGGTG
The DNA here is from genome assembly GCA_964035775.1 of Osedax frankpressi. Classification (NCBI taxonomy): domain Eukaryota; kingdom Metazoa; phylum Annelida; class Polychaeta; order Sabellida; family Siboglinidae; genus Osedax; species Osedax frankpressi. Next base: position 26,820,310 of record OZ038316.1, read on the forward strand.
TAATGAGGGTGTGACTAGCTGTGGGGTGTAATGAGGGTGTGACTAGCTGTGGGGTGTAATGAGGGTGTGACTAGCTGTGGGGTGCAGCGAGGGTGTGACTAGCTGTGGGGTGTAATGAGGGTGTGACTAGCTGTGGGGTGCAGCGAGGGTGTGACTAGCTGTGGGGTGTAATGAGGGTGTGACTAGCTGTGGGGTGCAGCGAGGGTGTGACTAGCTGTGGGGTGCAATGAGGGTGTGACTAGCTGTGGGGTGTAATGAGGGTGTGACTAGCTGTGGGGTGCAGCGAGGGTGTGACTAGCTGTGGGGTGCAATGAGGGTGTGACTAGCTGTGGGGTGCAGCGAGGGTGTGACTAGCTGTGGGGTGTAATGAGGGTGTGACTAGCTGTGGGGTGCAGCGAGGGTGTGACTAGCTGTGGGGTGTAATGAGGGTGTGACTAGCTGTGGGGTGCAGCGAGGGTGTGACTAGCTGTGGGGTGTAATGAGGGTGTGACTAGCTGTGGGGTGCAATGAGGGTGTGACTAGCTGTGGGGTGTAATGAGGGTGTGACTAGCTGTGGGGTGTAATGAGGGTGTGACTAGCTGTGGGGTGCAGCGAGGGTGTGACTAGCTGTGGGGTGTAATGAGGGTGTGACTAGCTGTGGGGTGCAGCGAGGGTGTGACTAGCTGTGGGGTGTAATGAGGGTGTGACTAGCTGTGGGGTGTAATGAGGGTGTGACTAGCTGTGGGGTGTAATGAGGGTGTGACTAGCTGTGGGGTGCAATGAGGGTGTGACTAGCTGTGGGGTGCAGCGAGGGTGTGACTAGCTGTGGGGTGCAATGAGGGTGTGACTAGCTGTGGGGTGTAATGAGGGTGTGACTAGCTGTGGGGTGCAGCGAGGGTGTGACTAGCTGTGGGGTGCAATGAGGGTGTGACTAGCTGTGGGGTGCAATGAGGGTGTGACTAGCTGTGGGGTGCAGCGAGGGTGTGACTAGCTGTGGGGTGCAATGAGGGTGTGACTAGCTGTGGGGTGTAATGAGGGTGTGACTAGCTGTGGGGTGCAGCGAGGGTGTGACTAGCTGTGGGGTGTAATGAGGGTGTGACTAGCTGTGGGGTGCAGCGAGGGTGTGACTAGCTGTGGGGTGCAATGAGGGTGTGACTAGCTGTGGGGTGCAGCGAGGGTGTGACTAGCTGTGGGGTGCAATGAGGGTGTGACTAGCTGTGGGGTGCAATGAGGGTGTGACTAGCTGTGGGGTGTAATGAGGGTGTGACTAGCTGTGGGGTGTAATGAGGGTGTGACTAGCTGTGGGGTGCAATGAGGGTGTGACTAGCTGTGGGGTGCAATGAGGGTGTGACTAGGTGTGGGGTGTAATGAGGGTGTGACTAGCTGTGGGGTGTAATGAGGGTGTGACTAGCTGTGGGGTGCAATGAGGGTGTGACTAGCTGTGGGGTGCAATGAGGGTGTGACTAGCTGTGGGGTGCAATGAGGGTGTGACTAGCTGTGGGGTGCAATGAGGGTGTGACTAGCTGTGGGGTGCAATGAGGGTGTGACTAGCTGTGGGGTGTAATGAGGGTGTGACTAGCTGTGGGGTGCAATGAGGGTGTGACTAGCTGTGGGGTGCAATGAGGGTGTGACTAGCTGTGGGGTGCAATGAGGGTGTGACTAGCTGTGGGGTGTAATGAGGGTGTGACTAGCTGTGGGGTGCAATGAGGGTGTGACTAGCTGTGGGGTGTAATGAGGGTGTGACTAGCTGTGGGGTGCAATGAGGGTGTGACTAGCTGTGGGGTGCAGCGAGGGTGTGCCTAGCTGTGGGGTGCAATGAGGGTGTGACTAGCTGTGGGGTGTAATGAGGGTGTGACTAGCTGTGGGGTGCAGCGAGGGTGTGACTAGCTGTGGGGTGTAATGAGGGTGTGACTAGCTGTGGGGTGTAATGAGGGTGTGACTAGCTGTGGGGTGTAATGAGGGTGTGACTAGCTGTGGGGTGTAATGAGGGTGTGACTAGCTGTGGGGTGTAATGAGGGTGTGACTAGCTGTGGGGTGTAATGAGGGTGTGACTAGCTGTGGGGTGTAATGAGGGTGTGACTAGCTGTGGGGTGCAATGAGGGTGTGACTAGCTGTGGGGTGTAATGAGGGTGTGACTAGCTGTGGGGTGTAATGAGGGTGTGACTAGCTGTGGGGTGTAATGAGGGTGTGACTAGCTGTGGGGTGTAATGAGGGTGTGACTAGCTGTGGGGTGCAGCGAGGGTGTGACTAGCTGTGGGGTGTAATGAGGGTGTGACTAGCTGTGGGGTGTAATGAGGGTGTTACTAGCTGTGGGGTGCAGCGAGGGTGTGACTAGCTGTGGGGTGCAGCGAGGGTGTGACTAGCTGTGGGGTGTAATGAGGGTGTGACTAGCTGTGGGGTGCAATGAGGGTGTGACTAGCTGTGGGGTGTAATGAGGGTGTGACTAGCTGTGGGGTGTAATGAGGGTGTGACTAGCTGTGGGGTGCAGCGAGGGTGTGCCTAGTTGTGGGGTGCAATGAGGGTGTGACTAGCTGTGGGGTGCAGCGAGGGTGTGACTAGCTGTGGGGTGTAATGAGGGTGTGACTAGCTGTGGGGTGTAATGAGGGTGTGACTAGCTGTGGGGTGCAATAAGGGTGTGACTAGCTGTGGGGTGTAATGAGGGTGTGACTAGCTGTGGGGTGTAATGAGGGTGTGACTAGCTGTGGGGTGCAGCGAGGGTGTGACTAGCTGTGGGGTGCAGCGAGGGTGTGACTAGCTGTGGGGTGCAATGAGGGTGTGACTAGCTGTGGGGTGCAATAAGGGTGTGACTAGCTGTGGGGTGCAATGAGGGTGTGACTAGCTGTGGGGTGCAATGAGGGTGTGACTAGCTGTGGGGTGTAATGAGGGTGTGACTAGCTGTGGGGTGTAATGAGGGTGTGACTAGCTGTGGGGTGCAGCGAGGGTGTGCCTAGCTGTGGGGTGCAATGAGGGTGTGACTAGCTGTGGGGTGTAATGAGGGTGTGACTAGCTGTGGGGTGCAGCGAGGGTGTGACTAGCTGTGGGGTGTAATGAGGGTGTGACTAGCTGTGGGGTACAATGAGGGTGTGACTAGCTGTGGGGTGCAGCGAGGGTGTGACTAGCTGTGGGGTGCAGCGAGGGTGTGACTAGCTGTGGGGTGTAATGAGGGTGTGACTAGCTGTGGGGTGTAATGAGGGTGTGACTAGCTGTGGGGTGCAGCGAGGGTGTGACTAGCTGTGGGGTGCAGCGAGGGTGTGACTAGCTGTGGGGTGCAATGAGGGTGTGACTAGCTGTGGGGTGCAATAAGGGTGTGACTAGCTGTGGGGTGCAATGAGGGTGTGACTAGCTGTGGGGTGCAATGAGGGTGTGACTAGCTGTGGGGTGTAATGAGGGTGTGACTAGCTGTGGGGTGTAATGAGGGTGTGACTAGCTGTGGGGTGTAATGAGGGTGTGACTAGCTGTGGGGTGTAATGAGGGTGTGACTAGCTGTGGGGTGTGACTAGCTGTGGGGTACAATGAGGGTGTGACTAGCTGTGGGGTGTAATGAGGGTGTGACTAGCTGTGGGGTGTAATGAGGGTGTGACTAGCTGTGGGGTGTAATGAGGGTGTGACTAGCTGTGGGGTGCAGCGAGGGTGTGACTAGCTGTGGGGTGCAATGAGGGTGTGACTAGCTGTGGGGTGCAGCGAGGGTGTGACTAGCTGTGGGGTGCAATGAGGGTGTGACTAGCTGTGGGGTGCAGCGAGGGTGTGACTAGCTGTGGGGTGCAATGAGGGTGTGACTAGCTGTGGGGTGTAATGAGGGTGTGACTAGCTGTGGGGTGCAATGAGGGTGTGACTAGCTGTGGGGTGCAGCGAGGGTGTGACTAGCTGTGGGGTGCAATGAGGGTGTGACTAGCTGTGGGGTGCAGCGAGGGTGTGACTAGCTGTGGGGTGCAGCGAGGGTGTGACTAGCTGTGGGGTGCAATGAGGGTGTGACTAGCTGTGGGGTGCAGCGAGGGTGTGACTAGCTGTGGGGTGCAGCGAGGGTGTGACTAGCTGTGGGGTGTAATGAGGGTGTGACTAGCTGTGGGGTGTAATGAGGGTGTGACTAGCTGTGGGGTGCAGCGAGGGTGTGACTAGCTGTGGGGTGTAATGAGGGTGTGACTAGCTGTGGGGTGTAATGAGGGTGTGACTAGCTGTGGGGTGCAATGAGGGTGTGACTAGCTGTAGGGTGTAATGAGGGTGTGACTAGCTGTGGGGTGCAGCGAGGGTGTGACTAGCTGTGGGGTGCAATGAGGGTGTGACTAGCTGTGGGGTGTAATGAGGGTGTGACTAGCTGTGGGGTGTAATGAGGGTGTGACTAGCTGTGGGGTGTAATGAGGGTGTGACTAGCTGTGGGGTGCAGCGAGGGTGTGACTAGCTGTGGGGTGTAATGAGGGTGTGACTAGCTGTGGGGTGCAATGAGGGTGTGACTAGCTGTGGGGTGTAATGAGGGTGTGACTAGCTGTGGGGTGCAGCGAGGGTGTGCCTAGCTGTGGGGTGTAATGAGGGTGTGACTAGCTGTGGGGTGTAATGAGGGTGTGACTAGCTGTGGGGTGCAATGAGGGTGTGACTAGCTGTGGGGTGTAATGAGGGTGTGACTAGCTGTGGGGTGTAATGAGGGTGTGACTAGCTGTGGGGTGCAGCGAGGGTGTGACTAGCTGTGGGGTGCAGCGAGGGTGTGACTAGCTGTGGGGTGCAATGAGGGTGTGACTAGCTGTGGGGTGTAATGAGTGTGTGACTAGCTGTGGGGTGCAGCTAGGGTGTGACTAGCTGTGGGGTGCAATGAGGGTGTGACTAGCTGTGGGGTGCAATGAGGGTGTGACTAGCTGTGGGGTGTAATGAGGGTGTGACTAGCTGTGGGGTGCAATGAGGGTGTGACTAGCTGTGGGGTGTAATGAGGGTGTGACTAGCTGTGGGGTGCAATGAGGGTGTGACTAGCTGTGGGGTGTAATGAGGGTGTGACTAGCTGTGGGGTGCAATGAGGGTGTGACTAGCTGTGGGGTGTAATGAGGGTGTGACTAGCTGTGGGGTGCAATGAGGGTGTGACTAGCTGTGGGGTGTAATGAGGGTGTGACTAGCTGTGGGGTGCAGCGAGGGTGTGACTAGCTGTGGGGTGCAATGAGGGTGTGACTAGCTGTGGGGTGCAGCGAGGGTGTGACTAGCTGTGGGGTGCAATGAGGGTGTGACTAGCTGTGGGGTGCAGCGAGGGTGTGACTAGCTGTGGGGTGCAATGAGGGTGTGACTAGCTGTGGGGTGTAATGAGGGTGTGACTAGCTGTGGGGTGCAGCGAGGGTGTGCCTAGCTGTGGGGTGTAATGAGGGTGTGACTAGCTGTGGGGTGTAATGAGGGTGTGACTAGCTGTGGGGTGCAATGAGGGTGTGACTAGCTGTGGGGTGTAATGAGGGTGTGACTAGCTGTGGGGTGCAGCGAGGGTGTGACTAGCTGTGGGGTGTAATGAGGGTGTGACTAGCTGTGGGGTGCAATGAGGGTGTGACTAGCTGTGGGGTGTAATGAGGGTGTGACTAGCTGTGGGGTGCAGCGAGGGTGTGACTAGCTGTGGGGTGCAGCGAGGGTGTGACTAGCTGTGGGGTGCAGCGAGGGTGTGACTAGCTGTGGGGTGCAGCGAGGGTGTGACTAGCTGTGGGGTGTAATGAGGGTGTGACTAGCTGTGGGGTGCAATGAGGGTGTTACTAGCTGTGGGGTGTAATGAGGGTGTGACTAGCTGTGGGGTGTAATGAGGGTGTGACTAGCTGTGGGGTGCAGCGAGGGTGTGACTAGCTGTGGGGTGTAATGAGGGTGTGACTAGCTGTGGGGTGCAGCGAGGGTGTGACTAGCTGTGGGGTGCAATGAGGGTGTGACTAGCTGTGGGGTACAGCGAGGGTGTGACTAGCTGTGGGGTGTAATGAGGGTGTGACTAGCTGTGGGGTGCAGCGAGGGTGTGACTAGCTGTGGGGTGTAATGAGGGTGTGACTAGCTGTGGGGTGTAATGAGGGTGTGACTAGCTGTGGGGTGCAATGAGGGTGTGACTAGCTGTGGGGTGCAGCGAGGGTGTGACTAGCTGTGGGGTGTAATGAGGGTGTGACTAGCTGTGGGGTGCAGCGAGGGTGTGACTAGCTGTGGGGTGCAATGAGGGTGTGACTAGCTGTGGGGTGCAATGAGGGTGTGACTAGCTGTGGGGTGTAATGAGGGTGTGACTAGCTGTGGGGTGTAATGAGGGTGTGACTAGCTGTGGGGTGTAATGAGGGTGTGACTAGCTGTGGGGTGCAATGAGGGTGTGACTAGCTGTGGGGTGCAATGAGGGTGTGCCTAGCTGTGGGGTGTAATGAGGGTGTGACTAGCTGTGGGGTGTAATGAGGGTGTGACTAGCTGTGGGGTGTAATGAGGGTGTGACTAGCTGTGGGGTGCAATGAGGGTGTGACTAGCTGTGGGGTGTAATGAGGGTGTGACTAGCTGTGGGGTGCAGCGAGGGTGTGACTAGCTGTGGGGTGCAGCGAGGGTGTGACTAGCTGTGGGGTGTAATGAGGGTGTGACTAGCTGTGGGGTGTAATGAGGGTGTGACTAGCTGTGGGGTGCAATGAGGGTGTGACTAGCTGTGGGGTGCAATGAGGGTGTGACTAGCTGTGGGGTGCAATGAGGGTGTGACTAGCTGTGGGGTGCAATGAGGGTGTGACTAGCTGTGGGGTGCAGCGAGGGTGTGACTAGCTGTGGGGTGCAATGAGGGTGTGACTAGCTGTGGGGTGTAATGAGGGTGTGACTAGCTGTGGGGTGTAATGAGGGTGTGACTAGCTGTGGGGTGTAATGAGGGTGTGACTAGCTGTGGGGTGCAATGAGGGTGTGACTAGCTGTGGGGTGCAGCGAGGGTGTGACTAGCTGTGGGGTGTAATGAGGGTGTGACTAGCTGTGGGGTGCAATGAGGGTGTGACTAGGTGTGGGGTGTAATGAGGGTGTGACTAGCTGTGGGGTGCAGCGAGGGTGTGACTAGCTGTGGGGTGCAATGAGGGTGTGACTAGCTGTGGGGTGCAATGAGGGTGTGACTAGCTGTAGGGTGTAATGAGGGTGTGACTAGCTGTGGGGTACAATGAGGGTGTGACTAGCTGTGGGGTGTAATGAGGGTGTGACTAGCTGTGGGGTGTAATGAGGGTGTGACTAGCTGTGGGGTGTAATGAGGGTGTGACTAGCTGTGGGGTGTAATGAGGGTGTGACTAGCTGTGGGGTGCAATGAGGGTGTGACTAGCTGTGGGGTGCAATGAGGGTGTGACTAGCTGTGGGGTGCAATGAGGGTGTGACTAGCTGTGGGGTGTAATGAGGGTGTGACTAGCTGTGGGGTGTAATGAGGGTGTGACTAGCTGTGGGGTGCAGCGAGGGTGTGACTAGCTGTGGGGTGTAATGAGGGTGTGACTAGCTGTGGGGTGCAGCGAGGGTGTGCCTAGCTGTGGGGTGCAGCGAGGGTGTGACTAGCTGTGGGGTGCAATGAGGGTGTGACTAGCTGTGGGGTGTAATGAGGGTGTGACTAGCTGTGGGGTGCAATGAGGGTGTGACTAGCTGTGGGGTGTAATGAGGGTGTGACTAGCTGTGGGGTGCAGCGAGGGTGTGACTAGCTGTGGGGTGCAATGAGGGTGTGACTAGCTGTGGGGTGCAGCGAGGGTGTGACTAGCTGTAGGGTGTAATGAGGGTGTGACTAGCTGTGGGGTGCAGCGAGGGTGTGACTAGCTGTGGGGTGCAGCGAGGGTGTGACTAGCTGTAGGGTGTAATGAGGGTGTGACTAGCTGTGGGGTGCAATGAGGGTGTGACTAGCTGTGGGGTGTAATGAGGGTGTGACTAGCTGTGGGGTGTAATGAGGGTGTGACTAGCTGTGGGGTGTAATGAGGGTGTGACTAGCTGTGGGGTGCAATGAGGGTGTGACTAGCTGTGGGGTGCAATGAGGGTGTGCCTAGCTGTGGGGTGCAATGAGGGTGTGACTAGCTGTGGGGTGTAATGAGGGTGTGACTAGCTGTGGGGTGTAATGAGGGTGTGACTAGCTGTGGGGTGCAGCGAGGGTGTGACTAGCTGTGGGGTGTAATGAGGGTGTGACTAGCTGTGGGGTGTAATGAGGGTGTGACTAGCTGTGGGGTGTAGCGAGGGTGTGACTAGCTGTGGGGTGTAATGAGGGTGTGACTAGCTGTGGGGTGTAATGAGGGTGTGACTAGCTGTGGGGTGCAGCGAGGGTGTGACTAGCTGTGGGGTGCAATGAGGGTGTGACTAGCTGTGGGGTGTAATGAGGGTGTGACTAGCTGTGGGGTGCAATGAGGGTGTGACTAGCTGTGGGGTGCAATGAGGGTGTGACTAGCTGTGGGGTGTAATGAGGGTGTGCCTAGCTGTGGGGTGTAGTTTGTCCTTATGCTATAAACAATGGGCATTCAACGCCCGGGTATATCAAACTCCATAGAGTTTCCGTAGAGCTGCTAAGAAATAGGCATCGAATTACAGTAAAAGTGCAACGAACTCTCTTTCGCTGCCGTATAAATGGTGCCTGGTAGTTTGGGGTGAGCAGTCGCCGTTTTCGCAGCGATGACGATGTTGGCTCCGTCGCGAGCGCAACGTAAACCAATTTCTTTGCCGATGCCGCGACTCGCACCCGTGATGAAAATGGTTTTGTTGGCGAGGTTCCTGCGAGATGTCGTAGGTCGACGGGTTACCGTTGGTTACCGTGGGTTACCGTGGGTTACCGTTGGTTACCGTTGGTTACCGTTGGTTACCGTTGGTTACCGCAGTTGGTTACTCGGCAGTTATACGAGGCGACGCTTAATTGACCCGGCACCGAATTTGATTGCTAATCGACGCCGATTGTTAAATGCAAATTTCACCTCCGTTTCAATTATTTATACAATTTGTTATTAATTTTAATTTTAGTTAAATCACTAAATAAAATTTATGAGTAATTTTAGCTCAATATTATAAAACTTAACAAAATCACATTTGCTTGCCTATTTATTAATTATAATATTAATATTTCATAAGTATATTGATTATAATACTTATAACACTTATAACATATAAAAAGTATAAAATGTGATTTTTTAAATCATATTTTCTTATAAAATCTGAAAATATCTCTCAAATTGACCAAAAAAGATATTTATATTAAATAAGATAATTGAAATTGAAATTATTTATACAATTAATAACTATTGAAATGTTTTGTATTAAGGTATATTTGGATTACATACGGAAACTGACCAAATGGAGTATTTGAAATATTTGTATTTGTTGTATCACTACAAGTACGGAAGCTGACTCAGGCTAATATCAGAATATATACAATATATATATTTAATTATTTTCATAAATATTGATTCATATTCAAATTACTATTTACCGATTGTACCAATGTAATGTCCCATTTTAGAACCCGTCCTAATTTAGAACCTTCATGAAATCTATATTCAAGAATTGTATTTATTCTATTTAATGTTGATGAGGGCAATTATTTTATTATTAGACTTACTTATATTATTATAATATATAGGGATATATTTTTTAAATAGTATAAAGTATATAACTATTAATAAGTATATACTTACGTTTATATACTATTACTAGTATTATAGCAAGAGTTTTATGTTGTAACTATATTATAATTATATACTTCATATTCAATTAATTTAATATAAGATAATATATAAAGAATTTTAATAATATAATACTATATAATCAATATATTATATAGTTATCTATAAAGATAATATAGTTCTCTTTTTTGTATATTCTCATATAGTGATTATATAATTATACTGGTTATATAATTATACTGGTTATATAATTATACTGGTTATATAATTATACTGGTTACATAATTATACTGGTTATATAATTATACTGATTATATAATTATACTGGTTATATAATTATACTGGTTATATAATTATATGTATTGCAATTGTGACGATGACTCAGCTCACCATAAAACTTCTACTCAATACAAGGTCGCAAATGGCTAAAACCAATGTACCAAAAAAATCTATTTACTGATTTAAAAAATATTCAATTGGTTGCATATTCCCTATATATATGTGATATTTTGATGTAGGGGGCATTTTAACAAAAGTACATTGTACAGAATATTGAGCAGGTCTACAATCACTATACCGGGTATAGAATATATTAATATCATTAAGATTGCGATACTATGCCTACACGGATGTCCTGTATTCAGTTTCATGTACATTCAAGAGGAAAATGAACCTACCATGACTGGCATATGAAGGCATAATAGCATTCAATCTAATATTGCAATACTAAAATAATTTGTTTTAATAACTTTCTCTATACGTTTTCTTATTTATTCAAAGGAAAATTGCACTAAACATGACAATTAAACATAACAAGTTATATTACATTGAATTTATCATTTGTATTGTATTAATTATCAATTATAATACATATAATATTATAGTGATTATATTAAATTGTATTACTGACTTTTTATTAGACATTGGATAATTATTATTAACAAAGATTCCTAAAAAGATTGGAATTACTGTAGTTGTAGAATTACAAATGGTAATACCACTGAAATATACGCGGAGATGATTTGGTTTCAGATAGAATCATAGATTTATATATCGAAATAAGAGTTAAGGTTCTTCAATTAATGGTACGATGTAATCCAAGATTACCTTGGATGTAACTAAGATAAATGATGTAATCGTGGGAACGAAATATATAAATATAAAGATCTTCAGCTGATAGTATCCATAATTATCGAAAATGTAATCTTGGAAACGATTGTAATCTTGGATATGTTTCATATTATGATTATGATATAATAATTTTTAAACTACAAGGACATGTTGTCCTTCATGTAATTGCATATAAAAATATTAGGTTTTGTAATTGTAAGCAACTTTTAAAATGTTTTGTGGTAATAACTAATATTTTTTACGGATAATTTTGATAAACGAATATTTATAAATAATGCGCACAAATTAATAGATAGTACAAATAATATTCAAACCTTACAGAATTCATTACAAAAGTTTAATTTAAACAATATTTAAAAATTACGTAAAACAAAAATAATGCTAATAGAAACCTATAGGTGTCATTATATTTTCATAGAAGAAAATTAATTTGAACATTATATATTTTATAAATATATTTTTTATAGATTTTATAAATATAATACCAATTTAACGATGAATCCTAATATTGATTATATAGCACAATACAAGAGTATATCAAATATACTAAAAAAGTAAGACTAATTAATATATATGTAGAAATATGAATACATTGTTATATCTAATATTATACTAAATATATTATATGATATAGTAACTATAATTTCAATTTAATATGTCATATCATATATGATATACACAACAGTGTATACAAATAGTATAATTATTATAATGATACAGTTAAGGGATCAAGTCAATAATTCAACTTCATTTATTTTACATGAATACGATTATGAATTTTATAATAGATAGTTCTAAATTATATCAATTAGGTGTAAACATTTGGTTTATATATTCAATAGAAATGTTTTACATATTTCATATATATTATTAATCTATATATGTAAAACATACTATATGTAGTAAGTATTAAATAAAATGCTATCGCAATGTATGTATACTAAGATTAACTTGTGTAAAAATATTAAATGAGAATGATCAATATTTTACGTGTAGTATATTAGATTGTTAAGTTGTAATCTAGTGTATTGCGAATGCACAGAAAATGACATACATAAGGGGTATTTATTTAACAACATGTAAAGTGTATGCACTTTGGCCTCCGGGAACATACAATCTAATGAATACTTGACCATTCCATACAAAATGCTAGACTCAGTCTGCAATTATCTAAGAAAAGAAAGTATGACTATCGGCGATTGTACATGAGCTGTACTTTTTTTTTATAAAATTTCGTACAATAATAATAATAGTATAATTATAAATAATGACCATTCAAAATTAATCAATTTCATACTCTAATATTTCAATTAATCGATTGAATTAATCAGTTGAATTTGTGTATGATAGCAATTATTATTTTATAATTTTTTAATTAATACTGTGTTTTATTGGTTAAATTGTTTTAAGGTATTTATAGATCAAATTGTTATTATCAGTAAAATGTTTTTCATTATTCCATTTCATATTAGTAGTGATATACGTCTACACTTGAAATTGCTGTAAAACATCCTTTTGCTATATAATATGATATTGTAAATATAAATACTTTTATCTTATATTAAATTATTTCTTTTATTAATCACAACAGTGGCACATTTTTTTATTGATTGTACATTTCAAGTTTTTGTTTTTCAATTAACTAATAAATATAGCTATGTTTAAATAATACAATATTTCTACAATTATTTAATACCGAAAACAGAAATATTATTAATAATCATTCATAGGCGATTTCTAAAGAAACCAAATATTGCCGAGGCAAGTCAAAAGTATTCGGAACTTGCGAACACTTTCACGAACGAGGAATGCTTTAACTACGCCGGAATCAGCTTGATTTCCAAAGCAGCGTTAGTCTCGCGCAATAGTAAAAACGCCGGCCACTCGGGCGTTCAACGATCTCATTAAGCGTTACGTCGCCGTCATTCAAACGTCGCGGCTGTCAATCAATTCGGCCGCCTTATCCAGGTGCGAGGCGTCGTTGAACTGTTTCGAGGCGGAGAGCGCCGCCTACCTCGACGCCGCCCGCAGTTTCATGAGCCAGCGCAAAAACGACATGGACTGCCCGACGTTCAACGAAAACCTCGTCTCCGCGGAACACTGCTACATCAAGGCAATCAATGTAAGCCGAAATGCACGAGGGAGTCTGGACGCGTCGATGTCAAATCGCGTAAAGCAATAGCTACAACGATATCGCTAACTTTGTCGCCGGGCATTCAAATGATTTTATTGAATCGTGAATTACTAGTTATGAATTACTGAAAAGTATCTTGATTTGAGTACCCAATGTGCCATTTATAACGTTATACTAGATATGGGAAAAATGTTGCTTTATTTTTAAAATTACAGACTATTAAATTATCATTATTCAGATATACCTGAAAAACGACTGCAAGCAAATAGCTGCATGTACCTCTTGTGAACTCGCAAATTCCTTTATGGTCAGTGTTTTAATAATGAATGGTCATCAAATAGGTTATATATATTCTTTGTAAGTATTCATTTATATAACGAAATTATAAATTATAAAACTTAATTAATTGACTCATTTTATTTACTTAATAATAATTAAATTAGCTTTTTGTTATGGTTAATAGATTTTAAATGATCCAATTTACATCCATGTTACAGAATTTAAAGAACTTTTCAAAGGCAATAATTCACTTCCGACAAACATCAATACTCCAATATACAAATTCAATTAGTTGTTTAAAGTCCATATCTCAGATGGGTATTTGCCTCATACAACTCGGTTAATTTCATTATCTATAACTAATACTAATGTTGTAAATTCTAAACAAGCAATTAATATAGATTCTGTTGAGTACAATTAACAAACATTTTTTTAATATTTTAATTCTAGTTTTTTCAACTCGTATTTTATATTTGACATAAATATGCAATATCGGCATCCAACATCACCGCAGGAGAATACGAGAAGGCGTTGGATATTTACACCGAAATGTATTTCATCGTACTGGAAAAGGGAATGCGGCACCAGAGTGGATCGAAAAAAGGAACTTTCTTGCAGCTTTACAAAGACTACGAATGCAATGCCGAAATCTCCATCGTATTACTGCTGCTGTATCTCAAGGTTCCGATACGTTGTACATTATAAGATATAAAGTCGTGTATATTGAATAATATAGCTTATGATAAAAAGCCGAAATCAAGCCATATGAGGGCCGAACACTCGGCAATACTCTACAAATATTACTGGACCAGTAATGAAAAGTCTTGTTTACCCGATATCGTCTGCAAATTGTTAAAGTCAGTTGTGGTAAGTCTTACATAAATTAATAAATCATCGACATGATGCTTGTATTTATTTACATTACTTTAACAGATGGCATATGATTGCGGGGATAAAATAGTTTTACAAAATTTACAATCAAATATAACAAGGCATTTAACAAATCAGCAAAATTCTCTAATGTCTTTGATTATAACAAAAGAATGCTGAAGAACTCTATTCTTTGATTTCCTCGGCATCACCAGCACCTTCGTCACCAACGGATCCGTCATCACTACCCGCTGAAGTTATATTTGACCTCATTGTTGATGGAATATAACTGGATCGGGGGACTCTTGAACTTCTGTTTGGAAATCAGTGACATTTAGAAATAAATTCAAATAATAAATAATAAAAAATGTATTGTTATTAAAGATTGATTATTAATAAAGAATGTATTGTTATTCGAACCTCATTTTATCGGCTCCATACTTGCTCTTATTCCTTAAGTTGTCGTTTTCCCGTTGTAAGTGTTCATTGGATTCTGTAAGCTCATCGCAATCTCTCTGAATTTTACGCTTCAGCATATTAATACGAGTGGTTTCTTCCTCAGCTTCGTCGACTTGCCGTTTCAATTGCTTCACACGACTATTTACCTTATCAACCTAGGAGTACGTTGGCATGGTGTTACGCTAGTTGTTAATGTTACAAAACAACCTGTTAACGATGCGTGTAAAATATAGTAAACCTGTTCTTTATATTGATCAGCAATTCTTCGTTCATCTTCACTCTGCATAATCATTTCTTTCAATTTCTTCTCTAATCTACGATTCGACTTCGCAATTGCTTGTCGATCTCTATGAAAATTGTTTTGTAATCATATATTATGAATATCGTTGGTACTATTTACCAAAGATTAATACAAACTTTGTTTCTACTTCTACTTGTTCTTCTAGGCTAGAAATTTTGGTTTCCAATGAAGAAATCATAGCCTTTGATCGTGTCTTCATTTGAGATTCTAGCTCCGAAATCTTAGCTTTGTTTTCCTTAGACTGTCTTTCCAGTAACATACGTCCATTTTCCAATTTCTGTGTGGTCGATCTTTCAGAAGCCAAATCCATTGTTAATTGTTCAACCTAGAATATTGAATCATAATAATAAAACATAATTATATCAATTATAATTTATAAATAATACAAATAATTCTAATTAGTTGAAACTGAATACAATTACACTAATTATTTTATATTATTAAAATATTAACCATGGAGACATTCTTGCGAACTTTCTCGACCATAATTTCGAGATTGGACTGTTCATCTTCTAATTCATCTTCCAGAATACTATATCTCTGTTCCATCTTTCTCTTGTCTTCAATCATCGCGTTCCTATAATGTTGAAATAAATGTTTATGAATGAATCGAGTTTATATGGTTATCGGCGAAGAGAATAAATACAAACTTAGCAGCAGTAATGCCGACGGCTTCATCTTGAAGTTCATCTCTTTCAACTTCAACGGCTTTTCGCGATCGCTCACTCGAAGCCAAATCTTCGTTAAGTTGAGAACAGTCGGATTCCATATTCTTGGCACGTTTCTCATGATCTTTGGCAGTTTGCAAAGCGTCATCGCGAGCCATGGCTAATTCTTCAGCCTCTCGTTGGTATTCCTTGATCTGGTTCTATTTAAACGAGTAAAAGGATATAATTCACATAAGTACATATTTCAACTAAGAGTAATCGGTTTAATGTTATTTATTATGTACCTGTAATCTACGTAATTGTTTCTGAGAATCCTCGCGACCTTTGTTGGCAATCTCAACTTGTTGTTCCATGGATTTGAGGTCACCTTCTAATTTCTTGCGTTGGTTGGAAGCGGAATTTCGTTGTTTACGTTCCTCTTCGACTTCGCATTCCATTTCGCGTAACTGTTGACAGATATTAGTTTATAATTGCATACGTTGTTTAGACATTCGCGTTCAGACTTTAGCGAACTAACTTGTCGGATAAGCGAGCGCTTTTTGTCCTCGCTGTTTTCTTCTTTGGCCATAACGTCGCGATCATATTGAGTCTTGAGTGCAGTCATGTTGACTTCAAGTCGTAGTTTCGCGTCTTCAGTTGATTGGAGTTCGTCTTCCATTTCGAGGAGTTGGTTGGCTTGTTCTTCAATCTTGGCGTTCAGCGAGGCAGTCATCTTTTGTAGAGTGTGGAGCTGTTGGAAAAGTAAATATAAAGTTAATAATCATATATTGTTGTTGTTTACAATATAAACAGGAATCCATAATTTTGGGCAGTATGGATTATAGGCTTGATAAATAAAAACTATTAATAACTTACATTCTTTCCTTCATCGTCTTTGCTGCTGATCAACTCATCAAGTTCCTTGGACAAGGAATTCTTGCTCCTCTCCATATCAATGAGTAAATCACGGCCTTCTTGTACATCAGAAGTTAGATTCAGTATCTTAGTTTCTTTTTCTCTGGCAAGTCTATCAGCGGCATCTCTTTCCATTTCAAGTCTGAAATCATATAAATTTGACATTAATACAATCCATTTATTTCTTTATAATAAAAAATATGACATATTATTTAGCATTTCAGTTATTACATAGAACCAACTCATGAGAAATAGATCTTTCTTGTTCTAGATTCTGATCATATTTCTTTTGCTTCTTTTCTAAGGATATCATGGAAGAACGTAGAGTATCGATCTCAACGGAGAGATCTTCTACCTCAGCCTGCAATTTCTTCTTAGATTTATTCACTTTATCATTATCCGCCATGAGTTGTTCGATTCTCAGGTGAAGAGCGTCAATTTCGCGTTGCAACTTCTTTCGGATATCGTCGCTGCCTTCACCTTCGCTAACTAGGATTTCCATCTTTTTTTTGAGTTCGATAAGTTGGGATTGAGAATTTGCAGCCTTCTGCTCCAGAGTTCTGAACATATAGTCCTTCTCTTCGAGTTGGTCTTGTAAGATTTCACATTTCTCTTCGGCGTGCTTGAATTTCGTTTGAGCAGAAAGTTTCTGCCTAGTCTCTTCATTCATCGACTCTTGAGTATCATTAACCTGCGACTCTAATGTAGACAATTGCTTAGAAAGCGTCGAGGATTTGGCCTCCGCCTCTTCGTATTGAGAAATGGTATTTTCGATTTCATTCTATTTATAAACATTCAATCATATTACTTAAATTATTACATTATTATATTTAGGATACTAATTAGTCCAAATTATACTAAAAATTATATTGAACAATATTACATTTAGAATGCAAAGTAAATTTGTTACCTGCATTCGCATAGTTTTCTCTCCCAGTTCATTACGGTTACTATCAACATCTTGAAGTCTAGCAGATAATTCTTGTACTTGAAATTCAGCCTGCTTCTTCCTCCTGTCAGATTCTTGGCGAGATGAAGTTACAACCTTCAACTCATTTGCGAGGTCAGCTACCTCGCCTTCCAAAGTACACTTGGATTTTTCGAGTGATGATTTAGTCTGCAAAAAAATAAATATTTAACTTATATGCAATAAATTTCAGAATAAAAGTGAAACCAAGTATTACAAACCCTCTTTAAGCTGTCCAACTGTTCATTGAATTCTTCGGCATGTTGGTTGTTTTTGTGGCGAAGTTCAGATAATTGTATTTCGCGTCCCTTCACTTCATCTTCCAATTGTTTCTTAACTGAACAAAGCTCGCTTTCACGTTTGGTTCTCAAGTCCTGAATAGTTTGCATGCTAACGCAGCTACCTTCCAGCTCCATCTTAAGAGCTTCCAATTCTTCGCCCAAGTCACGTTTTTGTTTTTCTGCCTTGCTTCGAGCGGCTCTTTCAGTTTCGTAATCTTCAGTCAATTCCTGGAGTTGACCTTCGATCTCACGAACTTGCTTGTTCAAAATACTCTTTGAAGAATTTTCTTCTTCTACCCTATAAAATAATAATATATTATACATCCTACATAGATATCGGATGAATATAATAGATAGTATTTGTATCTATTTACTTGTTAAGGGCTTGTTGCATGAGTTCCTCTCGACGTTGCAACTGTGTTTGAAGGTCATTCAGTTGTAGATTCTTTTCCGCGATTTGTTCACGCATATCATTCAATTCAGTTTCCAATCTGCGTTTGATTTTCTCAAGTTCTTGACGAGCCTATTTCAATATTTTAATGAATAATTATTTTACAGGTCAATTATTTTGTGATAAATAAAATAATATACACATTTGTTTTAATTCAGTGAAAACAATACAAACTTGTTGTTCAATCTTTAATCTTTCTTTCAAATCGGCAATTATACTTTCGTACTTATTCTTTTGCTTCGATAAAGACTTCACCTTTTCTTCCTCGGATCCAAGGTTAGACATAATGTTATTGAGACGGTCTTCCAAGATTTTACGTTCCTTAGTTATTTTGGTGTTGGAATCTTCTTGAACAGCCAAAGCTTCGTCCAATGTCTTGATACGTTTATCAGCATTTCCTCTTTCCAACTGCAACTTCTGTCGTACTTTCTCCTCTTCTTCCAATCTAAATGAAATCATATAATGAAATTATTAAATGTGCTTTAGCAGAAGATTATAAGATGTTCCATAAAATTATTATTTAATTAATAATACGGTAGATATTAATTTTAATAAAACTAACTGGTCAGAAAGATCTTGAATCATAATTCCGGAACGTTTCTTTTCTTGGTCCAAAAGAGAACACCTTTCTTCTTCCTCCTCCAATCGAGACTCAATATCCACAAGAATATCTTCAAGTTCTTGTTTGCGTGCAGCCATTCTTGTTCTCTCCTATATTGGATAACAATATATATTAGATAACAATATATATTAGATAACAATATATATTAGATAACAATATATATTGGATAACAATATATATTAGATAACAATATATATTAGACAACAATATATATTAGATAACAATATATATTAGATAACAATATATATTAGATAACAATATATATTAGATAACAATATATATTAGATAACAATATATATTAGATAACAATATATATTAGATAACAATATATATTAGATAACAATATATATTAGATAACAATATATATTAGATAACAATATATATTAGATAACAATATATATTAGATAACAATATATTAAGTTGTTATAACATATATATATATTTATTGAGATGAAACATATATATTGATAATGAACCTCTTCAGCTTCATTGCAGAGTTCAGTTTCAGCTTGTAATTGATCCTGTAAGATATTCTTATCTTCCAACATTTGGGCGTGGCGACCGTTCAACTCTTTCAATTCGGACTCTGCAACAACAAAGCGATCATTGACCTTTTTCAGTTCATCCTCCTTCTCTCGAATCTTCTCATCATTGTTAGTGACTTCCAAGAGAGGTTTCACCTAATTCATAAACGAATATGTTATGAAATATCATTTAAAAAACAGATAATGATTAAATAAACAGTAGCAGAAATGTCTACCTTAGTGAACAATCTCCACCATTGCCAGTTCTTCAATTTCAAATAGGCAAGACAATTCCTCTGGATGATACGAATGGCATTCAATTGGTTTTGTCTCTTATTCAAATGCCTACAAATAAGTATGAAAGGTAATAATAATATATTCTTATATTTATAGTATATATAAGAATACAAACCTTCTGGCAATAAATCCTCTAGCGTAAGCCTGGAATTGTCCAATAATGGAGGTGAGCTTCAAATCGCGTTCTTCTTCAAGATGAGCCAACACTCCGGCTCTAAAGAATATCTTACTCTGTCCAATTCTGTACAGATTTTTGTCCAACTCCAAAGCTTGAATCTATAAAATAATAAATCATTTATAATATGATATCGAAACCTACTTCCTTTGTTACGACTAGATATAATTATATAATTAACTAACCATTTTCTCGCAAGCTTTCTTTCCATCCATAAATCCTTTCGGAATCACATTCGGAGTCATTAATTCGTACCGTTGTTTAAATTCTTGGAAGAGAATTCTGTTCGGGAATCCTTGACGACAGATCCTGATACCTTCCAAAACTCCGTTACACTGCAACTGTTCCAATACCAGCTTATTGTCTATCTTTCCTCCCTTCTTTTCGTGGTTAGGAATGATACAACGGATGAAGTTGGGTGACGTGTTGTTCAAAGTACTCATCAGTCGAGCCAACTGTTCCTTGTAAGTTTGACCAACAGTTCTGAACATTCCCTTGCGGGTTCGGGAACCAAATTGAGTTTCGCCGCTACTGGCAGCATTCATTCCAACAATTTCAGCTAGAATTTGGTTAGATGATTATGGAAATTGATTATGGAGATTAATCTTGTAATTTGCAGCTAGCAAATTATAGAAGAAATTATTAGATTATTTATTTTTAGACAAAAATAAATATAAATTAAAATTCTACATAATGATTTAGATAATTGAATAATATATTGAATATAACATAATTTTTATGAGGTTCAAATTCACATTGAAATATAGCGAAACTAACCATCCTTCCAGATGTTCTTGATGAATTCGTCGCTGGAGGCTTGAAGTAGGTTGACGATGTGTTCGTTTAGGGGATCCATGTTCTTCAGCAGCCACTGTTCGCAGCTGTAGCTGACATTGCCGGCGTAATGGGAAAGCGAAAAGTTGTTCTTGTCGCGGAAGTCGGGTTTAATGAACTTCGGGTGTCCGTTGTGCTGAGAGATAAGCTTCTCGACCAGAGACTTATCGGTTGCTTTTGGGAACCAACACTCTTCATCGACGAGCGCGAGGATTCCCATTGGCTAGCGGAGATAGAGTCGACGGGTTGTAGATAAAGACATTGCGCGTATATATATATATATTATGCTGTAAAGGTAACAATGGTACGCAATGATTTGCTTAGCTAAGGGTAATCCTATACAATCACTAGTCGGGGTAGATACACACCTAATTATATGCACAGATCATTGACAAACCAAATGTATTTATCCAGAAAATGAATAGTTCGGGGTAAAGTTATTTATATGATGAAGGTAAATAAACATTGTTTATGAAACAGTGACAATAGAGGTGGGTAATCCGATGCTTTATAATAGAGTTTCAATAAAGCGGGGTGAAATGGGGACATTGAGAAATATGGTATAGGGACATAGAGAAAAGATAAAACAGGAACATAAAGAAATGATGATAGATATATAGAGAAATGGTAATAGGGATATAAAGACATGGGGACATGGGGATATAGATACATGGGGACATAGGGACATAGAGACATGGGGACATAGGGATATAGAGACATGGGGACATAGGGATATAGATACATGGGGACATAGGGATATAGATACATGGGGACATAGGGATATAAAGACATGGGGACATAGGGATATAGAGACATGGGGACATAGGGATATAGATACATGGGGACATAGGGATATAGAGACATGGGGATATAGAGACATGGGGACATAGGGATATAGAGACATGGGGACATAGGGATATAGAGACATGGGGACATAGGGATATAGAGACATGGGGACATAGGGACAAGCACCTTTTCAATCAAATCAATAGTGGGCTGTAAATCAAGTCCGAAATCAATGAAACGCCAATCAATGCCTTCTCTTTTGTATTCCTCCTGCTCCAGAACAAACATCGTATGATTGAACAGCTGTTGCAGCTTCTCGTTCGTGTAGTTGATGCACAATTGTTCGTAGGAATTTATCTGCGGGGTCGAGAGAGTTCAAAAGGTTATGGGGTTCTCATTACAAAACTGTTACACAATAGTACCGCGCGAATAATGCAAACTCCAGCGATACAGACCTTGAAGATTTCAAATCCAGCGATATCGAGGATACCAATGAAAGAGGCACCCTGGCGTTTAGTTCTGTCCAAAGACTTGTTGATCCTGACCACTAACCATCTGAACATGCGGTCATAGATAGACTTACTAATTGCCTCAACAGCAAATTCAACCTGAAAATTATAGTGTAAATATAGTGTAAATATAGTGTAAATATAGTGTAAATGTAGTGTAAATATAGCGTAAATGTAGTGTAAATGTAGTGTAAATATAGCGTAAATGTAGTGTAAATGTAGTGTAAATGTAGTGTAAATATAGCGTAAATGTAGTGTAAATGTAGTGTAAATGTAGTGTAAATGTAGTGTAAATGTAGTGTAAATGTAGTGTAAATATAGCGTAAATGTAGTGTAAATGTAGTGTAAATGTAGTGTAAATATAGCGTAAATGTAGTGTAAATGTAGTGTAAATATAGCGTAAATGTAGTGTAAATGTAGTGTAAATATAGCGTAAATGTAGTGTAAATGTAGTGTAAATGTAGTGTAAATGTAGTGTAAATATAGCGTAAATGTAGTGTAAATGTAGTGTAAATATAGCGTAAATGTAGTGTAAATGTAGTGTAAATGTAGTGTAAATTATTCTCACCTAGATTATAATAAATAAAATAATATGTAGTGAATATGTATTTAGTACATAATATAATATAGGATGTATTATAGATTTTAGTGTAGAGTTTAGTGTGAGTTTAGTGTAGAGTTTAGTGTAGAGTCTAATGTAGAGTCTAGTGTAAAGTGTAGTGTAGAGTTTAGTGTAGAGTGTAGTGTAGAGTATAGTGTAGAGTTTAGTGTAGAGTCTAGTGTAAAGTGTAGTGTAGAGTTTAGTGTAAAGTGTAGTGTAAAGTCTAGTGTAAAGTCTAGTGTAAAGTCTAGTGTAAAGTGTAGTGTAGTAA
Organism: Osedax frankpressi; assembly: GCA_964035775.1. NCBI lineage: Eukaryota > Metazoa > Annelida > Polychaeta > Sabellida > Siboglinidae > Osedax > Osedax frankpressi. The sequence goes on from OZ038316.1 coordinate 26,842,909, forward strand.
CCTGATCCTTGGTCTGTGATTTGCTGACAAAGTCTCTACCCACTTTAATACGAGGCTTCAGGAATGCTCTCGTCATTTCAAGAACGGGAAGACCAAGCAAGTGGCATGCTTTTTGTGCAACTGAGGAAGGCAAGTTTTAGGAGCAACTGGTCGCAGGGTTTGGGCTCGTAAGTAGGTATGGCTTTACGAACGGGGCAATTATATTAGAGGTTACGACGAGTAGAGGTCAGGGTCGGGTGTAGTCGGGAGGGGAGAAGAGGGAATACTGCACTAACTAGTGTTGTCCGGTAGTGAAGCTTGATCGTTGCTGCGTTCCTGTTTGAAAGTCATGTTGCCAAGCAACAAGATCGCCGAAATGCACTTTTGAATGGCTGTGAGTAGGAGGGGGGCATTAGTGGGGTATTAGTGAATGTATTAGCGGGGCTTAGTGAAGGTATTAGCGGGGCATTAGTGAAGGCATTAGCGGGGCATTAGTGAAGGTATTAGCGGGGCTTAGTGAATGTATTAGCGGGGCATTAGTGAAGGCATTAGCGGGGCATTAGTGAAGGTATTAGCGGGGCTTAGTGAAGGTATTAGCGGGGCTTAGTGAAGGTATTAGCGGGGCGAGGATGGAGACTCCCTGGTATACTCACAGTGCTGTTCATCCTTGCTAAAGCCCATAATGTCCATGGCTGCGTTGAGTTCTGCAAACAGAGCTGCGTTGTCCAATGAAGCGACGTTGACGTTACCGTTGGAGAGGAAGCGGTACTTTGCGAAATCCTCGATGAGGAGATCCTTCTTGAGTTCTTTGGACGCGCTGGCAACCAAATGGTAGAAAATGTGGAAGGTTCGTTCCTCTTTAGCTTGTCGAATAGTACGAGACTTCTCGAGGAGGTCTGCAGACGAGGTGCAATACGAGGTCAATGTACAACGCAGAGAGAGTTAAGAACAGCATAACAATATGTTTAATAATAGGAAGAAAAGTGATTTCGCAAGAAATCTATATCATGGATTACGCAATATTATAGGATCTAAGAAACTTTTAATGAATTCTTACATAAATTGTATATAATTAATTATTATTATATAATATTATATAAATATATTATTACATATATAATTATTTATGATAACGTATCGTAATAGAAAGCTTCAATAGTATATAGATATAGAGTTCATATTATAGGTAAAGGACTAACAAGTTTCAATGTTAGCTCCAGAAATGTAACCAGATGCATCAAAATTAATTCTGATGAATTTACCCTGAAATAAATATGCAGAGATTAAATAAGGATTTCATTATAAAAAATGTCCATCAATTGTCCATAACAATTTATTATATTATATAATTTCTATATATAGAAATGTCAATAATTCATAAAGAAATATAATGACTAACGAATCTTGAGGAGTTATCATTCTTCACGGTCTTTGCGTTTCCAAAAGCTTCGAGGATAGGATTAGCTTTCAACAACTGCTGTTCAAGTTCACCCTGATCCGCAATGTTTAATGACGGGTTAATGGGGCAAACGAAGGCGTAGAGTAGGAGAGAGGCATAGAGAAGGAGAGACGTCAGTGGGTTTTAAAAGGAAAATTGCGATTATGCAATAACCGAGGTTACGTAATAACCGAGTTATCGCCGGCGGGATTCTGAAACGTTGTTAAAAAGTTATCGAGCAAATAAAGAGGTATTGCCTCGGAAGGCAAATCTTAGAGGATTCATTTGATGCATTGATTAGGGAGGAGATGATTTTTATGCGAGTAAAAAGGGAAATTAAAGTATTAAGGAGGTAGTCTGAGATAGTGGTTTAGGTATTCGAGATAAGGCATTAGTAATCGAATTTTTAGGTTATGCAATCTGTAGAATGGCTTAAGAGTATACTGAAGATGATGCAATAGTAAAGTGATGATGCAATACAGGCTTAAGGAAGCACAGGCAGACTATACTTACAAACGCAAACTTTGCGCCAGATATCGGAGATTGCGACGTATTCTGTAGGTGAGTGGGTTGTAGGGAGGGTATTAAAAGTGGAGGCCCTTAGCTAGAGGGCGTGGCATTTTCGCCGCAATCTGTAATTACAACGGAAAGGGGTCGTAGCTGTCGGGGCTCGGCTCCATCGCGTCCACAATGCTAAAGAACCTACAGAGCTCCAGGTCTAAACTCGGTGCGGAGTTCTCCTACGCAATATGCGTCGTGGGTTCGGAACAAACAACTCGTGCATTACACAATATTGATTGTTAGGTAGATTTCGGTAATATTCGAACACCGAAATAGACCACAGTAATCGCCAGGGTACCGGAGACAAAGCATATTATGGCTGTACCTGGATGTTGATGGGCTGGGCACCAGACTTGCTAGTTTTCATGGACGCCGCAATATACGCGAGGTACTGAATCACCTTCTTCGTGTTCTCGGTCTTCCCGGCTCCAGATTCTCCCCTGTAGCAAATGCAGACGTAGAGGTAGAGGAAGTGGGAAATGATTTGGAGAAATAACCATTTATGAACATTCACTCACTGAAAATGGAATATATACTTATGTATACATAATTACACAACTTAGAGGCAAATATATATTTACATATATATATATATATATATATTTACATATATATATATATATATATTTAGTAAATATATAAATATATATATATATATATAAATATATATATATATATATATATATATGTAAATATTATTTACATATATATATATATATATATATATATTTATATATATATATATATATTTATTTATCATATTCATTGGCATAATTTTAAAAGTACAGTTCACTCTTTTGAATCATTAAAAAGGATAACATATCTAGTATGTTATAAATAAATGAAAATGGCCAGTGGAATGCTACACTGTAATATCTCAGGTTCAAATGTGCTATTGATAACATAATATCAGTATGCGAATTGAAAATCTCCCTCCCGCATACGCGCACACGCGCGCCCAGCGCACGCACATACGCACGCATACATCGGACGCCATACGCACACGCCTCAGACGTTTAGGACACAGTGGGACGAGTAATATAATACGGCAATGGTATAATAAATAATTTAAATAAATGATACCGTTATTATACAAAGTGTACGCGTTGGTTTATCGCTCGGGACATCGCGATAAGGTAGTCAGTATGTTCACAATGTTGTAGATATAAATCAATATATATATATATAATATACTACGGCGCTATACGACTATATCGTAAACAGAGCTGCATAAGCGCTTCCATAAATGGGCATGGTGAGTCATCGGCTAAAAAAAAGCATACGAGGCTCGCGGTAAAAATAGAGTGGAATTTGTCTAAACAGGATCTAAGTAAACTCGACCGACTGGTAGACTTGGATCTCATCCTACGCTGGATAACAATGATGGATATATAGTGGTAGACAAATCCACCTGTACACCGGGGCAAGGGGAGCGTGTGTGGGAGGCTCCGACGTAGGTAACCGTTAAACGCGTTTAGCTTAGGGGGTAATGGTACGGTAGCCGCCCAAGCCTATAGTGTATAGTTTATGGCATTACTAACGTGCAAAGAATCGCCTGGTCCTCGCGATCTGTAAAGAGACGAACGGTGTTTTATTTTGACAGTTAATTATGACAAATACCAAATCTATATAGCTATGCTTAACGTGAAATAAAGTGCAATTATTCTTAATATATCTAGTAGTAGATATATATATATATATATATATATATACTTATATTTTATATGTGAATATTATAAATGAATCATTAATATATCACAGTATCTAGATATAAAAATACGTATACATCTATCGGTCAATAATATATATATATATATATATAAAATAAATTTAAAAATATAATATATATATTAGATCCTATATATAATTTGGTTAGTAAATATATTATATTAGCATACTAAGATAATATCCAGAAAAAACTCTGAAATTTCATTATTAGCATTGTACTATTTATTTTATGAAAATAAATGAAATGACCTAGATTGTATCATTGTGTATCATATCATACAAAAGCAACTTTAGCTTTTTTGTTAAATAATAAAAGTGAAAATAACTTTACATTAACATAAATATACAATAGAGTTACATAATCTGGTTTCCAAGCATAAAAACAAATAATGAAACTATCATTTTTTACATTTCAAAATTTGTTTAATATATTAAAACATTTTACCAAACTTTATATCGCTGTATTTATTGGGAATACAAATGGATTATTATGATAATTAAAATCAAAGGTCATACTTGATTAGAGGATACAGGGAGACATGTTAAAATATACGCACACACAGACACACAAAGTACATCATACATTTATACAACACATATACATGAATTATTCATTTAAATACCTATGCATCTTACATACAGATATAGGTGGTATTTGAATATATTATATAAACATTATATATATACATCATATATATCATATATATATATCATATTATATATATATATATATATATATATATATATATATATATATATAATAAAACAAAAATTTAATTCGTAATACGAATTGGAAACGAGGTTATCTATCATTGAATTAAAATACAATATAGAGTAGATTATTTTTAAACCGGATACAATATAGCATTACTCTACATATTATAACAATTATATATATTACATGAACTATATAATATGATAGTATTAGTATGGTAATGAACATTTACATTATTATAAAATATAAATTAAATACGTATTTTTACATAACAAATACAAGAAAAACATTTTCAACATTTCCGACATTTTGTATACAGAAAAACTATTTATCTAATTCAGTGATTTTATTGCAGGTGTAGGCAGTATACAAATTATACATACACTAGCTTCGATAATGAATATATGAATTCAGGCATATGTAATCAACATTTACTAAATGAACAATTTATTATAATATAAATGATATATCATATATTCTTATACGTTCATAATAATATTATTTTGAACTAATATTCAATATGCAAATAACAATATATTTGGAATTATAAAACAAAACCATTCACCCATGACCGTGTGATCATAAGTAGACACGATAAGAGAGTATAATCTATAAGCATATATTCATATATTTCTCTTAAATAAAAATACAGCAGTATTTGCAAATATATATATTATGGGACATATTAAAATCATAAACAATATCATATTATAACTACGTATTATAGATGGGTTATATGATGTATGAATATAGTATAACTAAAAGTATATTTTGGTATTCTATCTATATACAAATAGCTTACCTTGCAACATAGATCTGTATGCATTATCTGTAATAGCGAATACATGAGGAGGTACTTCATGCTTCTTCTTTCCCTTGTACAGTTCAATGACCTTCTCAGTATAAATGGGCAGGTACTTGTAGGGGTTGACAACTACGCAGAAGAGTCCAGAGTAAGTCTGGTGGTAAGGAAGCGTTATAGGGGGATAGCGCGGCAGAGGGACGTGGTCAAAGGTAGAGGGGTTCACGTAGTACTTACATAAATCAGTCCGGAGTAGTAGCGTTCCTTCATGTTGTGAAGGACACTGGCTTCGTTGAGGCAGGTTAACTCGGCCATGTCTTCGGCCTTATCGAATTTTGGAGGATTCATCTTCTGTATATCATCCTTGTTGACGTGGGCGATCTTGCCAGATCCCTGGATTTCGACGGTGGTGTCGTCTCCATTCTCAGCTTTGATGTAAGCCGCGGTAAATCCGTGTTCTACACTGGGTACCCACACCAATCGTTTGGCAGCCCATGCTGCTTGTACAGATGGGTCCTTTAATCTATCCTTATCGACTACGAGGTATTGTAATTCTGGTCCACTGAAACCGGAATAGTCTGGTTCTGCCATGGTATATGCAGGTCGAAATCAAAATGTGAGTAAATATACTGTTGATGGAGTTTTAAATAGTTTTTTTCGAAAATAACTTGTTTTCGAATTAATATCCGCTTTATGAGAATGTTTATATCATACAAGTATTCACGAATCAGTGTGGCGTGTGCACCAGAAATGCTTGGGCGTTTAAACTTTGATACCGACAATGTTTTTATTCGTTTAATTCATGATTATACTATATTTGGGTATTACATAAGTTAAATAGTTAACATCAGTGATATTGTTGTTTATAATAATGCATTCTGTATATTATATTGGTGAGATTAGTTATAAAGTCATATAAACACTATTAAAATAGAGTGCAATGTATCTATACATACATTAAATTATATATATATAATTTAATATAATGATACAAGTATTCTAATATATAATATACATATGCAAATGTAAAAAATATATATGTTATATATGACATATAAGATATGTGTGTATATATAATATATTCCAAGCATCAATATATAATGGTTTTCATTGATATCAATATTTCTAAGTAAATCAGGGTTATAATTGTTTTGTGAATTAATTTGTATACATATATTAAAATATACATAAAAACAAAATTAATTATATTGTTTGTTATTTTTTTAGCAGATTAATATTGAATAAATAGTTAACACAATTATTGTTTATATAATATCTTATTTTATTACATATATTTGTAAATCATAACAACACATAATTAATCTACACTTATAATAAGCGTTCAAAATGTATTTATTAATAACGAATAATTTGTAATAACCCCTTCGATGTGTTAAAACAAATAAAAAGTATTATAGAACATATGAAATGCAAAAGTAAAAATACCCGTCTTGTAGCTGGAAATACAAGATAGAGAATCCTAACATTACTAAAATTCAAAATATTTTTTAAAAACCATACAAATAATCGAAAATATTGAATTTCCTGGATTGTTTATTGGGAGATTTACTAGCTAGTAAATATTGCAGATGGTCAATTGTGTTAAGAGTTTTCATACTAGCCAGTAAAGATATAAGAATATTTTATTTAAAATATGTTATAATTGCATCACACAACTGGTTTCTATGAAAGTAGAACGTGTATGAAATTCTAAAATCTCAAAAATATAAAAAATGTCATGAAATTCTAACCTAGGGTTTACCCATTTATGCACTTAAGAAATACCTAGCAAACAATATAGGACATTTTTTGTTTTGTATATTTTATTTTATAATCCCAAGTATACTTTTATTATTATAACTATCCCAGTAAACGTATTGAATAATGATTTTAGAAAATCCCTACATAAATTACACCAATTATTGAATAATATAAAGTAATTATTTTATACATTATAATTAATTTATGCAAAAAAAAATATTTTAATTGTTTTCTGGGACCTAAAACCTATTAATGGTTCATTTTTATAATTATATTTATATATTTATAATGTTACATGTCATCTATTTTGAAGAGGTGTAGGATTTATTTATATTTTTAAAACATGTTGTATGCATATTTTAATACTTGGAGAGAGCTGGTTATTAGATTATATTATTTATAGGTTATTTGATTATAGCAATTATTAAAAAATATAAATAAATATATAATATATTTTTAATATATAATATATTTTTAAACTATAGCAAATAAAACACATTGGGCAATGAAAATACGTACAAATATATATTGAATTTTCTTATCTGATATTATGTATAATGTATTTAATTACAAAATAATACATAATATTATTACCACTTATCGTTTTGTTTATCTCAAATACAACCTTGTAAACTTGACGATGTAAATTAACCCTATTATGGATTTATTTGTTAGATAATAAATATTTATAAATATATATATATATATATATATATATATATATATAAGTTGTGTACAAATTATGAGGACATAAATACATACTATAGGACGAGTGTATCGTAACACATTATATTAACATGAATATCTTTAGTTAAAATTAAGTTAAAATTAAGCTCGGAATAACTTATTTTGAATAGAGGCATTCCGATGACTATTTAAAGAATAATTGAGATATCATGCAACTTATTATATAATGAGTTATTACTTATGTAGATATTTATAATATCTTGTCAGTGGATGTTTATATATTATATGTATAATTTGAAAATACGGGCATACTAGTTCTATGGTACACAATGTGTACTACACAGCGTACACTAGATTGGAGATTAGATTAGTATATATACTAATATCATCTCAAATCTATATATATACATATATATATATATATATATATATATATATATAAATTTATATATACGAGTATAGTGTTTCCAATTATAAACATGGAAATATATGAGTCATACATACATTGTGCATTACCCAGGCTTCATTTATTGCAGCATATGTGGAGTTTGTACATTAAATAGTGTACCAGTAGATATATAATTTGACAAGGTAAAAGAATTTACGAGTACGGTTTAGTTTCGGAATATAAATAATACAGACGATAGCTGGTTACAGAAGGTGTATTACAGCTATGCTATCAATAGGTTTACAAGCGAACAACGACTTTAATATTATATATTTTCTTTGAAACATCGCCCTTGATGACATTTTCAATAAATTTTATATTTCTAACTTGCTCGGAATAAGTGTTAATATTAATATTAATGGCTACTTTGTATTATATTTGATATAGTTTAATTAATTAATAATTTAGTTAGTCTTCATTATTGTCATAATATAAATTAAAGTATTTATAATATACTATAATAACTTATATGTTATATTGTTATAAAGGATTAACACGATATGTAGATTATTGTAAATATATTAAATTAAAAATATATTTAATTAAATGGCCTGGATTATTTGCTGGGAGAGTTCTATATCAATATTAATTATTTAATAATTATTGCAGTTTTTTTTATCTACGTAAATTAAAATTAAAATATATTTATATATATATATATATATAATGTATATATTTATATATATATATATATAATATATATATATATATATATATATATATAACTATATATATACCTATATATATCTGAATGAATTTATTATAAATGAAAAAATATATGCGATAAAATATAAAATGTATTCGTTGTTTTTTTGAAGAATGTATCAAATATTATATAGCTACACAAAATTAACAAAAAAGTATCACAAAATTAACATGTTTGTATCAATGGAAATAAATTGTATAAATCGATAGTACGCATGCGCACGTAACGTCAAACGTAATGAAATAGAAAAATATGTACGTATGTTATTAGATGAGTGAATAGAAAATAACTAACCTCTAAATTTTATTAATAATAATATGAACCATTGTAAACATTTATTTAATGGCATTAAGTATCATCCATCTTATTGTTTTTGATTCGGTTAAATTAATCTTTAATATATTAATATTATATCCACATGAATGAAATATAAATTGATAGGTCTACAATATATATACATATATATGCACACACCTAAACACACACACACACACACATATATACACACACATATATATATATATATATATATATATATATATATATATATATATATACATATATAAGAAGATTTTAAATTTGTTGAAATATGTTATTAGATCATAGAATTAGCTGTTATTAATAGGATCTAGCAGAGTGTTACACACTCTATGTAATACCATAATCCACATATGATATACTAACACACTGGATCCTATACTCTAGTATATAGTTATGAAATGCACATTTTAATATCTTTTGCAAAGATAAAATATTCGATGGTGTAAATTGATAAAATAGTTGAATATTATATTATAATGTATTTTTTGTAACGAGAAATAATGTATATTTAATCACCCGAACAATCGCAATTCGTAATGCCCATCTGCGACTGAACGCACGATAACTAGTAGAAAGTATTACAATTCTCCGAAATGCTTCACGTATGATTCATACTCTTAGCGCACAGTAGAATAGCCGTTGGCTATGCAGTGCACACCGAGCTTTAGTAGTAGACGACATGTTTTGATTGACAGCCAAACTATATACGATAACTCCTTATTAGGCGGCTCATTGTTGGACGTCGGCAGACCAAAACGTAGATACTCGATAGTTCTGTATATTTACGTAGAATAATGCTCGCCTTTCACGCAGCGTATTGAAATCGAAGTCGAGGACAAGAGATGAGGACATGATTGATAATGCATTCATATCGTCGTCATCATATTCTATCCTAAAGTAAGCGTTAAGATGATAGATGGACGCCTATCGTATACGACACGCCCCCGAGTAAACACCAACACCAAGGACGAACTAATCTAAATCAATATATATATATATATATATATATATATATATATATATATATATATATATATATATATATATAGACGTAGAGTTGCAACTATATGCATATTTTATCTTATACAGTATCACGAGAATGCCAGGAATGCCGTGCTTTTGTTATCGAAGCATAACAGGATCTCTTTATAATCCCCGTTCTTCAAGATGATACATAAACATTAATAATGATATAAAACTATATATAAATGAATAATTATCAATAATAGACATATAACTAATATTATGAATAAAGCGGGACTGCGAACTATTAAACTATAAAATAATAAAAAAAATATTTCCGCGTTATTAAAATATCTTAAATTAGTATTCTTTATTTATATTCAATTAGAAAAAACCTATCTTCATGTATATAAGTTAAACGGTTTAATGTATACGTTATATTGCTTGATCTATACATTATATACATTATTATATATATTAAAGAATACATCATATTATCTACATAGATCATACTAAGATTCACAATATCTGGGTATATATAAGCATTATAGCTATTAATCACACAATATTTACTAGATTGTAATTATATACCGAATGATATAATAAGTATACGTATGAGAAAAGACTGTAAGTGGGTTTGTGCCGTTAACGTGTACGTCGCAGTTAGTGCCAACTGTCTGACCGGTGTTCTGACCAGTGTCCGACAGGTGTTCTTGATATCCATTGATTTGTAAGGAATCAAATGAATAGCCAGGCTCCGCATATTGTAAATAGAGTTCGAGATACGTCGAGCAACATATGCTTAACAATGAATGCCAATAAGAAAATACATTTGTTATAAGAAGTAACATTAATGCAGTAAATGTCATCATCATTATTTGTGAAGAGGAATTAAAACGAACCATTTATAGATAGTTAAATACTAGTCCTGTAACATAATATCCATGGCAACGAGCATAACAGTTATTAATTTATTATAGATATATTAACAGGTGTTATATATTATATGTAGATCATCATCAATACCTTTGCAATGTAAGACTTGGCAATGTCCACCATTATAGGATAGTTACTTTAGAAATATGGATCTACCTCATAGAGCTCATAATTTCATAATTTCACATCGAATGTATAACAGACTGAGTAGTTCTGAAAATAGCAAACCTATACTTTTAGGAAATCATTCAAATATGAAAATTATTTTGGTGGCATCATAAAATCAGATAGATATCAAAATGTCCTATGGAAAGAATAGTGGAAGCACATAGACAATGTATAGATCAAGCATAATCTGTATGTATGATAGTTAACAAAGCTTGGCCCGGTTGAATGCAGAATAGAGCGTTATCTTTGAAGCCTTGGGGTAATAGTATGGATCCCTGTATACTCGAGAATACAGGTGACTTTCGTAATAATCTACTTTATATACTTCTGTATTATTATGTAAATTAACACCGTGCATAAAACAATCAAAGAAAATATCGAAAATAATATCTATTTAATCATAACCAAATATTAATATAATTTGTAATTATTAAAAACCCCAATTTAAAAGTTGTATAAATTGTTTTGATATTAACTTTACGTTTTTTATTACGAATTTAAAAATAATTCATAAAGATGTCGATTAGAAATAACTATATAATATATACTTCATTAGTGTTTAATCGTCACGAATTCATATATACACCCACGAAATAGATTATGTAATTATTACTAATTTTGACAACATTATTTGAAAAATATTTAATTGTATAAAATTAAACTATATGTTATTTTTATTAATTAGTAAAGGATAATAACAATTCTAAAAATGCTTGGAGGGTTTCTTTGGAAATTTTGATCTTTTACAATTCTTCGGAAGTTTTGAAATGACATATATTATATATATATATATATATATATATATGTGTGTGTGTGTGTGTGTGTGTGTGTGTGTGTGTGTGTGTGTGTGTGTGTGTGTGTGTGTGTGTGTGTGTGTGTGTGTGTGTGTGTGTGTGTGTGTGTGTGTGTGTGTGTGTGTGTGTGTGTGTGTGTGTGTGTGTGTGTATGTGTATATGTGTGTATGTGTGTGTGTTTTGTGTGTATGTGTGTGTGTGTGTGTGTGTGTTTGTGTGTGTGATTATTTGCAAAACAAATGCTTGAATTATTAATTAGAATTGACAGAATAAAACGAATAATATAATATTTTAGGAATACGATGAAATTAAAGATCTAGATATTTGATAAGTTTATAAAATAAGTTAATTTAAATCGCGCAGCAGATAATATATCTAAAAAATAGAGATTGTACAATATATATTATACATAACAATACACTTATCATTGCATCTATTACTAGCCAAACAAACTTATTTTCAATTACATTTTAATAATATTAATCAGTTTAAATACTAGATATACCTAATATGTATGCATACTATTATTAGTAGAAAATATGTGTTATCTCTAATATGGATATATGAATACTTATATATTTATATATTAAATATGTTATTATACTTATATATTTATAAACAACATATACATGTTGATAATCCATTTTGTATTATAATCCAAATGCTTCAGTGAAGTATCTCCTTACATCGTAACTTTTTTAATAAATTAACCAAACAGTTATATATATATATATATATATATATATATATACATATATATATAATGTATGTAATTCAATAGTTAACTATATGCAATAACAGCTCATTAAAGCTCGTAATAGTGAGATACTGTTATTCGTAAACATTTATTTCTGGTATCTAGTAAAATGAATATTTAATTGAACACAATTATACCAAAACACACATATATATATATATATATATACATATATATATATATATACATATATATATATATATATATATATATATATATATATATATATATATATATATAGTTATATAGGTATACCTTAGAGATGTTTACACATATGCATTTATAAATTCATAAAAATAACTCAAAGTTTGTGATTACAATCATAAAATTAATATTAATCGTATTATTACAATTATATAATTCGTTTTACAAGTCAATCGTTATTTTGTTTAATTATTTTACAGAAATAATTTAGCGATAAATTGCTCTTTAACGATTTCTGATTTTCTTAAATGTTCTTATGACGCAATAAATGAAAACCGATAAAGGAAATATATTCTAGGACGATTATAACTATTATCCAGTAATATTAACACAATAATGGTAATCATTGACCCTATAGTTTGTAATATTGTAATGAAAATATTATTATAAAACTATATTTATAATTTTAATACATCTTTACTTATTTATATAACTATAATATGTCATACTATTAATCATTAAGGTAAGCAAGTAATAATAATGGTGTATAAAATATTAATAAACTATATCAATTGTAAGGATTTTCAACATAATATTTCGAACTTATAACACCAATAGCTGTTAATAAATTATTTAAAACTCAGCGTAAAATACTTTATATTAATAAATACCCACGAAAAAATATTCATTTCATCAACAAATACATTCCAATAATCTAGGCAAACGTACACTTGGTATTTATTATAATATTAATTTACAGAACTTCAGAAATGAGAAAAAAAGATCATTTATTATTGATATATTTGATATGATTATAGGGGAGACCAGGCTTCAGACTACTTCTACTGTGTGTTTTCCTATGTATACTTCAGAGTATATATACTCTTAAGTATGTATAGTAAAATCTATGTATACATAGTAAAATACATAGTAAAACTCAATCTTAGTTTAGTATTGATATTTTGTATGAAATTATTAACGTTGGTTCGTGCGATGAAAATCTTATTCGGAGACCTGGTTGTTCATGTAAATTATTAATACTTGCTATAACGGTAACATTTGGAACATATAATGCGTTTTAGAAATTTTTAGGATACATTGGATTCATTGGATTCTGTTTTAGAAATATATTATTGGACACGATAAGAAACAATAATTATATAATATACATTGTATATTATATAATATACAACGTGATATATATATATTTATAATTTCTATTATCATTTTATAGAATATATTTCAACTTGTTATATAATTTGTATATGGGATTTTTTATCTTGATTTAGCAGTTTCCAAAATTAATATATTAACATATTCCATACAATATTAATATTAAATTATTATTTGAAACACTTTTTAAACGTGATGCATTTAGGGTATATATTAATTAGCTATTTGGTTGGCTGAATAAATGTGTGTTTAATTTGTTTTTGAAGTGTACATTATTCTTGATCTTGAAGGAGGGAGAGGGAGAAGGTGGGGGAGAGGGAGAGCGAGAGGGAGAGGGAGAGGGAGAGTGAGAGGGAGAGGGAGAGGGAGAGGGAGAGGGAGAGGGAGAGGGAGAGGGAGAGGGAGAGGGAGAGGGAGAGGGAGAGGGAGAGGGAGAGGGAGAGGGAGAGGGAGAGGGAGAGGGAGAGGGAGAGGGAGAGGGAGAGGGAGAGGGAGAGGGAGAGGGAGAGGGAGAGGGAGAGGGAGAGGGAGAGGGAGAGGGAGAGGGAGAGGGAGAGGGAGAGGGAGAGGGAGAGGGAGAGGGAGAGGGAGAGGGAGAGGGAGAGGGAGAGGGAGAGGGAGAGGGAGAGGGAGAGGGAGAGGGAGAGGGAGAGGGAGAGGGAGAGGGAGAGGGAGATCTAAATGTATTATATTTCAATTCAAGATGGTGATAATGGGTCAAGTATTTGATTATGATAATTACCTATAAGGTGGTGGATTTCCTGTAAAGCAATACATAATATACATAACCAAAATATCTATAATTCGAGTCACTAGATTTATTAATTTTAATCCACTAATTTTAATTTTTAATTTATAATATATTACATGTTTTTTTCAATAAAAAATATTATATTATAAAGTACTTTTTGTGGGGTTAGAGATAATCTATTTTTAAAATTATTTATTCTTAGAATATAATAGTGGTTTTAATGATTCGTATACTTAGTTATTATCGTAATAGGTTTTCTGAACAATATATAATATAACTTATGTAACTTATCTATAGGTAATTATAGAACAATATAGAATAATATTTGTAATCCATTTTAAATTATTATATCTACTTAATACTATGTATACTTAATAATTTATAAATATAAAATACAAATATATTATTATTCTTTTTATATATTTTGTTAAATATGATAATATAAATATTCTCATGCATATATAATTAAATTAATATTACTAATCTAACATTTATTAAGTATGTATTTTACGTTGCGTAACCATAACCCGAATAATCAATATGTATTCATTTAATCACACACAATATTACCTAATATTAGGTCATACATTAAATAGTAGTAACGTCCACGTTCTAAATGGTCACGTATTCACGATCATATATTGGCTACCATTGTTATAATTTCTTTTTATTTTCTGATCTTCCTGACTACTTTATACTTTATACTTACTACTTTATACCATACCTGAAATGATGCACAAATTGAGCTGTGTTTAGCTCCTATAAGTTTGCGTACCTGCATTATTAACACCTACATAGGTGCAAGCATATAGAACACCTATAGAAGATCTATTGACGAGGGTGTGAAATAACTACGATCCAAGATTACTTGGTAAACTTTGATTTGATATTTGTCGATCTACATGAAAGATAAGTTCAGATTATTTATATAAATAGAAACATATATTATTGACTTTAGTTATATGCATACAACCAAAGTCAATAATTACAAATATAGGCAAAACCAGCTGTATACCTGGATCTTGAGTGAATATAGGGATTAACAGATTTACGGTACAAGTAAAATATATAATAATTACCCTTATTATAATTACTAAATCATATACATTTATCAGATATATTCATCATAGATAATCATGATCTTATCTGTATTCCAATTGGTAAATTTGAAAACAATCTTGAGTTTTTGAATGCATCAGTAGTTCAATAAATGTCCAAATACAGAAAATATTGTAATAATATTGTAATTTATTTTATTTTATTTTATAAAAAAATATGTGTTATGCACAATGGGCCTGGTAAGGTCTCTGTTAATTAGTTAATTAGTTAATTATATCTGTTAGTGGATTATAATATATATTCGCTATAATAATTTCATATTCAATATTAATATATTTTATTATTATACTAATATATATATATATATATATATATATATATATATATATATATATTGGATTGATTTACACAAAAGTATATATAATTTCGTTTAATTTATATCAATGTATACATACTGAACTATTAGTTATACATTTAATTATACAGACTATCGTATTATCGTATCAAAATATTCAAGATGCGGGCATATTCAACTGTGAGTTATCTTTAGCAATATTGTCAAAGATAGACAAGTACATTTACAATATTTACCAAATATACTAAGACCAGTTTATTCAATATTAATATATTTTATATATTTTATTATTATACTAATATATATATATATATATATATATATATATATATATATATATATATTGGATTGATTTACACAAAAGTATATATAATTTCGTTTAATTTGTTAGCAATGTAATGTATACATACTGAAATTGTGGACTATTAATTATACATTCAATTATACAAATTATCGTATTATCGTATAAAAATATGCGGGCATATTCAAATGTGTTTAAAAATAATATCAAAGATAGACATGTACATTTACAATATTAACAAACTAAACTAAGACCGGTGTATCCATCTAGATGATCGGCATGAGAAACAATTGATATCATATTAATAATTATGATACCATAAAATATAAATGTAATAAACTCGTTATACGCATTTCATAGACTGAACAAAGAATAAAATTGATTTTATTTTCGAACATTCTTCGAAAAGGAAGAACTTACGGAGCTCTATGTATTGCGTTGAATTACTATTGATATTGAGAACATAATTAAATATATTAAGAATAATAATACTACATTCGAACCTATATCAAGAATAACTGGCAAATTTTAAACGAATTTATGAATAAAGGAGTTCAGTAAATACAAATATTATTTTGTAGAATTAAAAAATTAGTGAACTGAATCTTAATTATGATTTAAATATAGGTTTACACATCTATGATGGAAAATCCCACTAATGTTTACATATAATATGACTATACACTATATAGATATATGATATACTTACAAATTATTACATTTATTAAATATATTAGATATAACAATTCTCAGATATAGTTTGTATCCAGATAATGTCGAAGTGTATTTCAAATTTATATACCTAGTCTATAAAGTTTTATATATAGATTGTGGTGATTATCAATACTTTCATGAATACTAATTACTATAGTTATAACAATGATATCATATGATAAGTGTAATTATTAATTAAATATTGTAATAATACATAAGTCGTAGGTTTTACGTCAGTATGTACGGCATATATTATAATATGAATAACTGATTCAATATCGAAATAGCTTAAGGTATAGTCTGCTATTCATCATGCCGGAATATAATGTTCTGTTCGATTAAAATCATTATAATAAATAGAAATCTCGGATTAAGTCACATTTTTAAAACTATATAATCGTAACTAGAATCATAACTCATAAGAGTTAACATTGAAGAGCTCATTGAATCTGCCAGACACCACAGAGTATACACTGTTAGTGTGTAAATATATTAAATCAATGTCCACAGAAGGGTTTGCTGTACAAGGAAATAATTCATCCAAACTTATATAATAAAATACGATAGGATAAACTATAATAATATATGTACATATTTTATTATTAAACTTTAAAATATGTTTAAACTTTAATTAATTAAAATTAGTATTAGATAAGAAAATAATCCGAATTAAAGGAAACTGAAATAATTTAGGATATACTGATTACAGATATACTGATTACTTACGAGTAAAAGTTTAATAAAATTATAGATAATATCATAATACTTATTCTAAATGTATTGTATCCTATTAAAATAGTATATTAGGTTTGCGATTACAATTGTTGCCACAGTGCGTCAATAATATATGCTGTGTCTGAGTTTATTTTGTAAGTTAGTATGTCTGGTTTCCGTAATCCGTTAGTCGTGCGTATATATGGTTCTGGTATTGTTATATAGTTGTGTTTATTCAAGTAGTGTATTAGTAATTTATTTATGTAGTTATGTCTGTGGATTCTACTATTATAATTATAGTTGCATGTTTGCATTATATGATTTAGGTGATCATATTTATAATTGCATCCTTTCATTAAACAGTTGGTATTAGTATCTGGAAACATACGCTTTGCCCTATACTTAGTATATAATAGATTGTATTTTAGTTTAAAAGAGTCTATATAATCGCGCCCTGACATCAGCCTATTCGTATACTCAATCCATCTATTTATGTATTTCGTGCATCCTCCGAATTTAAAACCACGACCATCAGCGGAATTAAATAGTTTATCAATATAAAAATCTCTATTTGATATATTGAATGTAAATAATTCATTTTCATAAAATCTGGGTTGACCCCATTTCATTATTATATTATTTGGCATCGATTTTATCAGTGGGTCATCATTTGATTTTATAGATTTGATTCTATTTAGTCGTAAAACTGGTATTGATAGATATAGTCGGGGTAATGATAAGCCACCGACTGAAGCTGGCGAGTGGAATACCGCTAAGTTTGTATCTTTTGGAAGACGCGTCCATCTTCTAACAAAAGATCGAAAACGCCTGTCAATTGTTTTTAACGAAGATAGCGTTATATTGGTAAATACCATCTGATGTAGGATACTTGGGATTAAGTGGTATTTTAGTAGATGCATTCGCTGTTGTGGTTTTAATAGAGCTTTAGATATCTATCTATCTATCTCTCTCCCTATATATATATATTTATATATATATTTATATTAGGGCCCATGGCCCTTATCCAAATGTATGATTATACATATATAATTATTTTTTTATTTCTAATCTCAGTGACATAGATATTTATAATATACTCATTAATGATTGCTACTACATTTAATATACATATATTTAAAATACAAACCATTAGAAACACATAGTAATATAAATACTCTCAATATTTACAATATATAATTTGCCTAGATTTTAAGGTATAGCAAAGTGTTACGAAATTATCAAGACAATTTTAATTAGTTTGAAATATTTTACATGCTCAATTTTTACCCCCCTTAGGGTGCGGTTTTTAGTATCATATATTGTTATTCACGATATATTACTATATATAATAATTATACATACTATTCTTATTTTATATTATACAATTTTAACTATTTATATATTTTATATATGTAAATTGCATTGTAATGAAAATATATTAATTTTAAAGATTTATGCTTTATTATGTTTTAATAGAACAATTTAAGGTAATAGGTAACCCCAATATTAATATTGGGGTCACATAAACAATAACTCAAACTATACACAACAGACTATATACACAATATTCTAATAAGTATATCATTAGCAATAGTTAGTAAAATAATTATTTGAATATTGATACGAATATTATATTATTCGGCATGGAATAAATAAGGCTTAAATAATAAATTAAGGCTACAAATATATATCACCTATATATTACTATCGAATATATATATAGATTATATGGGTAAAATTAAAAAGGGGTAAAACTAAAAAGGCACCTTTGACATATGTCATGTGATATATTTAATTCAAATATTGTTTGTTTACAAAATAATATAGTTTTACGCTATAAATTCCGGGTAACATATAATTTATTTATTACTTATAATATTTTGAAAGATTATTACTGTAGTATATACTGAGGTTAAATATATTATTCTTAATTTTTAATATACATTTCGAAATAAATTCATTAGTATTTTTAACAAGTGATATATATTTAAATAAACAAATACAAACAAATTTCCTCAATCAAATAGGAAAATTTAAATTGTATAATACGACGATGAGCTACCCACCATACCCATCTGGAGGTCCCGGTTATCCAGTAAGTTAATGTGCATGCTCAGCTTGTGGTTGCTTATTGTATTTTAATCGTTAAAAGCATCAGGGATTAAATTAATGCATAATATTTTATTATATTAAATATACGTATGAAAGAATATATATTTAATTATAATATATAATTATTATATTATAATAATATAGTATATAACAATTCTTTGAATTTTATTTTACCTAATAAATATGATATTAATTATTGAATCTAGTAGTTACTGAATTAGGGACGTAAATGTTTCATGATAATACAATATTTTATTGCCTAAAATATAATGTACACTTTACTTATAAAACTTTCATTTTTATCTCTAAATAGTATCTATTGTGTATATTATTATTTTAAATATGTTTTAACCAATTCCACACACATTAGTTTTAGTTTCTGTATTAGTGCATGACTTATAATCCATATAATATAAATAGTATATAAATACTATTAACCAGAGTCAACCAGGCATGCCGCTTCCAGGTGATCAATCATATCCTCTTGCTCATCAGCAAGGAGTTGGCTTCCAGGTACTTAATTACTCATTATGTTGTAACAGTGTTGTGAAACTTGCTGCGAGGTTATGTTTATTGTTTTTTAAATATTTAATTCATCTGTGTTTATTTTTTTTAACAGAAAATGGACCGATTACACTGACAATGTATATTAAAACATATTATAATACGCATTTATTAAGTGAAATGATATATATTAGTTCGTAATAATTTAAAAGTTATCTTAAAATATTGGGAAAATGAGATTTACATATACATTTTTATATTTTAAAATTTCTTCTAATTAAGTACATTATAATATTATTTTTATTTATTAATTATGTTTTAATAAAGGTATAACTACATTTACTAATTCTGGATATATTTTCAATAACACTTAATATTACTGTTTATAAAATATATTTGTTTTATTGGAATTTGTATAAATACATATATTTTATACTAGTTCTGGTTTAATTTATGATATATTTTGATTAAATATATTTTTAACTTATTAGTTTTTTGCATAAACATAATTCTTTAATTTATAAACATGAGTAATATTTGGAGTGAGTACTTTTAATATTGAATATTATTATTAACTTAACAGAAGATATATTTATGGGGATTAATTTGATTTTCTGAATACAGATTTGAGATTGTAAATTATCTTGAGACTTAAAATGAATATATCATTATTAATACAATATATTTATATTTATATTGTTATAATGCAGCAATGAAATATTAAATTAACTCAATTAACTCAATTATAATACGTTTGTCAACATTTCTCCTAATGTGTGTCTAAAATGTATAATTTTGTGATAAGTGATAATTAGGTTATCTTTTATTAATTAAATTAAATTTCGGTGAATTAAAAAAATATTTATCATTATTAGTGCTATTTTAGTTCATTGTATTTTAGTTATAAATCAAAATAAAATATACAATTAACATTTATTTTATTCATCATAGATTTTTATTCTGTTTTCCTTTGACCTTTTCCTATTTAAGTTTACTTTTAACTTATTAACTTTGAACTTATTATAATCTAAATTTAAATTCTTAGAATAACGCCCATTTAAGTATAAAATCTAATTTTATGAATGATACATTGACCAATATACCAATATATGATCTTCTAAATATATAATATAAACATTTATAGACTCAAGCACCTGGATATCCTCCTCAAGGCCAGCCCGGATATCCACCACAAGGTCAACCTGGATATCCACCACAAGGTCAACCTGGATATCCGCCGCAAGGACAACCAGGATACCCACCAGCTCAAACAGGATATCCGGGGGGTCCTCCTGCTCAAGCTGGATATCCAGGTGCTGCACCGGCTCAAGTCGGTTATCCTGGAGCTCCATCGGGTCAAGCCGGTTATCCAGGTGCTCCGCCAGCACAGGCAGGTTACCCAGGAGCTCCGCCAGCTCAAGCAGGATATCCAGGTGCTCCACCATCCCAGCCAGGATATCCTGGGGCTCCACCAGCTCAAGTCGGTTATCCAGGTGCTCCACCAGCGCAGGCAGGTTATCCAGGGGCTCCACCAAACCAAGCAGTATATGCCACGGCCCCATCTGCGCAGGCAGGCTATCCAGGCGCCCTACCTGCGCAAGCAGGATATCCAGGTGTTCCACAAACTCAAGCTATATATCCAGGGGCTTCACCAGCTCAAGCTGGATATCCAGGCACTGCCCCTGCTCAATCTGGATACCCAGGTTCTCCTCAGACTGGATATGTAGGTGCTCAAGATGGATATTCACACGCTGCTCCAAGAGGTATTTAAGTGTAACTATTTCATGTAAATGAATTATACATCAATATACATTCTATAATTTTAACTTTATCTTTATCACTTGAAATTAAAACTTTATAAAATCTATTTAAATAAATATTTCTTTTGAAATTCCAATTACATTAAAACAATGACCAACAATTTTGCAGCATTATAAAAATATAAACTAAAGTATTTCTCATAAATTCACCATATCTAATAAGCCACACCCGAATGCTAATATATATTATTTTTCAAATTCTCAGCTTTTTCTAATTACTAATGAATCATATATTTTGTATATTGTAGAAATCGAGTTTGTCAATCATTAATATCGTTTTTCACATTATTTTATTCTAAATTCATGTAATTTTATTGTGGATAATTTTGTTATTTTTGAATATACTTGGTAAAAGTATCAATATTTCTATAAAATGTATTTAAATTTGTATATCAATAATCTAAAGTTGGTTTATCATCATAATTCTTCACAATATTCTATAATGTAAAGAAAAAGTTTAATATTAATTGTTTCTGAGTAGTAATATTTGATGTTTTTTGTTTAGATTACATAAAGATTACATAATGAAATAAATAATGCATATTTTCAAATTAACTGACTAATAACCTTGAATCTTACACAGGACTTGGTCAACAAAGTAGAGTCCAACAGGTTAATTCAATTATTTACTTTAATGTTAGGGTTTAATGGATATTTTGTATCATATCTCAAGACCCAATAATATTATACTTGATATATATTTATTTTATATATTAGTTGAATAATATAATATTAAATTATCATATATGTGTAATATACACTATATCATGCTTTTTTATAACAAATAGCTTTATTGATGGCATATTATTTATTATTATTAATTGATTAGCAAGGAATATAATTTTAAAATATTTTATCATTTCATATACTGTATATTTTTTAAATTCATACAAAATTTTATATAATTTTAAATTACATAATGAGTGTAATCAAAATCAGTAAGCATGAATTATTAACACCATATTATGAACATTATTACCTGAATACATTTTATTCTCAATTGTTCAAAACAATATAAATATTTATAACCTCATTGAATTACATAAATGATTGATTTTAACATTCTATGAAAACTATGCCATAAAATCCTGTTGTATCTTTGCGTCATGAGATTCTATTATGACTCATCTGCTACGTTGCACTATATTGTACCTTTAGTTCTCACACATTTCTATAGTCAGTGAACCTCTCATAATGTCTAGTATGCGAAATCTTGAGTAAATAACTTTGAAAACTACTACCTTTACTTTAGTACCATTGTTAATATATATTGATCTATATTAACTATATTACATGTACAATAATAATTTATACCAAAGATTACCATGATATCCGGTTGCCTATCTTTTCTATAGTATAGTACCATATGGATAATTTATGTCCTTGAGATAATAATAGTATTTTTATGTTTATAACATTTTATGAAATAATAAATAATAAAAAAATGATGCCATGCAAAAAATGAAATTGCCAAACTGATTTTCTGTGCATTTGATAAATATGTATTTTGAAGTATGAAAACATATCCTCAAAGTTTGTGTAGCAAAATAGTAGCGTTATGATACATTTCTTGCAATCTGATATCTTGGTAATCTTGATTTATGCTTACAATGCAGCTATTCAAACATATATTTACACAATCGTTTCATTTTTCTAATTCCATATTGAAGGTATATGTTTATTTTGATAAGTAATTGTTAAAAAAAATTAGAATATTCAGAAAAATATACAATAAATTCTATTTTTTATGTTGTATTTCAGTAGAGTGATATAATAATTTTGTACAACCATTTAATTTCCCAAGATGATTAACTATTATAAAATCTTAAATCATTATTTTATTATATAACAAAAAAACTAAAGTAACTTTGATAGATTCTAGGGCATTAAATTATTTTATAAAACTCTTACATAAATTTGTTTTTAAAGTAATAATTTGTTTCTTCCCAGCTAGTAATTAAGGTGATTTCCTTTTCGAAATTGTGTAATAAAGTTTATTATACACAAGAAACCAAATTATGTTATTTTTATTATTTAATCTTATATAATTATTTAAAATAAAATATAATTTTATTATAATACATATATTTTCTCTTTTATAATATAATAAAATAATTATAATTTCCTAGATGATTTCTTGGATATATTGTTATATTGATGAGATACTAAATTTATATATAATTACCCAGCTAACAATCCAGAAGATTTTTAATATATTTTAAATACAAATAAAATGTACTTTACTTATAAGTTAAAATAAATTAAGCAAAAATCAAATATAATATTAAAAAAAATAAATCAAACCTATTATTTTGTAATTGCCTAGATAATATAATATACATTTTCTAGATATATAATATATTGTACAATATATTTCATGATCTATAAATAGTTAATAACTCGAATACAATTCAGTGATACACACACACAAACACACTCATTCTTCACATTTATGGCGGTCTATATACAATATACCTTTACAACTCCACCAACATAAATTTCCACTCTTATATTATTCATTTTTCTTCCAAACCCAAACCCACGATGCAGACTCAGGGCACAATATTCAAAACTGCTGGTTTCAATCCAGAGAATGACTGTAATTCTTTGAGGAAAGCGATGAAGGGATTTGGTTTGTAGACTTAAACAGAATATAACAAATATATATTCAATAATAAGGATAAGATATATCCCCAACACATGATTTCACTTTATGAAGTAGTGCACCTATCCTCCTGTTATTGTTATTTTTGATTATGTAACCACAGGCTACAATTGACATTTCTATCTCATCATACTCTACACAATAACTAGGCTACTATAAAAATCAATACAACTTCTATGATCACATGTGGCACAATATACAATATTAACATCTATGTCTATGCCAGAAAAATACTATATATATACTAGTTACATATACTAGTTGTATATACTAGTTGTATATACTAGTTGTATATACTAGTTGTATATACTAGTTGTATATACCAGGTATATATACTAGGTATATATACCAGGTATATATACCAGGTATATATGATTAGTAAACACCTTTTTAATAATATAACCTATTATTAAAAGTACCAAATACAGTACCAGATAACAGTTGAGTGGTGGGTAATGGTGAGTTGTGGTGAGTAGTGGTGGGTAGTGGTGGGTAGTGGTGGGTAGTGGTGAGTTGTGGTGAGTAGTGGTGGCTAGTGGTGGATAGTGGTGGGTAGTGGTGGCTAGTGGTGAGTTGTGGTGGGTAGTGGTGAGTTGTGGTGGGTAGTGGTGAGTTGTGGTGAGTTGTGGTGAGTTGTGGTGGGTAGTAGTGGCTAGTGGTGAGTAGTGGTGAGTTGTGGTGGGTAGTGGTGGCTAGTGGTGGATAGTGGTGAGTTGTGGTGGGTAGTGGTGGCTAGTGGTGGATAGTGGTGGGTAGTGGTGGCTAGTGGTGAGTTGTGGTGGGTAGTGGTGAGTTGTGGTGGGTAGTGGTGAGTTGTGGTGAGTTGTGGTGGGTAGTAGTGGCTAGTGGTGAGTAGTGGTGAGTTGTGGTGGGTAGTGGTGGGTAGTGGTGGGTAGTGGTGAGTTGTAGTGGGTAGTGGTGAGTTGTGGTGGGTAGTGGTGGGTAGTAGTGGCTAGTGGTGAGTAGTGGTGTGTTGTGGTGGGTAGTGGTGGGTAGTGGTGGGTAGTGGTGAGTTGTGGTGGGTAGTGGTGGGTAGTGGTGAGTAGTGGTGAGTTGTGGTGGGTAGTGGTGGGTAGTGGTGGGTAGTGGTGAGTTGTGGTGGGTAGTGGTGGGTAGTGGTGGGTAGTGGTGGGTAGTGGTGAGTTGTGGTGGGTAGTGGTGAGTAGTAGTGGCTAGTGGTGGCTAGTGGTGAGTAGTAGTGGCTAGTGTTGGCTAGTGGTGGCTAGTGGAGGGTAGTGGTGAGTAGTGGTGAGTTGTGGTGGGTAGTGGTGGGTTGTGGTGGGTAGTGGTGAGTTGTGGTGGGTAGTAGTGGCTAGTGGTGGCTAGTGGTGGCTAGTGGTGAGTAGTGGTGGCTAGTGTTGGCTAGTGGTGGCTAGTGGAGGGTAGTGGTGGGTAGTGGTGGGTAGTGGTAGGTAGTGGTGGGTAGTGGTGGGTAGTGGTGGGTAGTGGTGGGTAGTGGTGAGTTGTGGTGAGTTGTGGTGAGTTGTGGTGGGTAGTAGTGGCTAGTGGTGAGTAGTGGTGAGTTGTGGTGGGTAGTGGTGGGTAGTGGTGGGTAGTGGTGAGTTGTGGTGGGTAGTGGTGGGTAGTGGTGGGTAGTGGTGAGTTGTGGTGGGTAGTGGTGAGTAGTAGTGGCTAGTGGTGGCTAGTGGTGAGTAGTAGTGGCTAGTGGTGGCTAGTGGTGGCTAGTGGTGAGTAGTAGTGGCTAGTGGTGGCTAGTGGTGGCTAGTGGTGGCTAGTGGTGGGTAGAGATGACAGTAACCTATACATCTATTGAATTACATCTGTAATCTTCTTATTCACTATGTAAATTGTAATGAATATTGATGAAGGATTTAGTTATTGCCTTGTACATTGTACAAATCCTATTGTTCTATATTCTCAGTGTGTTTGGAATGAATGTAAATAGGATTATTAAACAAATTTACTCCATATAGGTGAACTTATGCCAACGTCATTTTAAAATTGATTTAGCTTCTATTTATATGAAGTGAAATGGTTTATATTAGTATTTGTAATAACTTATTAAATTTATATGCAAAGTGTAACCTAGATAGGTATATTAATGATATTGTAATATTAATACAGAAATGTGTATTTATATGAAACTTAGTTGAAATATGAATCATATTAATTTACTAATATTGTTCACACCTCGATTAAGTTTCTTATAAATATACATTATTTGTACTTTTATAAAGCTCAAACATCTAATCATCATTTACCTTGCAAATCTAAATTTCAGGCACAGACGAGGCTACTATCATCAACATCTTGGCCAACCGTACAATCGAAGAGAGACTGCAAATCAGACAACTCTTCAAGACCATGATAGGCAAGGTTCTGCTCCACCTCTACTTACCCTACATTCACTTTGGTAACACGCACAATCTTTGTAACCTTTACAACGATCTTACCTCCGATGTCCATCTTAAAACACTCCGTTCCTTACTTTCGAATACATTTTGCATTCAATTCCCTTAATCCGGTACATTACACCCTCCCCCTCCCCCCTCCCCCCACCAACTCTAGGACCTAATCAAAGAGCTGAAGGGAGAATTGACTGGCAAATTTGAAACACTTGTTGTCGCTATGCTCACACCCCTTTATGAATATAACTGTCAAGAACTCAATATTGCCATCAAGGTAACTACTGGTTCTCTTGAACGCTACTTGATAGGTTGTGTTGTATAGTCGCTACACGCAAATACACTCAAACAACACGCAAACTACACGCAAACTACACTCAAACTACACTCAAACTACACTCAAACTACACTCAAACTACACTCAAACTACACTCAAACTACGCTCAAACAACACGCAAACTACACGCAAACTACACGCAAACTACACGCAAACTACACGCAAACTACACGCAAACTACACGCAAACTACACTCAAACTACACTCAAACTACACTCAAACTACACAACGGTGTGCGGGTACTACTTAACTACTCCTGAATCCTTGCAGGCCATTCCATATTGAACTATAACTGAATTGTTTCTATATGAGAGAATTGTAACTTATTTTCTATCAGTCACTGTATTTGGTTTATTATTTTCATGCATACTAAATACCTACAATTATTGAAATATAATACATAACAATACATAACAATACATTTGTCTCCGAGCCTCGGAGCATGAACTAACAAAACTAACCTTTGCTAACGATTTGCGTATTATTTACGACCTTCCGACGTAATCGCTGCAACTCTAACCTGCGCTATTATTAAGTAGTAACGCAACCTTACACTCCGACTCAGGGAGCCGGAACCGACGAGAGCGATCTCATAGAAATCATGTGCAGCAAGACGAACGCCGAACTCGATGTCCTCAAGGTCACATACAAAAGAAGTTGGTTTTGTAGAATTAATGTCATCGATTGATTTTTTCTTTTACATTCAATTCAATTAGAATCCTTTTCTGAAAGTAAAGGATTCTGAAAGTAAACGCTCCATGAATAGGTACACAAGTACCTGGTACAATGGTTCAAATCAGTATTTATTATACACCCACTTCAAACTCTACTCTATTTTCAATACATAGTGTTTGGCCGCGGATTGGAAACTGATTTGAATAACGACACCTCCGGTCATTTCAAGCGACTGATGGTCTCGCTAGTATCTGTTAGTGTCCGATGTACAAAACCCTTAATTGTCCAAATCGCAGCCGACGTCTTTCCCTCCCAAACCCAAAGCCCTCATCGTGCTCTCCTTCGCTGACCCCAGCGCCTCGAATATCAACCTTCATTTCAATCAATAACAATCCTTCTTCTAAAAATGTCTGTACGGCTCCGCCCCCCCGCACCCGGGCGGGGCCCCCCCCCTCGTCGTAGACCCGACAGCCAGACTCTTTCCGTAACGCAGGCCGGCCGCCAAGAGAACCAACAACCGGATCCAGCGAAGGCTGAACAGGACGCCAACGTTTTGTACCAAGCCGGCGAAAAAAGGTTCGGCACCGACGAGAGCAAGTTCAACTACATTTTGTGTTCGCAATCTTTTGAGCAACTGCGGCTGGTCTTCGACGCCTACCAACGCATCTCAGGCAAACCACTCGAGAAGGCCATTAGTTCTGAGATGTCCGGCTATATAGAGAAGGGGATTCTCACTATAAGTTAGTAGGGTGTAGGTATGGGGATATCTCACTATAAGTTAGTAGGGTGTAGGCATGGGGATATCTCACTATAAGTTAGTAGGGTGTAGGTATGGGGATATCTCACTATAAGTTAGTAGGGTGTAGGTATGGGGATATCTCACTATAAGTTAGTAGGGTGTAGGCATGGGGATATCTCACTATAAGTTAGTAGGGTGTAGGTATGGGGATATCTCACTATAAGTTAGTAGGGTGTAGGTATGGGGATATCTCACTATAAGTTAGTAGGGTGTAGATATCTCACTATAAGTTAGTAAAGTGTAGGTATGGGGATATCTCACTATAAGTTAGTAGGGTGTAGATATGGGGATATCTCACTATAAGTTAGTAGGGTGTAGGTACGGGGATATCTCACTATAAGTTAGTAGGGTGTAGGTATGGGGATATCTCACTATAAGTTAGTAGGGTGTAGATATCTCACTATAAGTTAGTAAAGTGTAGGTATGGGGATATCTCACTATAAGTTAGTAGCGTGTAGATATGGGGATATCTCACTATAAGTTAGTAGGGTGTAGATATGGGGATATCTCACTATAAGTTAGTAGGGTGTAGGTACGGGGATATCTCACTATAAGTTAGTAGGGTGTAGATATGGGGATATCTCACTATAAGTTAGTAGGGTGTAGGTACGGGGATATCTCACTATAAGTTAGTAGGGTGTAGGTACGGGGATATCTCACTATAAGTTAGTAGGGTGTAGGTATGGGGATATCTCACTATAAGTTAGTAGGGTGTAGATATCTCACTATAAGTTAGTAAAGTAAGTTAGTATGAGGCTAATAGAATTCTCACTAAAAACCCAAAGTCTTATACCATTTTATTTACAGTCAAGATTGTAAGAAATATTCCTGGCTACTTTGCAGAGAAACTCTACCACACAATGAAAGGGGTTAGTTTCGGGGTTGGCGTTTAGTTGTAGAATTTGCTGGTTTATTGTAACCTTTGCTACGCGACCTTATTACAGATGGGAACTTGCGATAGAGATCTTATAAGAGTAATTGTCACACGTTGTGAGGTAGACATGGTGCAGATCAAACACGAGTTTCAAATCAGATACTCCAAATCATTAGAACAGTTTATTAAGGTGTGTATAATTGTATAAATCTACTCTTTTTATCTTAAATCACTGTGTTTGCTGGAAAGCTATATTTTGTATTTATCCTGAATATGGAGCAAATTTAAAGCAAATTATCTATGTGAACATTACTTTAGTAACTATTCACAAATAATCACAAATAATCACATGTATGTGATTCATGTGATTATTCATATTCATCAATTCCTGTTGTTACTATAAATACCAACTTGTAATTATGTTTCTGAATTACAGGACGACACCAGTGGGGATTACTCTAGAATGTTGCGTGCCATAATTTCATAATTATGTTTATTATTTATTTTCTATATTAATATTTAAACTTATTATATAATTTGTAATGTTAAATATGCTATTGAAATATGCTATTGAAATAAAACGTGAATAAAATTATTTTCTTTATTGTTTACCATCTAAAATGTGCATACGCTCGGTTTGCTTCGCATACTCTGTGTAAATCGTGTTTCCTCCTAATAGCCCTACCCTAGATAACAATAAGAATATTGTTAGAAAACTCTCATTAAGTTATAAAACTTTAAATTATTGATTTTTAAGTTTCATATTTTAAATTATTTACTATACAACTTTCATGCAATTTTTATAAATGTTAAATCGTTAATGAATAAAATAAATAGACATATATCAGGTTTTAGTGATTGTTACGAACACAAATGACATGAATGTAATCTGTAAACGTGTATTGTTATGTAAGAAACATTACCTCGTTATTGGCCGCGTTCAGTAATTCATTGCAAAGTTTCTCCCAGATGCGTTTCTTATCGTCCTTATCATCGCATACTCGAATTAGCCACGTGATGGATTTGTAGAGCTGATAGTGGGGCTTGGCGGGGATAGGTACCTAGAGGTGACGTAGTAATTAATACTAATGCGATTAGTACTTTAACATGTAATTTATATACGCGTTTTTTTGAATATATTTTTCAGTATTATTATTCTGTATTTTGCACTATTATGATATAATGAAATTATCAATGAAGATAGGTTCTAATGAATACCCTGAATATGGATAACACTTTTATGTATCACAATTTTGTAACACTTTCACTGTAAATCTCTTTTGGACGCTTAGAATAATATATTATTAAAATGATTTATTTATTATTATATATAAAATAATATAAAGTTTGCAGTCAATCCAAACTTTCCAGACATGTATATTATTTTTAGTTTTAATTCTGAGTGTAAAATTATATTATTACATAATTAATATATTGTATTATTGCATATTTTATAAATAATTCTATCTTAAAATTCGTTATTCGTAATAAATTGCATATACATTAATAATATAGTTCAAATGATATACAAATTCAAATGAATATCTTTCGCAGTATATGATAAATGCATATTAAATGCAGAAAATTATATAAATGTTGATTAATCTATTGAAGAAATTAAGTTTTTAGGCCAAACCCATCAATTTTATGAATAATTCTGAATTATCTCTTTTTATTAATATTTATCACAACTAGGACTTTATTAAAAATTCCACATTTTTTTGAACTAATAATAATATAAAGTATATTGAAACTTTTTATATATCAATAATATTGTTATAAATTGTATTTGGAAGAATTGTATATTAATAGAAATTAAATAACTAAATAACACAAATGAAATATGTATTGTTAATCGCAACAAAGGGTACCCGGTACCTATCTACTGAGTAGTCCACTCATGAATCTACTGGTGCCGTCTGGTACGGGTGAAAATACTCTATACACTAATTATTAATCAAATATATTGCTCCATTTATAAAATAATATTAATGAGTCATAAAATAATATTAATAATGAATGTTTTCATTATCTTCAATGTAATTGAATTATTATGCATGCCATTTATACAATTATTATTATTAATATGATATCAAAGTATTTTGAATAATCCTTCCCCTTATATCATTTGAGTATAACAATTCCGTCGTTGTTCCGAGGTGAGCATGAAGATCCGATGGTAAAACATTTGCTTAATTAATGGGCGCTTAAAAATCTAATCTAGGAGGGAAGAAAATTGTAATTTAACAAAATCCTACTCGAAAATGTCTTAAGTCGAAAATTTAAGGAATTTCGTAACCGCCTCATCTTCTTTGCATTATGGGTAAAGCTCCGAAAAGTTTCTAAACTACGAAATACTGAACGATTATTTAGTTAAACGTTTAATTAGGATATACGTACCACGGGGAAAATGTTCGAGTATTTCTGGAATCGAAAAAAAACAGTTCTATTATTTTCTTATTAGTTATGTAAGATCTAAATTCAAATCGAAAAGTTTAAAAAGTGTCAATTCAAATTACGACATTAATAAGAAAAGCCAGACTAACTCGTAAGTAGAATATATGAACTGTATTAAGCTGATATTATGACACTAATACCCAGCATGCAGTATGTATGAACTGCACTAGGCTGCAATACTTTTACCAACTATTTCATATATTTATTTTTTATTAATATGTTTATTATTTATTTAATTTTAACCTCCAAACTTATTTTTTATGAATTGCCGTCCACTTAAAATTATTACAATTTCTCTCTGCATTTCTATATATTGCAATGACTTGCGGTTGCGTGTTATATTATGACAGGATGTTTACACGTTCTGTTATTATTGGCTACATATAATAATGGTAATTTCTAAAATCGTGATAGCACATGAGTCACTCAAACTAATGGCAAACATCGCTCGAAAACTCTAGTCGTGTAGGGTAGAGTAGAGTATTGTACTCTACCAGTCACTCCCCTCGTGCTTACAAATAGATTAGATCAATAGCAGTGAGTAGAGTATAGTAGTGAGTAGAGTAAAGTAGTGAGTAGAGTATAGTAGTGAGTAGAGTAAAGTAGTGAGTAGAGTAAAGTAGTGAGTAGAGTAAAGTAGTGAGTAGAGTAAAGTAGTGAGTAGAGCAAAGTAGTGAGTAGAGCAAAGTAGTGAGTAGAGTAAAGTAGTGAGTAGAGTGATGGGTAATGTAGTCTATATTTATAATATAATAAAATAACATTTTAATATTAATATTTAACTAAATTCAATAAAATATTATAATTATATCCACCCAGGAAACCATCCAGGTCATTTTAGTGAAAATATATTTTATTAGTATTTAAATTATATTATAATTCAATTTTATTTTAAATGATTATATAAGAATTTATAATAGTTTTATAATCTTATATGGGGGTATAATTAAATGAGATATATAAATTAATAACAGTTACATTAAAACATACAGTAATTAATGTTTGTCTAGAGTTTGTATAAGAATAACAATCTATATTATATATTTTTTTAGTATTGAAAGAATAAATGTTGTGTAATTTTGTATATTATATATCATAAAATATAGAGTATATATATAAAAACGGAATATAATTCAATAAATGTGTACAATTTATACTGCTGCGCAATTTGTATGGAGTTCATGACCTAGATTATTTTCTTTGTAATTATATGCAAAAAAATGAATATAAAATATAATTTCTATACCAAAAGATTAGTCATATAGTGTCGTGTGCAATTTTGTCATCCATGCAATTTGGTCATTATGACCTGACGTCTTTTATATTCTTTGTAAATATGACGAAAACACTTATTAAAATTATATTAGAATTGATAAAGTTTTATAAATAATTATATAAATCGGATGCGACTTTATTATATTTTTCTGTGATATTTAATTGTTACAAAGTTTCCTGGGCGTTAAAAAAGGAAAATAACATGAACTTTATAATAAAGATAGGCGTGTCTAATATTAAATTCAAACTAATTACATGTGTTATATATGTTTATAAATATATCGATTATAATATAGATAATTGTAAATTTGATTTAGATACAATATTATAACTTGTCCAATCAAAGTTGTTAAAATTAATTGTATAGATCTAAATTAACTTATAATGTAATAATAATGTGTATACACAGTTACTAAACTATAATTATATTACATAATATAAATGATTATTAGTTATGATAACTTATTATACATAAATATGTTATAACAATTCTTATTATATCTCGTTTACTAATAATTAATTATATATGTATATTTTATAATAAATATCTGGTATTATTAATAATAATTTGTATATTTATAATTATTTAATTTAAACTTATAATCAATAACAATCCTAAATTCATGGTTATCTGATATAATTTTAAAATGTATAATAAATAATATAATCCAATTTAAAAAAATTGAATCAAAATATTTATAAATATTTGATTGATATGTGGAATATGTTTACTTTAGTTATGATTTACAAATAGAATTTACGAAATTAGAATTTTATTTATTGAAAGTAGGTGATAATATGTGATATATCTAAATACTTATTAAACTTTTAAAATTATTAATGTATTTCATATATACATCAATTTATTGACCTATATTAAATATTTATATTTCATGACATTTATATTGAATTCGAAAAATACAGACAGTCATTGTAATATGCAATATGTAGGTCTAATATGACAATAGTACAGTTATTATGTTATGTAAAAGATTTCTGTGAAATTTAAATATATTAATATATTTTATGAATAATTGATATTCATATTTTGGTGTATTTAGAGAATAACAACAATAATAATGTAAATATTTATATTTTATAAACCTGTGCATTTTCATGCTCACAATAGTATAATATTCATATTTTGTATTTCTATTGTAGTATAATCTTAACCTTCATCTTATGTATATTATTTATTTGTAATTATGATTTTTTTTTATTTATCTAATAATTTACATTATTATTTATTAAATGGAAAATTCCCCAATATGTACCGAAAAAAAGAATTTTGAAATAGATGTAGATAATATAATTTAATCCAAATTTGATAATTAATTTTAATTATAATATATTATCAATGTTATGCATTAAATTACAAATACAGACATATATACAATAATTTCATTTATGAGAGTATATTAGTTTGTATCATTATATGTAATTGTTAATATTACATCGGTGAGTAAATACATTTACTATATATATATATTATGTAGTATTTCTTGTATATATAATAAAGATTCCCAATCAATAATATATGCAATTTTAGTCATTAAATTTGTAATAAATAGTTTTAAATCAAAATATATTTATAGTAAAATATTAAACTAAATTTATAGTAAATATATCATAATATTTACAATTCTTGATGTCATTTAAAAGTTTAATTGGCAGTTAGATATTCCCCTAATTAGGAATTTTTATATTTGGTATAATTGATATTTGAAATGTACTTTATCTTATAAATATCTAAAATCTTCTAAATAAATCATCTGTACGTAATTTTATATATAAAGTACATTTTTAAATGTTAGAATTATATAAAATACATTAATATGTAAACGGAGCTTCTAAATAAACAAACACCCGAGAACCCAGACAAATTGCTCACGACAGCAATGGAGAAAACATAATGTGTTCACTTTGAAACTATTTTCTTAGCATAGATAAAAATCAGCTGAATCGGCAGTTGATTTTATATAATGTTGAATATTAACTTTGACTAGGAAATTACTGGTTGACGAGGTAAATCAGGTGTACATAAATCCTAAGTGCATAAAATGGGTCAACTAGATGGTAAAGAAAATGATATAGTGTTATAGAGTTATTCGAGGGTATACTACTTATAGATATATGGATATGTATAGAGTTTAAAACGGACGTACCGTGTAGATTACTCCACCCCTTTTCACGCGTTGAGTGGTCAAGAGCGGTTTACAGTTGACCACGGCGTCGTGTAGGACGCGCCGAGGGTCGAGGCAGATTGCATCCCTGGCGGCGGTGTCGGATTCCCTGTGGTACCGCGTCAACTGCGTCAGTTTAATCTTCTCCAGGGTCTGATGGACGAGTGTGGGTGTGGAGTGTGGGTGTGGAGTGCGAGTGCGGAGTGTGGGTGCGGGTGTGGAGTGCGTGTGCGGAGTGTGGGTGTGGAGTGTGGGTGTGGAGTGTGGGTGTGGAGTGAGCGTACGGAGTGTGGGTGTGAAGTGTGGGTGCGAAGTGCGAGTGTGGAGTGTGGGTGTGGAGTGTGGGTGTGAAGTGTGGGTGCGGAGTGAGCGTGTGGAGTGCGCTTGCGGAGTGCATTTGCTGGGGAATCGCTGCAACTGAATGCGGTGATTATTGTATACGTTTTCGAAATGAAATATTAACCCATAGTATAAAAGATGACATCACAAATGTGTCATCAGCCGTATTTACTCTCGAATGCAGTGGTTGGAAATTCGGATCAATCAATCGATTATATTATATCATCGTAAGGACCGAATTCAGAACTATAATTCGCGGCCAAGCTATTTCTATAGCAAAGAACTAATCGAAGACTACATTAAAGTTCGAGAGCAATCTATAACTAGGCCATAGTAGAGTAAGGCCCACCCCTTCCCCCCATCCCCCGAGAGTGCATTCATCATATGGTGAATGCAAATTCTACAGCGACAATTATATATTAAGGATACGCATGGCGAGTTTAATAAAATTATATAAAAGTATCGTCTCATATTACATAACAATTTAGGCAAGTTCAAGAGTATATTAGTATTTTAATTAGTCTCGATAGATTATGTAATTACATCAATTTACACGTGGCCTTATTATAAATATTAAGTAATTAGTAATTCATAATTACTTACTTTATCTAGAATCTCCCTAGCAACTTTTTTACGTCCATCTTCGATTAAGAGCCGTACGAATTTTCTATTCAATGAAAAATAGAATTCATATATTAATATACTAAACATAGCCTACGATATATAAATGTACACGTGTGCAAATGTTCATGAACATATCATAATAGCTTATATTATTTATGATAGAACAATAATTTAATAATTTTGTAATCAAAAATGATGTATTAAAACTTAACATTAACAAAAATAAAGTTGAATATTTGAACATTTTAATAAAATCAACAAATAAACTAACATTTAAACAAAATTAATAAATAAATATATTATCATGTATATATATCATAAATAAAGTATCAAAAAAACTGTATTCGGGGGCTTTGAAAACATAAAACCCCACTATTTAAAAATATTTAATCATATTACCAGTTAAAATTAATCTTTTGTGTAGCCTAATTTGATCTATAATTTGATTAGTTAATTAGTATTTAATTGTCAGCAATAATAATATTGTTTAATAAAATATATCTAATTTATACGTATTGTATAAATAATAGTAGTTGTATGAAATATATTATAAATTATAATTTTGGAAATTTCTAAAGTTAAAAATAATATTTAATTTCTTTAAAATTAAAATATGCAATGACGATCATTATGAATTTTGAAAGTCAGATGTTTAAAACAACAATACTATTATGATAATTATATTCAAATCAATAATAATTGCAGTCGAATATGCACAAATGTTAGTCTGTCAAAAATAAACAAGGATTACATTTAAATAAATAAGATAAAGTACAAAAAATATTTGTAAACTTTGGTGATGGTAAACGAAAAGTATTATTTTATAAAACAATTGAAAACATTATTTATTTAAATAAACTCTTCAAAAAATATAGATTTATATTTTGTATGATGATCTTCTATGCTTATTAATAATATATATATATATACTGATAGAAGACCATTATTAATATCATTTTGCAACAACAACCATCATTTTTATTTATTCAATATTATATAACTCGATAAATTAACAGTTTGTTCAATTTTTGCTCAAATAAACTGTTTCGTAGTTACATAATCTGGCATTAATTATCGCCCCGTGTGAATTCTAATATAGATAAGGCCTTAAACGTTTAGAACAGCGTTTCGCAATACCGGAGCCCTACAGGAAATGCCCGATTCGTCCTCGGTACGCGGAATTCTGGCAACTAACGCAGATATTGCATCGTAACTCGTCAACGAC
This sequence comes from Osedax frankpressi, assembly GCA_964035775.1. Lineage (NCBI taxonomy): Eukaryota > Metazoa > Annelida > Polychaeta > Sabellida > Siboglinidae > Osedax > Osedax frankpressi. The sequence goes on from OZ038316.1 coordinate 26,881,136, forward strand.
GATTGGTCGTTTTTCGCGGATCTCACCGGCAGGAAATGTTTGGCGTCTTGGTGGTCGATTGACAGGTGGGAGGAGTCTCGATCAAACTCCGGTTTCTGGTGTTTGTTTGTGTAGATTTGATGTCTAACCGACGACAGAGTGCTGCGGGGATATCGTGAGGTTTACGGCAAGCGTATCAATATTACGCTAATACTATTGTATTCGATTTACGCATCGAGTGATATGATATATAATATAGTATAATAATTTATCGTATAAGAAATATATAAATTCCTGATGTGTATTTATAAATTGTTTAGTTTATTATAATACAACAAGTAGGTATTATATTTTATTATAACTGGTATTTATAGTATTGTATCAATATATAATATGTTTCCGGATGTTCAGATTTAGTAAAGGTAAACAATGGATTTATAATCACTAACATATTAGCAGAAATATGCACGACAAAAGAGTATATTATTGCATGTATACTAATATTTCAAAATAATAAATTTGTCATGGTAAAATCAAAAAATGCCACACGTTACGCTCACGCAAACACCCGCAAACTATGCTTTCTTATTTAGAATTAACTTGTATTATTATATTACAATCACTTAGTATATTATAGTTCTAAATAATATATCTCTATATTAATACAAAAATTTCTATGTATATTTAAAAAATATATTTTTCAAAATTTGAGTAAATTAATTATAGAAATTAAAAAGTTAGTTGACCTATTACCATTCATAATATAAATTATGTACTATTAATAATATAAATCTATATGTTATAAAACATCTATTACATAAAGTATTAGATGAGATTCAAAATCATTTAAAATTGCATTATTAAATAATTGTATTATGATCATTTTAGTTTTATAAAATTATAAGACCGTACTATAACATATTAACTATTATAGTAACTAAACGAACACAGGCGTTAATGATTTAACGTAAACATTATAAGTGTTATTAAATAAACTATATAACTTTATATTATTCATAATTTTTATATATTGTATAGGTTCACAGTTCAAAGACAATGCAATGATAATAAACTAGATAATCACGTACTTTTCTATATATTTATATTATATAGTGTAATATGTTTAATATACATATCAATTAAATAACTCATTGTAATTCTATGTAATTAATTTTTTAGTATCAAAATTTATTTAATAATTTTAATTTAATAATTCTATGTGACAATAGTATTCAACTTCCAGCTATACATATCTCGTAAGTTTTATATGTTCAATAATGATATTCGAAATGATCTATTGAGCCAATAGAGTAATTGTTAATATACGTCTATAAATTAACACAAACACATAGACTCGAACGTAATCAGAATTACTACATATCGGAATGAAAGATAATATCAGTTGATCGTTGCGGTTATATTCAAATAAACGGTATTATCTACACACTGTATTAAATGTTGTGCTCGTTTTATTCGCTTATAATTTTAGATTAAATTTGCATAATATAAAATTATTTGATATTTATTCAAATACTTTTTTTATAAATTATTTATAATATTTAGGTGTTATATTTTAAAACTTTATTATTACATTGCTATATACATATGTACAATAGGGTATCTTGTTATATCATATCATTTACTTATGCCGTAATAATTATTTAAAATATTAATTAAGAATATTAAATATATAAATGAATCACGAGGCAATATTTATACTATTATAATGAACATAATGATTATATCACATTGAGAAATAATTGTAACCATATAATATTAGGCATTATATATTTATATAATATAACATTATTATTATTTAATATATATATCAAAATTTGTCATAAATTATATTATTAGAATTTGTAATGAATAATTTGTAATATTTCTTAAAATAAATATGATACTTTTTTCTACTTTAAAAAAAATAATTTTTTTTACAGTTTAGGTAATTTGAAGTAACTCAGATTGAAGAACATTAATTTGAAAAGGCAAATTTCATTATGGTAAATTCAGTAACAATTTATTATATTAATTAAATATTTTAATACTATGATATTACAGCATTTACTATTACTACATTTCTGTAAATTTCCTGGGATTTAGGTGATTTCGTTATTTGCATTGCATTATTTCTTTTATATTGATGTAATACATGAACAGATTTTATAAAACCATTATATCGCTCTATTTCTGGGTATGAATTTAGTCTATGAGTAAAATGTAATATTACATAGCATATTACATAACATTAATAAATAGCATTAAATCAGACATTATTATGTTTGTAAATATTTCCATAAAAATATATAATTACCGTGGTCAATAATATTTAAAACAATTGAATCTAATTTGATAGCGATTAATACGGATTAGTTTAAATTTAAAATATATCGTCAGAAAATACAACCATATATATGTACATAGATGTCAAAACAATTAGTTTTAGAATTGTGATCGATGGAATCGGTATAGCAAATGTTTGCTGAATTCCAATTTACTCAACGGACTGCGTAACAAAATAGTATTTATATTCCCGCGACAAATATTCACCGTACGGTAATTTTCGACTCTAACAAACCGACCAGGAGTTCCCGTTCAACACGAAACTGCCGGCGGATTACGACGCCAGCAAACCTCACCCGTTTGCCTTCCCTCCCGTGAACCGAACGCCTTCGCAAACGTCGGCGTCGGCGTCGTCCTCGTCCTCGTCGTCGCGCTTCAAACGTCAGGGCGCGGCTTCGAGCGACGTCGACGCCACCTCCTCAGAACGCAACGGAGTGTCGAATCGCGAGGCCGCCAAAACTTTGGCGCTGCGAACGCTGCTACGCGATCGACTCGAGCAACAGCGAACGGGAGCCCCGGCGCCTCGACGAGCCGCCACCGTGGCGTCGAGGAAGGCGGAGCTCAAGCGTCTGGCGCGCGAAGCTCGCGTCGGCGACGCCGTCGAATCGCCGTCCTCCGCCGCCGCCGTAGCGACGATCGAACCCTCGATCGCGGGGCTCGCGAACTCCGCCGTCGCGGGGCTTCGGAACATCGGCGACTCCGAGGACGCCGACGGCGTCGAGGACGACGACGACGACGACACCCGGAAGATCCGCGGCGAGGTGTTCCAGCAACAGGAGCAACGACGTCAATTCGCCAAGAAACTGTTCGACCAACGCATGCTGGTCCAGCAACAGCAGGCCAAGAACCTCGCGTCGGCGAATCCGACGTCGAATCCGACGTCGAATCCGCTCCGGCAACGCGAAATTCAGTTGATGTCGGTGGTGAAACCTCGGTCGAACGACACTCAATCCGCCCACCAGTTGTACGTCAAGAGCCAGTCGATGCGCTTGAAGCCGATGCTCCGCGAGAGAGACTTCGTCGAGGTGAAGGTCTACGACGTCGACACTAAACGACTCAAGGTTCGCGTCGCATGGTTTGCATGTACGCGATAGAACGCGCTTGATTACTGTTCTACGCCTTTTTAGATGATAAAGATTCAAACCCCTCCCGGTTCGGCGAATATGAACAAGGATTTAGTTATTAATACGAATATTAAAACAGGAAAGGTTTACATGAGCTTTACGTGAGATGTTGTATCAATTTATATCATTAATAAAGTAGGCATTACGCATCTAATTGAATCTATTATCTAATATAATCATATATCAATATTTTTGATAAGAATAAATATAAGATGTAAATAGGTTTAAAGTTGATTTATTAAAATTAAAATATTTATAGACTTATTTATAGGTATTTTATTTCTTTATTACAAATATTGTTTTCGCAGTTTTCTATGCACATTTAATATCGATAATATATAAACAAAGAAGTCGAATTAATAGTTAACAATGCTACATCCGCGAAACTACTCCTCGCAGCCCGACCAATCACTATGTAAACCAATTCTAAAGTCGTTGCTCAGTGAAAATGTTCTGCAGAACGCCAACGTTAAAATGGTGTCGGTGTTGAACCCGGTAGCGGACGGCAGCATTTCCGTGACCTCGGAATTCCGCCAACTCGCCGACGACGTCGACGTCGACGCCGACGCGACTCCGTCGAAACGCTCGACGCTGAAACGCTCGGCGACTCCGTTCGCCAGCACCGCCAACATCGACAACGACACCGACTACAGACCCTACAGCGCGGCCACCATGCGCAAACACGCTCGAGCCGCTCGGTCCACCTCCGCTTCGACGCCGTCCCCTCCGAAGGCTTCGGTCGCGAAGTCGACCCCGGCTCCTCGGGTCGTCGTAGTCGCTGCGGCGCCCCACCACCAGTCGTCCGCCAGGAACGCCCGAGCCCCCGCCCGCTACTCGCACGGCGAGGACGACGCTCTACGCACGGCGTTGGCCGCCAGCCAGCGCCACTGGAAGAAGGAACCTCAGCCCGTTGCGCCGCCGATATTCCCGGCGGCGGCGGCGGTGGCGCCACTAGTACACCGTCCGCCGTCGACCGCCTTTACCGTCGTAAACGCCGGCGGGGCCTCGACGCCGTTCGCCTTCAAGAAGCCGAAACCGTTGGCGGCGACGGGAGCGACGCCCCCGCCCCGTTTCGCCGCGCCGTCGAAACCGCCGAGGCCCCGCCCCCAGACCCCGAGCCGCAACGCGATCGCCGCGTCCGCCGGACCCAACGTCGTCTACTGCCGAACTTCCGGCGTTTACAGCATCGCGAAGCCGAACCGAGCCGGAAATTGCTGTTCGACGGTCGACGGAGATTCCGCCGACGAAGCCGAAGGGGGAAGTCCGACGCATCGACGTTACTCGTCGGAGGAGTTTGCGTGCGCCATCTGCGGCCTACGACACACCCAAGGTCACATGGGCGAGCTGTTCGGACCCATGGACCACACCGGAGGTTTGAGCCCACCGCGAGATATCGAGAAATCCTTTTTGTGAAACGTTTGAATGCGAAATATTAGAAATATTAGAAAACTAAGCGCGTAGAAATAATGTGAATACTGAAATTACCCGCATAGTTTATAATACACATAGTTTGCCGAGCTCTCGCTAAACCAGTAGGTGGCGTAACTAACGAATCTTCGCTACCTAGTACGCGGAGTAATCGTAGCATAGTAAACATATCTCGACACTCTCCTCGACCTGCAATAGTTTCTCCGATGTAATACCAATCAACGGTCTCCCCGTCCGCAGAATTGGGCGACGTCGAGTTATGGGTCCACGGGGACTGCATCGTCTGGAGCCCCGAGGTCTACATGCAGCCGGATGGGTCGGTTCGAGGTCTCGTCGAAGCCGTGCGAGCCTGTAGGGCGCGCCTTTGCTCCGTCTGCGGGAAACGGGGCGCCAGCGTCGATTGCTGCTACCCGAAGTGTCCGGAACGCTTCCACCTGCAGTGCGCGATCAACAAAAGTTCGTAGTACGCTCACCAGGCGGCGCCAGACTAACGCGCCAGTATTACGTTGTCCACTTCGTCTGCGCAGCTTATACGCTATATAGAGTATATAGCGTATAATGCGTATATAGTATAGCGTATTAGAGTATATAGAGTATATAGTATGGAGTATATAGAGTATATAGCGTATAATGCGTATATAGTATAGCGTATTAGAGTATATAGAGTATATAGTATGGAGTATATAGAGTATATAGCGTATATAGTGTATATAGTATAGAGTATATAGCGTATATAGCGTATATAGCGTATATAGCGTATATAGAGTATATAGTATAGTGTATATAAAGTATATAGCGTATATAGTATAGTGTATATAGTATAGCGTGTATAGTATAGCGTATATAGTATAGCGTATATAGCGTATATAGAGTATATAGCATATATAGTGTATATAGCGTATATAGAGTATATAGCATATATAGTATAGCGTATATAGCGTATATAGTGTATATAGCGTATATACAGTATATAGTGTATATAGCGTATATACAGTATATAGAGTATATAGCGTATATAGAGTATATACAGTATATAGAGTATATAGAGTATATAGTGTATATACAGTATATAGAGTATATAGCGTATATAGAGTATATACAGTATATAGAGTATATAGAGTATATAGTGTATATACAGTATATAGAGTATATAGCGTATATAGAGTATATACAGTATATAGAGTATATAGAGTATATAGTGTATATACAGTATATAGAGTATATAGCGTATATAGTGTTAACCGTCGTGTAGATTATATCTTTCGTTACATTTACGTCGACTAAATATATCTTCACGTAATTCGTGTTTTATTCAGAATTCGTTGTTTAATATATTTTAAGGTCAAAATGGCATCAAGTAAATTGAACTGTTGTAACAACTTAGAAATTGTATTTTTAGTTTAAAATCCGATTCAAAACAACTTTAATCAAATTACAGAATGCCGAATCGATCGCAGGAAGTTCACTATATTCTGCGACCATCATCCAGTTAGTTGTTGTACGAAAACCTAACTAGATAAGTTATAATCTCGCATGTATCTAGTTGATTATATACAGAATGAAAATACCCATTCAAATATCTATAAAATTAGTAATTCCACGCTGATGTTCACAGAAATCTAAGAAACACGTAGTTAGTCGTTCAGCCACAGAACTCGGTAACAAGTCCAAACAATACCAGACACCAAGCCACAAAATAACCTGCTAACAAATGAATTTTGCACCACATTTTTATTCTCTATAATACATATATTTTTACTATATTTCAATACATTAATTAGCATTATAATTTCGCCTTTTTATTCAAATTATTATTACCGGTTTTATTCGGGTTTTGTAGTATTTCGACATATTAAAATAAGTTGGATGTCAGGTCGTGTTGATATATTGAAATTATGATTTTTACTATAACATTAGTGATCTCACTATAAAGAAGGCAACCAATCAATGTTATGTAACTCTATAATTTACAGTTAAATTCATACCATATCTTGTAACCACAAATATATTACGTTATATAATACCACAAATATATTACATTATATAATACCACAAATATATTACATTATATAATACCACAAATATATTACATTATATAATACCACAAATATATAACATTATATAATACCACAAATATATTACGTTATATAATACCACAAATATATTACATTCTTAGACAATCAAAATATATTGGAATATTAAAATCTAGAACATATTTAAACAAACCTTTTTAATTCATTTTTTACTTTAATATTAATTGTTCTATATTACCTACAACTCTTATATTTGCATCCCTAATATCACAATATTTGAATAATTAATTTAATTAATTAATTTGCTTTTTTATAAAATTGATTTGAATTAAATATATTTGGAGAATCATGAAGTTTTAAACTTGAAGTCCTTCTCTAATTGGCAATACGTTATCTAATGGCTTTTACTAGTAAACATTGTATATAATTATATAATGAAAATATTCTATTATTGGACTTATACCCTTTTAAGCAAAATCAAACAGCTGATTTTTTAGAGTGGTGATTAATAATCGGCTAGACAGAAACATACTTAAATCATATAGTTGTGAATGCCCCTAGATCAATATTTAATAGGAAAATATTCATTTTATGAATTTTTTGAAAACATCAAAACAATATTTTGAGATTCAGATGTAAAATATTTATTTTTACTTTATATGTTATGTAATAACATAATTGTGTACTTCAAATTCATGTGATTAACTAAGAAAATATAGGTTTTATAGAAACTCTTAAAAAACAACTGCTATTAAAATAATATAAATATATTAATTATACATATCTATATGATTTTGCATAAATATGAGAAAAATATAAAATATTTCTGATTCTTTAGTTAGAAAATCAATTTAAATTCAATATAAATAAGATCAAAAGATTAAAACATAAAAAATATATTTATTAAAAAGATATAAATTACGCTCGAATATAAAAAATATATTTTGAAATTTGTGAGTTACGTCATCGTAAAATGCAGAGTTTAATGATTCATACATTCATGTCTTCCTTAGTCTGCATTCCATTGGCCAACGAATCCGATTGTTTCAGCGGAATTGATTCATTTTCTCCAGCTTTGTATTTATTATCAAGCGAGATCACTTCAGTCTCTTGGATCGACTTGTTGGTCTTGGTGAGTAGCCTGGGTCCGCTTACAGCTATACCAATGGCCCCCAAAGGGGCGGTGATTAGGATTACAAGTACCGCTATCGTCAACACCTGTCAATCAAAACCTCGGCTATAGCATTAATGGAAGTTAAATGCAATTGCTGTTTTGTAATAGGTGTATATGCAAGTTAAAGACCAGTTCGCAAATATTTCAATTGGATATTCTTGAAATAAATTTCTACTCCAGCATTTTAGCTAGTAATTCTAGTAATTCCTCGATCAATTATTTGGAGTGAACCGGACTTTATTAATAAGAATTGCTTTTATTGCCACTTTAAATTTTATTTTAATCTTATTTACTTAAATTTTATTTAACATATATGTATCTCAATAGTTAATTAAATCATTGATATAAAGATTTGAATACCTTAAGTCCATATTCTTGTATTTCTGGAGACATATTTTTATTTCGTGCGGTATCCAGGGAGACAGATCCTATAGCAGCCTGATAAATGATATGAAATTAATACATATGTAATGTCCAGTCAGTTAATTAATGAAGAGGATATTTTCATTTGAAATGGAATAGTAAATTATAGATTTTCTAATTGACTAATATATATTAGATATATTTACTAATATACCTAATAATGTTAAAATTATTATTAAATGGGTATAATTATTAATTCAATTCAATTCAAGAATTATTCTATAATTAAAAAAAGTTTATTCTATTTACCTAAAAAGAATTTAATAATTTAAAAGAAAAGTATGTACTGCAATTCAAATACAGTTATATATTAAATATATATTTATATTTAATAATAATTAAAAATTAGTAATTACATAAGAATTTATAATATTCACATCATCTTGTTTCTTCCCAAGAAACTATTCAGATAATTTTATACTTTTTTGTTATATAATAAAAGTGAAAATATATTTTATTTGAATTACAAATATATTATATTTTTTTTTATTTAAAATAATTATATAATATTTTATAATAATCATATTATCGGTTTCATAATCATATATTGTTTCTTAGGTTGGTATACATAAATATACAAATATATAAATTACAATATATTATATTATAATATAAATTACTTTTCTATTATTATAAAATGACTATAAATACTGAAAACTATATAATAAATTATTAAGGTGATTTCATTATTTATATTGTGTAATAATGTTTATAATAAATATTAAATATTTTATATAATAATTACATAAATCTATTGTAGTGGGTATTTAGTAAATATGAGTACATTTATCATACACAATTTATTAATTAATTTATATATATATCAACTATAGTTGGCAAATTTATTTAAATTTAAATAAATTCTATAATAATTTCATCATTTGCATATGTATATATATATATTTACTTCTAATATGCATATATGAACAAATATCATATAAGAAACCAACAAAACAGTGATGTGAACCAATAAATGAAATAACCTGGATGGTTGTATAATTCATATAATTCATGTATATACTGACAAATACAATTAAAAGAAATTAAAAGTGCCAACAATTAAATTACCTGGATTGTTTGCTGGGTGGGCACCCAAACAAACATTTAAGCAATTTGATTTTTTTTAGTTTTCTTATTAAATAAAAGTGAATATATTTTTAATTGAATATAAAATATATTATATACAAATTTATGATATTTACATAAATCTGATTTCATCTCATCTCAAGAAACCAGATAATGTAATTATAATTAAATAACTAAAGCATAAATAAACTCGATTGTATCATTAAGAATAGTGGGGTTTGAATAAGCAGGTTATAAAAAAACCATTGTCATGTTGTCAAATATGACAAGCTCTCAATAGTTACCATATTCAATACATATTTAAATATGATGAAATACATGCCATTTAAAAACTTATTATTATAACATGTCAATTTATTTTATATAGGAATATAAATATTAGTTAAAAAATATTTATTGATTTATTATCGAAATATAATATTATTAGTTAAGTAGCTTTAGTTAATAGGTTAATAGTTAATAGGTTGATATAATATAAATCGAAGTACTTAATTTAGGTCATGCCAGACTACTTTTATTCGGAGGGGTTATACTATGGTACAAAGAGTGGGTCAGATTGGTTTATTGAACCCAGGTTTTTATTTTGGCGCAAAAACCCCACGCTACAAAGAATGGAATAGGCTGGGTTAAAAATACGGGTTTGACCCGCGGAGGTGACCTCCAGAGGCCTAACACCGCCTGCGCTATTTCACTACTCCCGTAACCTGCACGGTGGCCTTGGGCAGCCAGGCTATTGTGATGAACAGACGCTCCTTGATGTTTAAGTTGGTGCCTAGAACCGCCAGATAGCTCGCCGCCAGTCTAAACACAATGCCGATGCAGAGTACGGCCACGCCCATCGCTGTCGAGAGAGTAGAGTACTCTTTAAGATTACGATTACATATCGGACACGATCATAGGGATTATATGAATGCCAAGGACGTTGCAAGGACATCTGACGTTAGTTAATGTTAATATTACGAGTTATCGATATCATTATTAATATGTCTACCAAATATGGAATCAAAGCATTATAACGTAATGAATACGATATGAATTACATTTATGTTGGTAATATCAATATTTCATATTAGTTCGGGAAATATGAGAGAATACAAAATATTGACACCAAAAGGTAGAGGGATAGGGAAAGTGTGGAAATCTGCAGCTGTGAGTGGACGAATGCCTACTTTGTAGTCTACACTGAATACAGGCCAACCAGCTATAATCTAACACTAACTAAATGCTCACGCCGTACAATAAGTACGCTATACTATTGAGTACATAAGTATTTTATTGAGTACATAAGTACCTATGGTATTTGTATCGACATGCATGATGTCGATTTCGGCTCCGATGAGTCCAAAAAGGAGAGGTTGGAAGAAAAGCCACACGACGCTAGAGATCTTTACGACGTCCATCTTAATCGGGGTTCAAACGGTCAAATAGGGTCAAAAATGAAATCAACGACTGTCTACTCATCGAGTATTAACATGGTAATCGACATATGAATAATAACTTCTAATAATTATTAGAATAGGAATAATTAAAATATTTATATTCCTCGTCGATGGAAATCCTATCTTGACCTCGACGTGAAACGTTATGAGGAGAACTGACCACTTCTCCCTTGTTGATCTGCGCTCTCCACCCATAGGCGGCGACGAATGCAAAAGTCAGGCAGCCGAGAGGTCCGGCGCCGGCGAGTTCAAACTGCTGCGACCCAAAGGTCACGAGTAACCCGCCTCCAAACAAGGTCACACACTGGTAGAGGGTACGGTGCTCCTGGGCACGAGGGGGAGTGGGAAGTGAGATGGGCACGGGTCGTAGTTTGTTTCGGTATTTTGGGAGTCGGAGAGTGTGGAAAACGATTAGAGGTGGTTTAAGATTAGGATGCGACCCAGGTTAGGTGTTGAAGCCACTGGAGAAGGAGAACGTCGGCATCGGACAACGGTGGCGAGGTCGAGGTCGAAGTCAAGTAACGCGTTTTGATAATCGAAACATTTTACGTATCCAAACGATTGCGATTGGTTGAAAATTGGTCGCATGTCAATTTGGTGTTCGTTACGCAAAGCTTGCATTTGCGCAACTTACGCTGTTCTTCGGCGGTAGGTACCAGCAGATGAACCCCAACACGGAGCCGTAGGTGACGCCGGCCACCGCCTCCAGGGGACCCTTTAGGATTGTCAACGCGACGTTACCTATAGATAGTCCGGCGTGGGATTAGGTGGAGTCGAAGTGGAGTGGAAGTGGGGTCGAAGTGGGGTCGAAGTGGGTTCGAAGTGGGGTCGAAGTGGGAACGGTGTGAGAGGGTCGCGGTTTGTTTGAACAGCAGAGAGTCAGTCTCGCGTTCGAATGGATTGGATGCAGGTCAGCGGGTCAATCGGGAGTACCAGCGACGAGTGTAAAGCTGAAATCGACTAGGGCCTCTGTCGGACATTATCGTAAACCAAAGCCCCACAAAAACCAACGACACGGAGGATGATGTTTGGTGCAAGTGAGTGATTTAGATGATGTAAATTGCGTTTATTAATAAACCACGACATTAATCACGCGATTCGATGACAATGCCGGGAGGAAATTATTAATTAGGCTATGAGCTAAAACAATAAACCCTGGAATGAAATACGGGAGCCGCGTAAAACAAAACCTTGCGAGAAAACAATGCCCAAAAGAATGCCAAATCCTGAAATTGCTAAAACGTCATCAATACTCGACGCAGCAATTACTAAAGTCGGAATGCCCTTGTTCAATCCTGTTGCAGTTTATGTCACTTATTAATTATGTATTTTAAAGATAAATATAATAGATAAATATCAAAGAGAAATGGATAAATAGAAATTAATGAATATGGGATTGAATTTATGAAAGTAGCAAACTTAAAATAAAAAGGTGAGAGAAGATGAATGCAAGGAAAGAAGAAGAATGAGGGAAATATATAAAGCGAGTTGAACCATATCCTCGTTCAGAAAGACTCAGCATACTCGGAACCACAACAGCGGGAGACACAGCTGACAACACAAATCTGAAAGTGGTTCAAACGATTAATAAATACCGTGAATCCATTGGAAATACTTTGCGCAGCGAAAAGAATGCACGAGAAGAAAAGAAAATGACTTCAATTCGAATAAAAACAATAATAGAATTGATAACATATTTTAAATGATTAATCAGCAATTATTGCTAATAAATATTGTTATTCTAATGAAACATGATTGTATAATATTATATGCAAATTTTCAACTATTTTTACATTCTATTGTATAAAGTATCGATTACATCAATTACAATATTCGTAAATACAAAACAAAGATAACAGTAAATAATTGAATTCTCGTAAGAGTAATTATTAAAATAGTCATTTTATGACTTATGGACAAGTAATACCACACCACACACAACACACACACCACACCACACTACACCACACCACACCACACACAACACACACACCACACCATACCACACTATACCACACCACACCATACCACACTACACCACACCACACCACACTACACCACACCACACCACACCACACCACACCACACCACACCACAACACACCACACCACACCACACCACACTACACCACATTACACTACACTACACCACACCACACTACACCACACTACACCACACCACACCACACCATACCACACTACACTACACCACACTACACTACAGCATACCACACCACACCACACCACACCACACCACACCACACTACACTACAGCATACCACACCACACCACACCACACCACACCACACTACACTACACTACACCACACCACACCACACCACACCACACCACACCACACCACACCACACCACACCACACTACACCACACCACACCACACCACACTACACTACACTACAGCATACCACACCACACCACACTACACTACAGCATACCACACCACACCACACCACACACACCACACCATACCACACTCTACCACACCACACTACACCACACCACACCACACCACACCACACCACACCACACCACACCCCACAACACCACACCACACCACACCACACCACACCACACCACACTACACTACAGCATACCACACCACACCATACCACACCACACCACACCACACCACACCACACCACACCACACCACACCACACCACACCACACCACACCACACCACACCACACCACAACACACCACACCACACCACACCACACTACACCACATTACACTACACTACACCACACCACACTACACCACACTACACCACACCACACCACACCATACCACACTACACTACACCACACTACACTACAGCATACCACACCACACCACACCACACCACACCACACCACACCACACTACACTACACTACACCACACCACACCACACCACACCACACCACACCACACCACACCACACCACACTACAGCATACCACACCACACCACACTACACCACACCACACCACACCACACCACACCACACCACACCACACCACACCACACCACACCACACCACACCACACCACACCACACCCCACAACACCACACCACACCACACCACACCACACCACACTACACTACAGCATACCACACCACACCATACCACACCACACCACACCACACCACACCACACTACACTACACTACACCACACCACACCACACCACACCACACCACACTACACTACACCACACCACACCACACCACACCACACCCCACAACACCACACCGCACCACACCACACCACACCACACCACACCACACTACACTACAGCATACCACACCACACCACACCACACCACACCACACCACACTACACCACACCGCACCCCACAACACCACACCACACCACACCACACTACACCACACCACACCACACCACACCACACCACACCACACCACAACACACCACACCACACCACACCACACTACACCACATTACACTACACTACACCACACCACACTACACCATACCACACTACACTACACCACACTACACTACAGCATACCACACCACACCACACCACACCACACCACACCACACCACACCACACCACACCACACCACACCACACCACACCACACCCCACAACACCACACCACACCACACCACACCACACCACACCACACTACACTACAGCATACCACACCACACCATACCACACCACACCACACCACACCACACCACACCACACCACACCACACCACACCACACCCCACAACACCACACCACACCACACCATACCACACCACACCACACTACAGCATACCACACCACACCACACCACACCACACCACACTACACTACAGCATACCACACCACACCATACCACACCACACCACACCACACCACACCACACCACACCACACCACACCACACCACACCACACCACACCACACCACACCACACTACAGCATACCACACCACACCACACCACACTACACCACATTACACTACACTACAGCATACCACACCACACCACACTACACTACAGCATACCACACCACACCACACCACACACACCACACCATACCACACTCTACCACACCACACTACACCACACCACACCACACCACACCACACCACACCACACCACACCCCACAACACCACACCACACCACACCACACCACACCACACCACACCACACCACACCACACCACACCACACCACACTACAGCATACCACACCACACCACACCACACTACACCACATTACACTACACTACACCACACCACACCACACCACACCACACAACACCACACCGCACCACACCACACCACACCACACCACACCACACTACACTACAGCATACCACACCACACCACACCACACCACACCACACCACACTACACCACACCACACCACACCACACCACACCACACCACACCACACTACACCACACCGCACCCCACAACACCACACCGCACCACACCACACCACACCACACCACACCCCACAACACCACACCGCACCACACCACACCACACCACACCACACCACACTACACCACATTACACTACACCACACCACACCACACCACACCACACCACACCACACCACACCACACTACACCACACCGCACCACACCACACCACACCACACCACACCACACTACACTACAGCATACCACACCACACCACACCACACCACACAACACCACACCGCACCACACCACACCCCACAACACCACACCGCACCACACCACACCACACCACACCACACCACACCACACTACACTACACCACACCACACCACACCACACCACACACAACACACACACCACACCACACTACACCACACTACACCACACCACACTACACTACACCACATTACACTACACTACACCACACCACACCACACCACACCACACAACACCACACCGCACCACACCACACCACACCACACCACACCACACTACACTACAGCATACCACACCACACCACACCACACCACACCACACCACACCACACCACACCACACCACACCACACCGCACCCCACAACACCACACCACACCACACCACACCACACCACACCCCACAACACCACACCGCACCACACCACACCACACCACACCACACCACACCACACCACACCACACTACACCACACTACACCACATTACACTACACTACACCACACCGCACCACACCACACCACACCACACCACACCACACTACACTACAGCATACCACACCACACCACACCACACTACACCACACCACACCACACCACACCACACCGCACCCCACAACACCACACTACACCACACCACACCACACCACACCACACCACACCCCACAACACCACACCGCACCACACCACACCACACCACACCACACCACACCACACTACACTACACCACACCACACCACACCACACCACACACAACACACACACCACACCACACTACACCACACTACACCACACCACACTACACTACACCACACTACACCACACTACACCAAACTACACCACACCACACTACACTACACTAAACTACACTACACTACACCACACTACACCATACCACACCACACCACACCACACCACACTACACCACACGATAAGACACCACACTACACCACACCACACCACACCACACTACACTACACCACACCACACCACACCATAGCATACCACACGATATGACACCACACCACACCACACCACACTACACTACACCACACTACACCACACCACACCAGTAATACATCAAAGGCGCCTACTACAAAGGCTATACTAGTCTGCACATGTCAATAATATAAGATAAGATAAATTTATATAATAAGATTGTATAGAGATAATAAATATCTACAAATGAATGCGAGTCTATTTATAGATATGGAATGTCTACCGATTACTTTTGAGTGAAATTCGTTCATAATCACAAATCAAAAGTAAGTCCGCACCCAAAGAGGGCGGGGCTTACCCAAGGAAGTACTCGTGTTCTCGATATTGAAGCTCTACAGGGGAGTAAACACCAGGTCTGAAGTAAACTGAATAGTGACATGGGGATGTGTACATTACCATGGGACCCAAGTCCCGTGGCTTGAGGTAGAATAATTCTAACCAAATCGATATCCAGGAGAGTATTTACAGGAAGTTACAGTTAAGATACGGGATATTCGTGATACTCTGGCAACCAGGAAGGTCAAAGGTCATCCCGATACCGAGGTGGAGGATGTACTAACCCCATCAGTATTCCCCAGGTCCAGGGCAGCCCCAACAGGAAGTGGGAGGTAATAGCGCAACAGAACGTCTCGACTAGACAAGGGATGAACGCTAGACGGAGCACCACAAATGACAATTTCTTTAATGCCACCGGGTCCAAGCCGAGACCCGCCCGCGTCAAAATCACCACAAGTGCTATGGTGCTGGTGGGGTTGGGGTAGGGGCGGGATGATGTTTAATGACTGCCCTTACTATGGTGCAGGTGGGGTGGGGTGGTGTTTAATGACTGCCCTTACTATGGTGATAGTAGGGGTGGGGTGGTGTTTAATGACTGCCCTTACTATGGTGCAGGTGGGGTGGGTGGTGTTTAATGACTGCCCTTACTATGATGCTGGTAGGGTGGAGGTAGTGTTTAATGACTGCCCTTACTATGGTGATAGTAGGGGTGGGGTGGTGTTTAATGAATTCCCTTACTATGGTGCTGGTGGGGTTGTGGTGGGGGTGGTGTTTAATGACTGCCCTTACTATGGTGCTGGTGGGGTTGTGGTGGGGGTGGTGTTTAATGACTGCCCTTACTATGGTGCTGGTGGAGTTGGGTGGGGGTAGGGTGGTGTTTAATGACTGCCCTTATTATGGTGCTGGTGGGGGTGGGGTGGTGTTTAATGACTGCCCTTACTATGGTGCTGGTGGGGTTGGGGTTGGGGTGGGGTGGTGTTTAATTAATTCCCTTACTATGGTGCTGGTGGGGGTGGGGTGATGTTTAATGACTGCCCTTACTATGGTGCTGGTGTGGGTGGGGTGGTGTTTAATGACTGCCTTTACTATGGTGCTGGTAGGGTGGAGGTGGTGTTTAATGACTGCCCTTACTATGGTGCTGGTGTGGGTGGGGTGGTGTTTAATGACTGCCCTTACTATGGTGCTGGTAGGGTGGAGGTGGTGTTTAATGACTGCCCCTATGGTGCTGGTAGGGGTAGGGGTGGGGGTGGGGTGTGTTTAATGAATGCCCTTACTATGGTGCTGGTGGGGTGGAGGTGGTGTTTAATGACTGCCCTTACTATGATGCTGGTGGAGTTGGGTGGGGGTAGGGTGGTGTTTAATGACTGCCCTTATTATGGTGCTGGTGGGGGTGGGGTGGTGTTTAATTAATTCCCTTACTATGGTGCTGGTGGGGGTGGGGTGATGTTTAATGACTGCCCTTATTATGGTGCTGGTAGGGTGGAGGTGGTGTTTAATGACTGCTCTTACTATGGTGCTGATGGGGGTGGGGTGGTGTTTAATGACTGCCTTACTTTGGTGCTGGTGGGGGTTGGGGTGGTGTTTAATGACTGCCCTTACTATGGTGCTGGTAAGGTGGAGGTGGTGTTTAATGACTGCCCTTACTATGGTGCTGGTGGGGGTGGGGTGGTGTTTAATGACTGCCCTTACTATGGTGCTGGTAGGGTGGAGGTGGTGTTTAATGACTGCCCTTACTATGGTGCTGGTGGGGTGGGGTGGTGTTTAATGACTGCCCTTACTATGGTGCTGGTGGGGGTTGGGGTGGTGTTTAATGACTGCCCTTACTATGGTGCTGGTGGGGTGGGGTGGTGTTTAATGACTGCCCTTACTATGGTGCTGGTGGGGTGGGGTGGTGTTTAATGACTGCCCTTACTATGGTGCTGGTGGGGTGGGGTGGTGTTTAATGACTGCCCTTACTATGGTGCTGGTGGGGGTTGGGGTGGTGTTTAATGACTGCCCTTACTATGGTGCTGGTGGGGTGGGGTGGTGTTTAATGACTGCCCTTACTATGGTGCTGGTGGGGTTGGGGTGGTGTTTAATGACTGCCCTTACTATGGTGCTGGTGGGGTGGGGTGGTGTTTAATGACTGCCCTTACTATGGTGCTGGTGGGGTGGGGTGGTGTTTAATGACTGCCCTTACTATGGTGCTGGTGGGGGTTGGGGTGGTGTTTAATGACTGCCCTTACTATGGTGCTGGTGGGGTGGGGTGGTGTTTAATGACTGCCCTTACTATGGTGCTGGTGGGGTTGGGGTGGGGGTGGGGTGGTGTTTAATGACTGCCCTTACAATGGTGCTGGTGGGGGTGGGGTGGTGTTTAATGACTGCCCTTACTATGGTGCTGGTGGGGTGGGGTGGTGTTTAATGACTGCTCTTACTATGGTGCTGGTGGGGTGGGGTGGTGTTTAATGACTGCCCTTACAATGGTGCTGGTGGGGGTGGGGTGGTGTTTAATGATTGCCCTTACTATGGTGCTGGTGGGGTAGAGGTGGTGTTTAATGACTGCCTTTACTATGGTGCTGGTGGGGTTGGGGTGGGGTGGGGGGGGGTGTTTAATGACTGCCCTTACAATGGTGCTGGTGGGGTGGAGGTGGTGTTTAATGACTGCCCTTACTATGGTGCTGGTGGGGTTGGGGTGGGGTGGGGTGGTGTTTAATGACTGCCCTTACTATAGTGCTGGTGGGGGTGGGGTGATGTTTAATGACTGCCCTTACTATGGTGCTGGTGTGGGTGGGGTGGTGTTTAATGACTGCCCTTACTATGGTGCTGGTAGGGTGGAGGTGGTGTTTAATGACTGCCCTTACTATGGTGCTGGTGTGGGTGGGGTGGTGTTTAATGACTGCCCTTACTATGGTGCTGGTAGGGTGGAGGTGGTGTTTAATGACTGCCCCTATGGTGCTGGTAGGGGTAGGGGTGGGGGTGGGGTGTGTTTAATGAATGCCCTTACTATGGTGCTGGTGGGGTGGAGGTGGTGTTTAATGACTGCCCTTACTATGATGCTGGTGGAGTTGGGTGGGGGTAGGGTGGTGTTTAATGACTGCCCTTATTATGGTGCTGGTGGGGGTGGGGTGGTGTTTAATTAATTCCCTTACTATGGTGCTGGTGGGGGTGGGGTGATGTTTAATGACTGCCCTTATTATGGTGCTGGTAGGGTGGAGGTGGTGTTTAATGACTGCTCTTACTATGGTGCTGATGGGGGTGGGGTGGTGTTTAATGACTGCCTTACTTTGGTGCTGGTGGGGGTTGGGGTGGTGTTTAATGACTGCCCTTACTATGGTGCTGGTAGGGTGGAGGTGGTGTTTAATGACTGCCCTTACTATGGTGCTGGTGGGGGTGGGGTGGTGTTTAATGACTGCCCTTACTATGGTGCTGGTAGGGTGGAGGTGGTGTTTAATGACTGCCCTTACTATGGTGCTGGTGGGGTGGGGTGGTGTTTAATGACTGCCCTTACTATGGTGCTGGTGGGGGTTGGGGTGGTGTTTAATGACTGCCCTTACTATGGTGCTGGTGGGGTGGGGTGGTGTTTAATGACTGCCCTTACTATGGTGCTGGTGGGGTTGGGGTGGGGGTGGGGTGGTGTTTAATGACTGCCCTTACAATGGTGCTGGTGGGGGTGGGGTGGTGTTTAATGACTGCCCTTACTATGGTGCTGGTGGGGTGGGGTGGTGTTTAATGACTGCCCTTACAATGGTGCTGGTGGGGGTGGGGTGGTGTTTAATGATTGCCCTTACTATGGTGCTGGTGGGGTAGAGGTGGTGTTTAATGACTGCCTTTACTATGGTGCTGGTGGGGTTGGGGTGGGGTGGGGGGGTGTTTAATGACTGCCCTTACAATGGTGCTGGTGGGGTGGAGGTGGTGTTTAATGACTGCCCTTACTATGGTGCTGGTGGGGTTGGGGTGGGGGTGGGGTGGTGTTTAATGACTGCCCTTACTATGGTGCGTGTTGTATTATAGGATGGGGGGTGAGACCTATGGGTGTATGAAGGCGGTGTGCATGCGAATGGGTGGGCGTGTTTCATACCACAAACCGGATGTTAGATGACCATGTTTGGTCAATATCTTTCGCAATATTGATAGTCGGGATAGTTCTCAGACAAACGCCGGTGATCAGCATACCTGCACAGCAGAAGTAAATTACACACACCTGCATACAACCGCGCACACCTACACACACTCGCACACACCTACACACACTCGCACACATATACACACCTCCGCGCACATCTACACTCCCAACTCGCACACCGCTCGCATAACCACTAGTAGTCGGCGGCATACACATGATATCACTATCAAGGCACCAGTCTCACCTACCCAATCGAGTAGTACCCAGTCGAGTAGTACCCAACGACTCAGATTACGTATTTTGTTATGCATGTCCTCGTTGTCCGCCACGGCGGATGTGCGATTTAGTAGCGGATTAAATCGAGCAAACGTACTCACTGACCGCAATACCGTACGGGACACTAACGGGTCTTTGCATGACGTGACAGCCTACCAATATTGATATATCCTTTAAATATGAAATTCTATTGTACTGGAGTTTAAAATAGAATGCGCGGAGATAGGTGGTCAAATATTGGCTAAAGAGTACACATCGGTCACTGACCAGCCTGAATTGGCAATATTATGAATCATCGTGTTTATCATCGTTTATAATATAATTAATATATATGAGTACACTTTCTAAGTACATTCACCTGCACAAGTATAAATATATTACATTGTTTGGTAGATAGTAATATTGATGTCAAGTATTAAATTGGGCAAGAAATAAATGTACTGATCATTTTAAATGAATCTTAATAAATTAATCTAATATAGTTTTATTTATTAAAATAATATGTATTCAAATAAATAGCTACATTGTATTTAAGGCTAAACTATATAAAATTACTTTAATAAATAGAAAAAATCTTCCTAAAATCGAACTATAAAATATTATATTATATTTATATTAAAAGTATGATTACATATACACATATAACATATTACACACACACATATAAAGAATATTATTTATAAATTACAATTATGTTTAATGAATGTTTACGAAAATGGTACAATAGATACAATAGATTATTTACAATCAAATTCTAATATTCAAGCTGGTACCTAAGGTACTAGAATACCGACGTGCATTGTTCAAATGAATACGGCAGAGAAGTGGTCAGTTCTAGGTACTTTCAAGTCTCTTACTACATTAATTATATTCTATTTAATAGTGTACGATATGAAATATATATATTCTCACAATGTACGGATATATTAATACAATAACCTTATTAAATCTAGACTTTATCAAATAATTGATTACATAAATATCAAATAACTTCTCTGAACATTAGAATATTTCTTTTGTTGACACACAAATTAAATTTATTGAATATATTCTTAGATAGCAGCTAGATAGTATTGGTTATATATATATTTATATATATATATATATATATATATATATAAATATATATATATATATATATATATATATATATATATATTTAATAAGTATAATGTATAATGTGTATATAATAAGTATAACTACAATTTCACTAAATTACAATAATATTAATCTATAGCTGTATATGATTTCACACACAACCTCGAACATTATCCTCAAAACCTAAACGTCCGTAACAACTAACCAAGCAGTGCGGGCAGCTTGACCAGTTCCACTAGTTTTCCGGCGACGCTGCAGCTCACAATTAACACGGTCAACGCAAACAGATTGCCGCCGGGCAACGCTTGACCGCCAAACATCGCCCACAGCGTGCCCCAGACGTAGACCAGCGACAAGGCCAGCGTCAGCACGATAGCCACCTGGCGACGAGGGAGGAATTAGAAAACGCGAGCGGTATCTATAATTCTTTTGAGACATTTTTTAATTAAAATTCTATTTATAGAATTTAAAAAAAATGATAATTCTATATATATATTGTTTTAAATACAATTTCTCTGAATAGAGTGTTAAATATAGTAAAAGCGAGATTCAGAATTACTTTACACCAGATTTGAACTAATGAAATCTCACAACGCCGATGTTTGAAATGCGAGCTTAGAAGAACACGAGAGAAGAACATGAGAGAAGAACATGAGAGAAGAACATGAGAGAAGAACAAAAGAGAAGAACATGAGAGAAGAACAAAAGAGAAGAACATGAGAGAAGAACATGAGAGAAGAACATGAGAGAAGAACAAAAGAGAAGAACATGAGAGAAGAACAAAAGAGAAGAACATGAGAGAAGAACATGAGAGAAGAACATGAGAGAAGAACACGAGAGAAGAACATGAGAGAAGAACAAAAGAGAAGAACATGAGAGAAGAACAAAAGAGAAGAACATGAGAGAAGAACATGAGAGAAGAACATGAGAGAAGAACATGAGAGAAGAACAAAAGAGAAGAACATGAGAGAAGAACATGAGAGAAGAACAAAAGAGAAGAACAAAAAAGAAGAACAAAAGAGAAGAACATGAGAGAAGAACATGAGAGAAGAACATGAGAGAAGAACATGAGAGAAGAACATGAGAGAAGAACAAAAGAGAAGAACAAAAGAGAAGAACAAAAGAGAAGAACAAAAGAGAAGAACAAAAAAGAAGAACATGAGAGAAGAACAAAAGAGAAGAACATGAGAGAAGAACATGAGAGAAGAACATGAGAGAAGAACAAAAGAGAAGAACATGAGAGAAGAACAAAAGAGAAGAACATGAGAGAAGAACAAAAGAGAAGAACATGAGAGAAGAACATGAGAGAAGAACATGAGAGAAGAACAAAAGAGAAGAACAAAAGAGAAGAACATGAGAGAAGAACATGAGAGAAGAACAAAAGAGAAGAACATGAGAGAAGAACAAAAGAGAAGAACATGAGAGAAGAACAAAAGAGAAGAACAAAAGAGAAGAACATGAGAGAAGAACAAAAGAGAAGAACAAAAGAGAAGAACATGAGAGAAGAACAAAAGAGAAGAACAAAAAGAAGAACATGAGAGAAGAACAAAAGAGAAGAACAAAAAAGAAGAACATGAGAGAAGAACAAAAGAGAAGAACATGAGAGAAGAACATGAGAGAAGAACATGAGAGAAGAACAAAAGAGAAGAACATGAGAGAAGAACAAAAGAGAAGAACATGAGAGAAGAACAAAAGAGAAGAACATGAGAGAAGAACATGAGAGAAGAACATGAGAGAAGAACAAAAGAGAAGAACAAAAGAGAAGAACATGAGAGAAGAACATGAGAGAAGAACAAAAGAGAAGAACATGAGAGAAGAACAAAAGAGAAGAACAAAAGAGAAGAACATGAGAGAAGAACAAAAGAGAAGAACAAAAGAGAAGAACAAAAGAGAAGAACAAAAGAGAAGAACAAAAGAGAAGAACATGAGAGAAGAACAAAAGAGAAGAACAAAAGAGAAGAACATGAGAGAAGAACAAAAAAGAAGAACAAAAGAGAAGAACATGAGAGAAGAACATGAGAGAAGAACATGAGAGAAGAACAAAAGAGAAGAACATGAGAGAAGAACATGAGAGAAGAACAAAAGAGAAGAACATGAGAGAAGAACAAAAGAGAAGAACAAAAGAGAAGAACATGAGAGAAGAACATAGAGAAGAACATGAGAGAAGAACAAAAGAGAAGAACAAAAGAGAAGAACATGAGAGAAGAACAAAAGAGAAGAACATGAGAGAAGAACAAAAGAGAAGAACAAAAGAGAAGAACATGAGAGAAGAACAAAAGAGAAGAACAAAGAGAAGAACATGAGAGAAGAACATGAGAGAAGAACATGAGAGAAGAACAAAAGAGAAGAACATGAGAGAAGAACAAAAGAGAAGAACAAAAGAGAAGAACAAAAGAGAAGAACAAAAGAGAAGAACAAAAGAGAAGAACAAAAGAGAAGAACATGAGAGAAGAACATGAGAGAAGAACATGAGAGAAGAACAAAAGAGAAGAACATGAGAGAAGAACATGAGAGAAGAACAAAAGAGAAGAACATGAGAGAAGAACAAAAGAGAAGAACAAAAGAGAAGAACATGAGAGAAGAACATGAGAGAAGAACATGAGAGAAGAACAAAAGAGAAGAACAAAAGAGAAGAACATGAGAGAAGAACAAAAGAGAAGAACATGAGAGAAGAACAAAAGAGAAGAACAAAAGAGAAGAACATGAGAGAAGAACATGAGAGAAGAACAAAAGAGAAGAACAAAAGAGAAGAACAAAAGAGAAGAACATGAGAGAAGAACAAAAGAGAAGAACATGAGAGAAGAACAAAAGAGAAGAACAAAAGAGAAGAACAAAAGAGAAGAACATGAGAGAAGAACAAAAGAGAAGAACATGAGAGAAGAACATGAGAGAAGAACATGAGAGAAGAACAAAAGAGAAGAACAAAAGAGAAGAACATGAGAGAAGAACATGAGAGAAGAACAAAAGAGAAGAACATGAGAGAAGAACATGAGAGAAGAACATGAGAGAAGAACAAAAGAGAAGAACAAAAGAGAAGAACAAAGAGAAGAACAAAAGAGAAGAACATGAGAGAAGAACAAAAGAGAAGAACAAAAGAGAAGAACAAAAGAGAAGAACAAAAGAGAAGAACAAAAGAGAAGAACATGAGAGAAGAACAAAAGAGAAGAACAAAAGAGAAGAACAAAAGAGAAGAACATGAGAGAAGAACAAAAGAGAAGAACAAAAGAGAAGAACATGAGAGAAGAACAAAAGAGAAGAACAAAAGAGAAGAACAAAAGAGAAGAACAAAAGAGAAGAACAAAAGAGAAGAACATGAGAGAAGAACAAAAGAGAAGAACAAAAGAGAAGAACAAAAGAGAAGAACATGAGAGAAGAACATGAGAGAAGAACATGAGAGAAGAACAAAAGAGAAGAACATGAGAGAAGAACAAAAGAGAAGAACATGAGAGAAGAACAAAAGAGAAGAACAAAAGAGAAGAACAAAAGAGAAGAACAAAAGAGAAGAACATGAGAGAAGAACATGAGAGAAGAACATGAGAGAAGAACAAAAGAGAAGAACAAAAGAGAAGAACAAAAGAGAAGAACAAAAGAGAAGAACAAAAGAGAAGAACAAAAGAGAAGAACATGAGAGAAGAACAAAAGAGAAGAACATGAGAGAAGAACAAAAGAGAAGAACATGAGAGAAGAACATGAGAGAAGAACATGAGAGAAGAACAAAAGAGAAGAACAAAAGAGAAGAACAAAAGAGAAGAACAAAAGAGAAGAACATGAGAGAAGAACATGAGAGAAGAACATGAGAGAAGAACAAAAGAGAAGAACAAAAGAGAAGAACATGAGAGAAGAACATGAGAGAAGAACATGAGAGAAGAACAAAAGAGAAGAACAAAAGAGAAGAACAAAAGAGAAGAACAAAAGAGAAGAACATGAGAGAAGAACATGAGAGAAGAACATGAGAGAAGAACAAAAGAGAAGAACAAAAGAGAAGAACAAAAGAGAAGAACAAAAGAGAAGAACAAAAGAGAAGAACATGAGAGAAGAACAAAAGAGAAGAACAAAAGAGAAGAACAAAAGAGAAGAACATGAGAGAAGAACAAAAGAGAAGAACAAAAGAGAAGAACATGAGAGAAGAACAAAAGAGAAGAACAAAAGAGAAGAACATGAGAGAAGAACATGAGAGAAGAACAAAAGAGAAGAACATGAGAGAAGAACAAAAGAGAAGAACAAAAGAGAAGAACAAAAGAGAAGAACAAAAGAGAAGAACATGAGAGAAGAACAAAAGAGAAGAACAAAAGAGAAGAACATGAGAGAAGAACATGAGAGAAGAACAAAAGAGAAGAACAAAAGAGAAGAACAAAAGAGAAGAACATGAGAGAAGAACATGAGAGAAGAACATGAGAGAAGAACATGAGAGAAGAACAAAAGAGAAGAACATGAGAGAAGAACAAAAGAGAAGAACATGAGAGAAGAACAAAAGAGAAGAACAAAAGAGAAGAACATGAGAGAAGAACAAAAGAGAAGAACAAAAGAGAAGAACATGAGAGAAGAACATGAGAGAAGAACATGAGAGAAGAACATGAGAGAAGAACATGAGAGAAGAACAAAAGAGAAGAACATGAGAGAAGAACATGAGAGAAGAACAAAAGAGAAGAACATGAGAGAAGAACAAAAGAGAAGAACAAAAGAGAAGAACAAAAGAGAAGAACATGAGAGAAGAACATGAGAGAAGAACATGAGAGAAGAACATGAGAGAAGAACAAAAGAGAAGAACATGAGAGAAGAACATGAGAGAAGAACAAAAGAGAAGAACATGAGAGAAGAACAAAAGAGAAGAACATGAGAGAAGAACAAAAGAGAAGAACATGAGAGAAGAACAAAAGAGAAGAACATGAGAGAAGAACATGAGAGAAGAACAAAAGAGAAGAACATGAGAGAAGAACAAAAGAGAAGAACATGAGAGAAGAACAAAAGAGAAGAACATGAGAGAAGAACAAAAGAGAAGAACATGAGAGAAGAACAAAAGAGAAGAACATGAGAGAAGAACAAAAGAGAAGAACATGAGAGAAGAACATGAGAGAAGAACAAAAGAGAAGAACATGAGAGAAGAACAAAAGAGAAGAACATGAGAGAAGAACATGAGAGAAGAACATGAGAGAAGAACATGAGAGAAGAACAAAAGAGAAGAACATGAGAGAAGAACATGAGAGAAGAACAAAAGAGAAGAACATGAGAGAAGAACAAAAGAGAAGAACATGAGAGAAGAACATGAGAGAAGAACAAAAGAGAAGAACATGAGAGAAGAACAAAAGAGAAGAACATGAGAGAAGAACATGAGAGAAGAACAAAAGAGAAGAACATGAGAGAAGAACAAAAGAGAAGAACAAAAGAGAAGAACATGAGAGAAGAACAAAAGAGAAGAACATGAGAGAAGAACAAAAGAGAAGAACATGAGAGAAGAACATGAGAGAAGAACAAAAGAGAAGAACATGAGAGAAGAACATGAGAGAAGAACAAAAGAGAAGAACATGAGAGAAGAACAAAAGAGAAGAACATGAGAGAAGAACAAAAGAGAAGAACATGAGAGAAGAACACGAGAGAAGAACAAAAGAGAAGAACAAAAGAGAAGAACAAAAGAGAAGAACAAAAGAGAAGAACAAAAGAGAAGAACATGAGAGAAGAACAAAAGAGAAGAACATGAGAGAAGAACACGAGAGAAGAACAAAAGAGAAGAACAAAAGAGAAGAACAAAAGAGAAGAACATGAGAGAAGAACAAAAGAGAAGAACATGAGAGAAGAACATGAGAGAAGAACAAAAGAGAAGAACATGAGAGAAGAACAAAAGAGAAGAACATGAGA
>OZ038316.1:26909625-26934625 GCA_964035775.1 Osedax frankpressi
GAAGAACAAAAGAGAAGAACAAAAGAGAAGAACATGAGAGAAGAACATGAGAGAAGAACAAAAGAGAAGAACAAAAGAGAAGAACAAAAGAGAAGAACAAAAGAGAAGAACATGAGAGAAGAACAAAAGAGAAGAACATGAGAGAAGAACATGAGAGAAGAACATGAGAGAAGAACAAAAGAGAAGAACATGAGAGAAGAACATGAGAGAAGAACAAAAGAGAAGAACAAAAGAGAAGAACATGAGAGAAGAACAAAAGAGAAGAACATGAGAGAAGAACATGAGAGAAGAACATGAGAGAAGAACAAAAGAGAAGAACATGAGAGAAGAACAAAAGAGAAGAACAAAAGAGAAGAACAAAAGAGAAGAACAAAAGAGAAGAACATGAGAGAAGAACATGAGAGAAGAACAAAAGAGAAGAACATGAGAGAAGAACATGAGAGAAGAACAAAAGAGAAGAACATGAGAGAAGAACAAAAGAGAAGAACAAAAGAGAAGAACATGAGAGAAGAACAAAAGAGAAGAACATGAGAGAAGAACAAAAGAGAAGAACAAAAGAGAAGAACATGAGAGAAGAACATGAGAGAAGAACAAAAGAGAAGAACAAAAGAGAAGAACATGAGAGAAGAACATGAGAGAAGAACAAAAGAGAAGAACAAAAGAGAAGAACATGAGAGAAGAACATGAGAGAAGAACAAAAGAGAAGAACAAAAGAGAAGAACAAAAGAGAAGAACAAAAGAGAAGAACAAAAGAGAAGAACATGAGAGAAGAACAAAAGAGAAGAACAAAAGAGAAGAACATGAGAGAAGAACAAAAGAGAAGAACATGAGAGAAGAACATGAGAGAAGAACATGAGAGAAGAACAAAAGAGAAGAACATGAGAGAAGAACAAAAGAGAAGAACAAAAGAGAAGAACAAAAGAGAAGAACAAAAGAGAAGAACATGAGAGAAGAACATGAGAGAAGAACATGAGAGAAGAACAAAAGAGAAGAACATGAGAGAAGAACATGAGAGAAGAACAAAAGAGAAGAACAAAAGAGAAGAACAAAAGAGAAGAACAAAAGAGAAGAACATGAGAGAAGAACATGAGAGAAGAACAAAAGAGAAGAACATGAGAGAAGAACAAAAGAGAAGAACAAAAGAGAAGAACATGAGAGAAGAACAAAAGAGAAGAACATGAGAGAAGAACATGAGAGAAGAACAAAAGAGAAGAACAAAAGAGAAGAACATGAGAGAAGAACATGAGAGAAGAACAAAAGAGAAGAACATGAGAGAAGAACATGAGAGAAGAACAAAAGAGAAGAACAAAAGAGAAGAACATGAGAGAAGAACAAAAGAGAAGAACAAAAGAGAAGAACATGAGAGAAGAACAAAAGAGAAGAACATGAGAGAAGAACAAAAGAGAAGAACATGAGAGAAGAACATGAGAGAAGAACATGAGAGAAGAACAAAAGAGAAGAACAAAAGAGAAGAACATGAGAGAAGAACAAAAGAGAAGAACATGAGAGAAGAACAAAAGAGAAGAACATGAGAGAAGAACATGAGAGAAGAACAAAAGAGAAGAACAAAAGAGAAGAACATGAGAGAAGAACAAAAGAGAAGAACAAAAGAGAAGAACATGAGAGAAGAACAAAAGAGAAGAACAAAAGAGAAGAACATGAGAGAAGAACAAAAGAGAAGAACATGAGAGAAGAACAAAAGAGAAGAACAAAAGAGAAGAACATGAGAGAAGAACATGAGAGAAGAACAAAAGAGAAGAACATGAGAGAAGAACATGAGAGAAGAACAAAAGAGAAGAACAAAAGAGAAGAACAAAAGAGAAGAACAAAAGAGAAGAACAAAAGAGAAGAACATGAGAGAAGAACATGAGAGAAGAACATGAGAGAAGAACAAAAGAGAAGAACATGAGAGAAGAACATGAGAGAAGAACAAAAGAGAAGAACAAAAGAGAAGAACATGAGAGAAGAACATGAGAGAAGAACAAAAGAGAAGAACAAAAGAGAAGAACATGAGAGAAGAACATGAGAGAAGAACAAAAGAGAAGAACAAAAGAGAAGAACATGAGAGAAGAACATGAGAGAAGAACAAAAGAGAAGAACAAAAGAGAAGAACATGAGAGAAGAACATGAGAGAAGAACAAAAGAGAAGAACAAAAGAGAAGAACATGAGAGAAGAACATGAGAGAAGAACAAAAGAGAAGAACAAAAGAGAAGAACATGAGAGAAGAACATGAGAGAAGAACAAAAGAGAAGAACAAAAGAGAAGAACATGAGAGAAGAACAAAAGAGAAGAACATGAGAGAAGAACATGAGAGAAGAACAAAAGAGAAGAACATGAGAGAAGAACATGAGAGAAGAACATGAGAGAAGAACAAAAGAGAAGAACAAAAGAGAAGAACAAAAGAGAAGAACAAAAGAGAAGAACAAAAGAGAAGAACAAAAGAGAAGAACAAAAGAGAAGAACAAGAGAGAAGAACAAAAGAGAAGAACATGAGAGAAGAACAAAAGAGAAGAACAAAAGAGAAGAACATGAGAGAAGAACAAAAGAGAAGAACATGAGAGAAGAACAAAAGAGAAGAACAAAAGAGAAGAACATGAGAGAAGAACAAAAGAGAAGAACAAAAGAGAAGAACATGAGAGAAGAACAAAAGAGAAGAACAAAAGAGAAGAACATGAGAGAAGAACAAAAGAGAAGAACATGAGAGAAGAACAAAAGAGAAGAACATGAGAGAAGAACATGAGAGAAGAACATGAGAGAAGAACATGAGAGAAGAACAAAAGAGAAGAACAAAAGAGAAGAACATGAGAGAAGAACATGAGAGAAGAACATGAGAGAAGAACATGAGAGAAGAACAAAAGAGAAGAACATGAGAGAAGAACATGAGAGAAGAACATGAGAGAAGAACAAAAGAGAAGAACAAAAGAGAAGAACATGAGAGAAGAACAAAAGAGAAGAACAAAAGAGAAGAACATGAGAGAAGAACAAAAGAGAAGAACATGAGAGAAGAACAAAAGAGAAGAACATGAGAGAAGAACATGAGAGAAGAACAAAAGAGAAGAACAAAAGAGAAGAACATGAGAGAAGAACATGAGAGAAGAACATGAGAGAAGAACATGAGAGAAGAACAAAAGAGAAGAACATGAGAGAAGAACATGAGAGAAGAACATGAGAGAAGAACAAAAGAGAAGAACAAAAGAGAAGAACAAAAGAGAAGAACATGAGAGAAGAACATGAGAGAAGAACAAAAGAGAAGAACAAAAGAGAAGAACATGAGAGAAGAACATGAGAGAAGAACATGAGAGAAGAACAAAAGAGAAGAACAAAAGAGAAGAACATGAGAGAAGAACATGAGAGAAGAACAAAAGAGAAGAACAAAAGAGAAGAACATGAGAGAAGAACAAAAGAGAAGAACAAAAGAGAAGAACAAAAGAGAAGAACAAAAGAGAAGAACACGAGAGAAGAACATGAGAGAAGAACAAAAGAGAAGAACATGAGAGAAGAACAAAAGAGAAGAACAAAAGAGAAGAACATGAGAGAAGAACATGAGAGAAGAACAAAAGAGAAGAACATGAGAGAAGAACATGAGAGAAGAACAAAAGAGAAGAACATGAGAGAAGAACATGAGAGAAGAACATGAGAGAAGAACAAAAGAGAAGAACATGAGAGAAGAACAAAAGAGAAGAACATGAGAGAAGAACATGAGAGAAGAACAAAAGAGAAGAACAAAAGAGAAGAACATGAGAGAAGAACATGAGAGAAGAACATGAGAGAAGAACAAAAGAGAAGAACAAAAGAGAAGAACATGAGAGAAGAACATGAGAGAAGAACAAAAGAGAAGAACAAAAGAGAAGAACATGAGAGAAGAACAAAAGAGAAGAACAAAAGAGAAGAACAAAAGAGAAGAACAAAAGAGAAGAACATGAGAGAAGAACATGAGAGAAGAACAAAAGAGAAGAACATGAGAGAAGAACAAAAGAGAAGAACAAAAGAGAAGAACATGAGAGAAGAACATGAGAGAAGAACAAAAGAGAAGAACATGAGAGAAGAACATGAGAGAAGAACAAAAGAGAAGAACATGAGAGAAGAACATGAGAGAAGAACATGAGAGAAGAACAAAAGAGAAGAACATGAGAGAAGAACAAAAGAGAAGAACATGAGAGAAGAACATGAGAGAAGAACAAAAGAGAAGAACAAAAGAGAAGAACATGAGAGAAGAACATGAGAGAAGAACATGAGAGAAGAACATGAGAGAAGAACAAAAGAGAAGAACATGAGAGAAGAACAAAAGAGAAGAACAAAAGAGAAGAACAAAAGAGAAGAACAAAAGAGAAGAACAAAAGAGAAGAACATGAGAGAAGAACATGAGAGAAGAACATGAGAGAAGAACATGAGAGAAGAACATGAGAGAAGAACATGAGAGAAGAACAAAAGAGAAGAACATGAGAGAAGAACAAAAGAGAAGAACAAAAGAGAAGAACATGAGAGAAGAACAAAAGAGAAGAACAAAAGAGAAGAACATGAGAGAAGAACAAAAGAGAAGAACATGAGAGAAGAACATGAGAGAAGAACAAAAGAGAAGAACAAAAGAGAAGAACAAAAGAGAAGAACATGAGAGAAGAACAAAAGAGAAGAACATGAGAGAAGAACATGAGAGAAGAACATGAGAGAAGAACAAAAGAGAAGAACAAAAGAGAAGAACAAAAGAGAAGAACATGAGAGAAGAACAAAAGAGAAGAACATGAGAGAAGAACATGAGAGAAGAACATGAGAGAAGAACATGAGAGAAGAACATGAGAGAAGAACATGAGAGAAGAACAAAAGAGAAGAACAAAAGAGAAGAACAAAAGAGAAGAACATGAGAGAAGAACAAAAGAGAAGAACATGAGAGAAGAACAAAAGAGAAGAACAAAAGAGAAGAACATGAGAGAAGAACAAAAGAGAAGAACAAAAGAGAAGAACATGAGAGAAGAACAAAAGAGAAGAACATGAGAGAAGAACAAAAGAGAAGAACATGAGAGAAGAACATGAGAGAAGAACAAAAGAGAAGAACAAAAGAGAAGAACATGAGAGAAGAACATGAGAGAAGAACATGAGAGAAGAACATGAGAGAAGAACAAAAGAGAAGAACATGAGAGAAGAACATGAGAGAAGAACATGAGAGAAGAACAAAAGAGAAGAACAAAAGAGAAGAACAAAAGAGAAGAACAAAAGAGAAGAACACGAGAGAAGAACAAAAGAGAAGAACAAAAGAGAAGAACATGAGAGAAGAACAAAAGAGAAGAACATGAGAGAAGAACATGAGAGAAGAACATGAGAGAAGAACATGAGAGAAGAACATGAGAGAAGAACAAAAGAGAAGAACAAAAGAGAAGAACATGAGAGAAGAACAAAAGAGAAGAACAAAAGAGAAGAACATGAGAGAAGAACAAAAGAGAAGAACAAAAGAGAAGAACATGAGAGAAGAACATGAGAGAAGAACATGAGAGAAGAACAAAAGAGAAGAACATGAGAGAAGAACAAAAGAGAAGAACAAAAGAGAAGAACATGAGAGAAGAACAAAAGAGAAGAACAAAAGAGAAGAACATGAGAGAAGAACAAAAGAGAAGAACATGAGAGAAGAACATGAGAGAAGAACATGAGAGAAGAACATGAGAGAAGAACATGAGAGAAGAACAAAAGAGAAGAACAAAAGAGAAGAACAAAAGAGAAGAACATGAGAGAAGAACATGAGAGAAGAACAAAAGAGAAGAACATGAGAGAAGAACAAAAGAGAAGAACAAAAGAGAAGAACAAAAGAGAAGAACAAAAGAGAAGAACACGAGAGAAGAACAAAAGAGAAGAACATGAGAGAAGAACAAAAGAGAAGAACAAAAGAGAAGAACATGAGAGAAGAACAAAAGAGAAGAACAAAAGAGAAGAACATGAGAGAAGAACATGAGAGAAGAACATGAGAGAAGAACAAAAGAGAAGAACAAAAGAGAAGAACATGAGAGAAGAACAAAAGAGAAGAACATGAGAGAAGAACATGAGAGAAGAACATGAGAGAAGAACAAAAGAGAAGAACAAAAGAGAAGAACATGAGAGAAGAACAAAAGAGAAGAACATGAGAGAAGAACAAAAGAGAAGAACAAAAGAGAAGAACATGAGAGAAGAACAAAAGAGAAGAACAAAAGAGAAGAACAAAAGAGAAGAACACGA
The DNA here is from genome assembly GCA_964035775.1 of Osedax frankpressi. Classification (NCBI taxonomy): domain Eukaryota; kingdom Metazoa; phylum Annelida; class Polychaeta; order Sabellida; family Siboglinidae; genus Osedax; species Osedax frankpressi. The sequence continues at coordinate 26,915,825 of OZ038316.1, forward strand.
GAGAAGAACAAAAGAGAAGAACATGAGAGAAGAACAAAAGAGAAGAACAAAAGAGAAGAACAAAAGAGAAGAACAAAAGAGAAGAACACGAGAGAAGAACATGAGAGAAGAACATGAGAGAAGAACAAAAGAGAAGAACAAAAGAGAAGAACAAAAGAGAAGAACAAAAGAGAAGAACAAAAGAGAAGAACATGAGAGAAGAACAAAAGAGAAGAACAAAAGAGAAGAACATGAGAGAAGAACAAAAGAGAAGAACAAAAGAGAAGAACATGAGAGAAGAACAAAAGAGAAGAACAAAAGAGAAGAACAAAAGAGAAGAACATGAGAGAAGAACAAAAGAGAAGAACAAAAGAGAAGAACATGAGAGAAGAACAAAAGAGAAGAACAAAAGAGAAGAACATGAGAGAAGAACAAAAGAGAAGAACATGAGAGAAGAACATGAGAGAAGAACATGAGAGAAGAACATGAGAGAAGAACATGAGAGAAGAACATGAGAGAAGAACATGAGAGAAGAACATGAGAGAAGAACATGAGAGAAGAACAAAAGAGAAGAACATGAGAGAAGAACATGAGAGAAGAACATGAGAGAAGAACAAAAGAGAAGAACAAAAGAGAAGAACAAAAGAGAAGAACATGAGAGAAGAACATGAGAGAAGAACAAAAGAGAAGAACATGAGAGAAGAACAAAAGAGAAGAACAAAAGAGAAGAACATGAGAGAAGAACAAAAGAGAAGAACAAAAGAGAAGAACATGAGAGAAGAACATGAGAGAAGAACAAAAGAGAAGAACAAAAGAGAAGAACATGAGAGAAGAACATGAGAGAAGAACAAAAGAGAAGAACATGAGAGAAGAACAAAAGAGAAGAACATGAGAGAAGAACATGAGAGAAGAACATGAGAGAAGAACAAAAGAGAAGAACATGAGAGAAGAACAAAAGAGAAGAACATGAGAGAAGAACAAAAGAGAAGAACAAAAGAGAAGAACATGAGAGAAGAACATGAGAGAAGAACAAAAGAGAAGAACATGAGAGAAGAACAAAAGAGAAGAACATGAGAGAAGAACAAAAGAGAAGAACATGAGAGAAGAACAAAAGAGAAGAACAAAAGAGAAGAACATGAGAGAAGAACAAAAGAGAAGAACAAAAGAGAAGAACAAAAGAGAAGAACATGAGAGAAGAACAAAAGAGAAGAACAAAAGAGAAGAACAAAAGAGAAGAACATGAGAGAAGAACATGAGAGAAGAACAAAAGAGAAGAACAAAAGAGAAGAACATGAGAGAAGAACAAAAGAGAAGAACATGAGAGAAGAACAAAAGAGAAGAACAAAAGAGAAGAACATGAGAGAAGAACAAAAGAGAAGAACAAAAGAGAAGAACATGAGAGAAGAACATGAGAGAAGAACATGAGAGAAGAACATGAGAGAAGAACATGAGAGAAGAACAAAAGAGAAGAACATGAGAGAAGAACATGAGAGAAGAACATGAGAGAAGAACATGAGAGAAGAACAAAAGAGAAGAACATGAGAGAAGAACATGAGAGAAGAACATGAGAGAAGAACAAAAGAGAAGAACATGAGAGAAGAACAAAAGAGAAGAACAAAAGAGAAGAACATGAGAGAAGAACATGAGAGAAGAACAAAAGAGAAGAACAAAAGAGAAGAACATGAGAGAAGAACAAAAGAGAAGAACAAAAGAGAAGAACATGAGAGAAGAACATGAGAGAAGAACATGAGAGAAGAACAAAAGAGAAGAACAAAAGAGAAGAACATGAGAGAAGAACATGAGAGAAGAACAAAAGAGAAGAACAAAAGAGAAGAACATGAGAGAAGAACATGAGAGAAGAACAAAAGAGAAGAACAAAAGAGAAGAACAAAAGAGAAGAACATGAGAGAAGAACAAAAGAGAAGAACAAAAGAGAAGAACATGAGAGAAGAACAAAAGAGAAGAACAAAAGAGAAGAACAAAAGAGAAGAACAAAAGAGAAGAACAAAAGAGAAGAACAAAAGAGAAGAACAAAAGAGAAGAACAAAAGAGAAGAACAAAAGAGAAGAACATGAGAGAAGAACATGAGAGAAGAACAAAAGAGAAGAACATGAGAGAAGAACAAAAGAGAAGAACAAAAGAGAAGAACATGAGAGAAGAACAAAAGAGAAGAACAAAAGAGAAGAACAAAAGAGAAGAACAAAAGAGAAGAACAAAAGAGAAGAACACGAGAGAAGAACATGAGAGAAGAACATGAGAGAAGAACAAAAGAGAAGAACATGAGAGAAGAACAAAAGAGAAGAACAAAAGAGAAGAACATGAGAGAAGAACAAAAGAGAAGAACAAAAGAGAAGAACATGAGAGAAGAACATGAGAGAAGAACAAAAGAGAAGAACATGAGAGAAGAACATGAGAGAAGAACAAAAGAGAAGAACAAAAGAGAAGAACAAAAGAGAAGAACAAAAGAGAAGAACATGAGAGAAGAACAAAAGAGAAGAACATGAGAGAAGAACAAAAGAGAAGAACAAAAGAGAAGAACATGAGAGAAGAACATGAGAGAAGAACATGAGAGAAGAACAAAAGAGAAGAACATGAGAGAAGAACAAAAGAGAAGAACAAAAGAGAAGAACATGAGAGAAGAACATGAGAGAAGAACAAAAGAGAAGAACATGAGAGAAGAACATGAGAGAAGAACAAAAGAGAAGAACAAAAGAGAAGAACAAAAGAGAAGAACAAAAGAGAAGAACAAAAGAGAAGAACAAAAGAGAAGAACAAAAGAGAAGAACAAAAGAGAAGAACAAAAAAGAAGAACAAAAGAGAAGAACATGAGAGAAGAACAAAAGAGAAGAACATGAGAGAAGAACATGAGAGAAGAACATGAGAGAAGAACATGAGAGAAGAACATGAGAGAAGAACAAAAGAGAAGAACAAAAGAGAAGAACAAAAGAGAAGAACATGAGAGAAGAACAAAAGAGAAGAACATGAGAGAAGAACAAAAGAGAAGAACAAAAGAGAAGAACATGAGAGAAGAACATGAGAGAAGAACATGAGAGAAGAACATGAGAGAAGAACAAAAGAGAAGAACATGAGAGAAGAACATGAGAGAAGAACATGAGAGAAGAACAAAAGAGAAGAACAAAAGAGAAGAACATGAGAGAAGAACATGAGAGAAGAACAAAAGAGAAGAACAAAAGAGAAGAACAAAAGAGAAGAACAAAAGAGAAGAACATGAGAGAAGAACATGAGAGAAGAACATGAGAGAAGAACAAAAGAGAAGAACAAAAGAGAAGAACAAAAGAGAAGAACAAAAGAGAAGAACATGAGAGAAGAACATGAGAGAAGAACATGAGAGAAGAACAAAAGAGAAGAACATGAGAGAAGAACATGAGAGAAGAACAAAAGAGAAGAACAAAAGAGAAGAACATGAGAGAAGAACAAAAGAGAAGAACAAAAGAGAAGAACAAAAGAGAAGAACATGAGAGAAGAACATGAGAGAAGAACATGAGAGAAGAACAAAAGAGAAGAACATGAGAGAAGAACAAAAGAGAAGAACATGAGAGAAGAACATGAGAGAAGAACAAAAGAGAAGAACAAAAGAGAAGAACAAAAGAGAAGAACAAAAGAGAAGAACAAAAGAGAAGAACAAAAGAGAAGAACATGAGAGAAGAACAAAAGAGAAGAACATGAGAGAAGAACATGAGAGAAGAACATGAGAGAAGAACAAAAGAGAAGAACAAAAGAGAAGAACATGAGAGAAGAACATGAGAGAAGAACAAAAGAGAAGAACATGAGAGAAGAACAAAAGAGAAGAACAAAAGAGAAGAACAAAAGAGAAGAACATGAGATAAGAACATGAGAGAAGAACAAAAGAGAAGAACATGAGAGAAGAACAAAAGAGAAGAACAAAAGAGAAGAACATGAGAGAAGAACAAAAGAGAAGAACAAAAGAGAAGAACATGAGAGAAGAACATGAGAGAAGAACATGAGAGAAGAACAAAAGAGAAGAACATGAGAGAAGAACATGAGAGAAGAACATGAGAGAAGAACAAAAGAGAAGAACAAAAGAGAAGAACATGAGAGAAGAACAAAAGAGAAGAACAAAAGAGAAGAACATGAGAGAAGAACAAAAGAGAAGAACATGAGAGAAGAACATGAGAGAAGAACAAAAGAGAAGAACATGAGAGAAGAACAAAAGAGAAGAACAAAAGAGAAGAACATGAGAGAAGAACAAAAGAGAAGAACAAAAGAGAAGAACATGAGAGAAGAACATGAGAGAAGAACATGAGAGAAGAACATGAGAGAAGAACAAAAGAGAAGAACATGAGAGAAGAACAAAAGAGAAGAACAAAAGAGAAGAACATGAGATAAGAACAAAAGAGAAGAACAAAAGAGAAGAACAAAAGAGAAGAACAAAAGAGAAGAACAAAAGAGAAGAACAAAAGAGAAGAACAAAAGAGAAGAACATGAGAGAAGAACAAAAGAGAAGAACAAAAGAGAAGAACATGAGAGAAGAACAAAAGAGAAGAACAAAAGAGAAGAACAAAAGAGAAGAACAAAAGAGAAGAACAAAAGAGAAGAACATGAGAGAAGAACAAAAGAGAAGAACATGAGAGAAGAACAAAAGAGAAGAACATGAGAGAAGAACAAAAGAGAAGAACATGAGAGAAGAACAAAAGAGAAGAACATGAGAGAAGAACAAAAGAGAAGAACATGAGAGAAGAACAAAAGAGAAGAACAAAAGAGAAGAACATGAGAGAAGAACAAAAGAGAAGAACAAAAGAGAAGAACAAAAGAGAAGAACAAAAGAGAAGAACAAAAGAGAAGAACATGAGAGAAGAACATGAGAGAAGAACATGAGAGAAGAACAAAAGAGAAGAACAAAAGAGAAGAACAAAAGAGAAGAACAAAAGAGAAGAACAAAAGAGAAGAACAAAAGAGAAGAACAAAAGAGAAGAACAAAAGAGAAGAACAAAAGAGAAGAACATGAGAGAAGAACAAAAGAGAAGAACATGAGAGAAGAACAAAAGAGAAGAACAAAAGAGAAGAACAAAAGAGAAGAACAAAAGAGAAGAACAAAAGAGAAGAACAAAAGAGAAGAACAAAAGAGAAGAACAAAAGAGAAGAACATGAGAGAAGAACAAAAGAGAAGAACATGAGAGAAGAACAAAAGAGAAGAACAAAAGAGAAGAACAAAAGAGAAGAACAAAAGAGAAGAACAAAAGAGAAGAACATGAGAGAAGAACATGAGAGAAGAACAAAAGAGAAGAACAAAAGAGAAGAACATGAGAGAAGAACAAAAGAGAAGAACAAAAGAGAAGAACAAAAGAGAAGAACATGAGAGAAGAACAAAAGAGAAGAACAAAAGAGAAGAACAAAAGAGAAGAACATGAGAGAAGAACATGAGAGAAGAACATGAGAGAAGAACAAAAGAGAAGAACAAAAGAGAAGAACAAAAGAGAAGAACAAAAGAGAAGAACAAAAGAGAAGAACAAAAGAGAAGAACATGAGAGAAGAACAAAAGAGAAGAACATGAGAGAAGAACAAAAGAGAAGAACAAAAGAGAAGAACATGAGAGAAGAACAAAAGAGAAGAACAAAAGAGAAGAACAAAAGAGAAGAACAAAAGAGAAGAACATGAGAGAAGAACATGAGAGAAGAACATGAGAGAAGAACAAAAGAGAAGAACAAAAGAGAAGAACAAAAGAGAAGAACATGAGAGAAGAACAAAAGAGAAGAACAAAAGAGAAGAACATGAGAGAAGAACATGAGAGAAGAACATGAGAGAAGAACAAAAGAGAAGAACAAAAGAGAAGAACAAAAGAGAAGAACAAAAGAGAAGAACAAAAGAGAAGAACAAAAGAGAAGAACAAAAGAGAAGAACAAAAGAGAAGAACATGAGAGAAGAACAAAAGAGAAGAACATGAGAGAAGAACAAAAGAGAAGAACAAAAGAGAAGAACAAAAGAGAAGAACATGAGAGAAGAACAAAAGAGAAGAACATGAGAGAAGAACATGAGAGAAGAACAAAAGAGAAGAACAAAAGAGAAGAACAAAAGAGAAGAACAAAAGAGAAGAACAAAAGAGAAGAACAAAAGAGAAGAACAAAAGAGAAGAACAAAAGAGAAGAACATGAGAGAAGAACAAAAGAGAAGAACATGAGAGAAGAACAAAAGAGAAGAACAAAAGAGAAGAACATGAGAGAAGAACAAAAGAGAAGAACAAAAAAGAAGAACATGAGAGAAGAACATGAGAGAAGAACAAAAGAGAAGAACAAAAGAGAAGAACATGAGAGAAGAACATGAGAGAAGAACATGAGAGAAGAACAAAAGAGCGTTTTGAAAACAAATCGGAAAGGTCGCAAACCTTGCCGTGAGGAGGACAGAGTAGGGCGTGTCGGAGCTTCGCAAAGGTCGACGACTCATTGTTTATCGAGTAGCGTTCGACCTTGAGGCAATCGCAACAGCCATTGGGTTCACGCGACATTTCAGGCGAAGGGCGCAAGCGGCTGTATCAGTGACTGGATGTGTGTGTGTGTGTGTGTGTGTGTGTGTGTGTGTGTGTGTGTGTGTGTGTGGTAGTTACGAGTCAATAGTTAATGGGTATGTTATCGCATAAGCGATTATCTATAATTAATATAACGTATATCGTATGCTATTTAATTGAATCGAATGTCTACACATTTTAATAAAATCACGATATACCATTCTTACAAATTTGTATTGCTGGGGAGCAGAATGAAAATATTGTTTTACGACAATTGCCGACAATTTGCCGCAGAAAGCCTTGCCTACCCGAAGAACTCCCCGCGATAATGACCGATAACGCCGGCGTGAATAGGCAAAGATAATAGAAGAGCGGATATTTATTACGTCGACGTCGATGCAGCCCATAAATATAACTGCGATCTCATGCAGACGTGCTCATGATTTGTATGCGCTCCCAGCAGAGCTCCATAAATTTAGACCCAAAATTACAACCACAATGTTGTAACCGATTCGACGACTATTATATTAGCGCTAAGTAAGCATAGGGAGAATGACGAGTGTTTGTTTTCTATGCATCGAGATCGGTGCTTTTTAAGTAGGGAGAAAAAGTGATATTAACATACGCACCGTATGCATATTACCTTATGTAAACTACATATGTAAACAATGAATTCAATTTTAAAGTGAAATTTTATTGAACAGCTGAAATGGATATTATTTGCAGTGTATAAATCAACATAGGAGACTAAACACAAATTGTTCATATGATTATAGTTAAACAAATAAAATACTGTGTAAAATAGATAGACCTTGATGAGATAATATTAATAACGTTAATTTTTTTATATATTTAAGATTTGTATATTATAAAAAATTCATTGGTTACATATAAATATAATTTTACATAGTAAAATCATAAAAGTGAAAAATTAATAGGAGTATCTTATGAAAATATTTAACTTATCAAATAAATATTATGAAATTATTAAATTCATATTAATATATATATTGAAAGATATTTTTATTAGGTTGAATATTAATTAGCTGTTAATTCTAGTATGTAATTAATGTATTATATAAGGCTATTATTCCAGTTTTCATAATCATATGAAGATAGTATTTTACAATTATAATTTATTGAGATATTTAACTATTTTATTCCTTGTAATAAGTTATAATGTAAGCCTTATAAATTTCAATTAGATAGAAATTAATACTATTTTGATATATATATATATAAATATATATCTTATTGTAATCAGATAGTTGAGATCATTATAGTTTAACTATACAAAGGAGAATTATTTAAATGAATTACATTTTATAACTACAATTGAATCAATTGTTATCATAATTTTAAGGTAATCTAGGATACTGTAATAACAATCTATTTGAATGTATCAGCTATACAAATTACAAAAGATTATATTATATAATAAGCAAAATGCTTTGCAATAGGATACCATTAAATATAAAAGGCAAACATGTAGAGATTAACTCAATCAGTCATACTATATTAATTTACTATAATATACGTATTAAATTTCGTCATCAAATCATTAAATATGAATACTCATTGTTACAGCGAGTATATTTTACTATAATGAGTACACGTTGTTATTGTACTACATTCTGAACAGAACATATTCTTGATTACCAGTAAGTATATATTTGGAGTGCTGTTAAATTTGGAATTTTACGTTATTTTAATTTAAATAAAAATAAATCATATTGGTATAATTAATTATTTGCCAATTATTTAAAATTGAATTGATTATTAAATTTAATATAAAATTACTCGATTATTAAATTTGAAATCACCAAAGTATATGAAAAAATATTTGATGGTAATACATACGTGATAAAACAAATAGTAAGTAATATTAATATATATCATACCTATAATATTACATATTATATAGTTTAATTATTATTAAATGTTTATATAATTATTATTCTTACAAAATTTGTTACAAATGAATAATTAGAAGTATGAGAGAATACATAAATAAACTACATACTTATACCTATCATATATAGTATTCCAAAACTAAGAACTGTATCTAATGATTATACGGACAGTCATATAAAATTAATTCAATATTTCAAAAGAATATTATCATTTTAAATGAAATATATAAAAATGTCATTTATTAGACCACGCCTATTCGTTACTAATGACGCTTTTATATATAATAAGAAACTGTATCTATTTAAAAATCTTTAATACGAGATAGGTACACATATTTTAATTTAAACTTTATTAACTAATATATATATTGAAATGATTTTAGAGTTTATGACGTTACTTAATTATTTTCAATTTAATGTTTAGGTTAGTAATTGTGTTATTTAAACACCTACGCTATGAATATAGATATTGATATATGAATATATAATTATAGAAAGCAATATTATATCTTGTAATAAATATAGATAACATATAATTATTATGATAGATAAATATCGGCAGGTACTTGGTGTTTAAAATTACAATAGAAAATATATATTTTTAATCTGAAATCACATGCATTATTTATTTATATATTCTGAAACGGATGAGTAATTTTAGTAGCTAACGTCATATATAAAATCATTTACGTCACTATCACATTGAAACTGATTAGTAAATAAACACACGCCAAACGACAAACAACCGCATTTCTTCCGTTTTCTACACAAATACTATTATTACAAGTTATTGACCAAATATACATCTATTATTGCAATTTATATTAACAAAAAGTGTATATATTATTATACTGATTAGGATATTTAAAAAAAACAATGTATTAACACTGTTATTATTAAGAAATTATAGGATTTACAAGGTATGAGGTTACAATTATTTTTTTTAGTTTATTCAACTTGTATACATATTTCTAAATACATAATATATTACTTTTATAATATCATTTATGCTTTCTTTTAGATTATACGATAATATAACGTATATACATATATTAATATAGTTATAACTGTTTTTAAATAACACTATTTTAAGGAATATCAATATTTATATTTTAGCACGTAATTCTTCACTGTAAATTCAATGTTAGACAGTTCGTTGACCTCATTTGTATTTTTTTATTACAATTAATCTTAGAAACATTTCATACCTTATCATTTTCTATAAAATTACAATAACTAATCTTTATATCTGAATATTAAAAGCGAATTATATATTTACTTCTAGTGTATTATAAAATTATGAATTCCATTATTACTTACTCAGTATACTATTTTCAGATTCTGTAATATTGAGATTAACGTATTAACAGATTCTGTGAATTACAGTGAAATTAGAAATCGTTAAACTATGCTAAAATACTTTTAAATTATGATTGTGATATTTGATTTATAAATATATTTATTATATTGTAGAACATATATACCATATGTTAATTATATTTAATTAGATTAGAAAACAGCTAATTTGATTAATAATATAATATAACACATCTAAACGTGAACTACCTATTTTCAGTAGATTTATGATAGAATAATTAATCAATTTATACTAAGTTGATATAACATATTCCCTCTACAGTCTTGCATTAAAGTCTAATAAACTCTAGTAAATTAAATAAGACTTATATAAAATCTTCCCTATATGTATTCCCTTTCATTGGAGTCTACATAATTGTATATATATATATATATATATATATATATATATATAAATATATATAAACAAATCTTATTGTTAAATATATCTGCGACCAATCTACTAACAGTTTCACCTAGTAAGCATGATGGACCTCTATATTGAAACACTAACTGGTACTTCATTTGAGCTGCGAGTGTCATCCTATGAAACTATCCAGGACGTGAAGGCCCGCATTCAGAAACTAGAAGGTTATACTGTTCACTTTTCACCAATAACAATTACTCTAAATCCAGTAATACTGTTATAAAATGTAAAGTTTATTATATAATCAATGTGAGTTAACCACTAAATTTATTAGAATTTATAATTGCTAATATAGCTGAATATATACAGTCCATAAATTATTTATTATTATTTAACATATCTTCTAAATTTGGATACTCTGACAAACATTCAAATATACATACCATATAGTATAACATACCATATAGTGTACACACCAATATATATATAACATATTAATATATAACAGTTTACATACACTACACTCTATATGGTTATTTGATTTCCATGAAAATCTATTTATGTCTATATCATGTGATTGTAGATCATATGATCTTTGTAATGTAGGTCGAATAGTACAATGCTATTTTTAATATTTAATCCTTCAGTTTTTTATTAGTGTAATGGTATTCACTCTGTAATGATATGGAAGAGGGCATGTGAGCATGTGTAAACCTGGAGATATATTGAGTGTCCAATGGACACTGTCCATAGATTTGGAGCATAAATATGCATCTAAGTGATTTGAATTTTATTATATAATATGCATTTATTATAATATTTCTTATATAGTATGTACATTGTATATATAATAATATATTAGAAATTTGAGTTTCCTGGAATAGTATGCATGTTATTAGAAATTAATTTTAATACTGTTATTATATTTTCAACAATCAGTTAATTAGAATTATAATCTTAAATACCCAGCAAAAGCAGTGATGTCAGTATTTTGGAAAATCCATTTATATGATAATAAAAAATAACATAAACGTAAGAATTTTAATTACTTCTATATTATTTTTTATTTTTGTTGATGCATCATAAAATGACATAAAAACATGTAATATAGACATAATTATTTGAAAAATAGAATGATGTAATAATTTTATAAAATACTTTTATTTCCCAAGAAACCAGATGATGTAATTATTATACAATTTTGTTGTTTGAAATTATTTTGTTACAAAAGTAAAAAAAATAATATATAAATATACTTAAGTAAAATATATCCCAGGAAATATCCAGGCCATTGTAATTTTTTGTTAAATAATAAAAGTGAAAATATATTTTATTTGCATTACTGCATTATTAGGTATATTATGTTTATTTAAAATAATTTATAAGATTGTATTAGTTACACGATCTGGTTACTTTGATATATCTATAATATATTACATCTTATTATGTAATAGTATAAATTTCATTAGAATTGATTGTGTGATTTGAGCTCATTAACTAATTATAAATGCCCATATGTTCTATTAGGTCATATTGCATAATCTCCTTACAAATTTCATCTCTGATCATATGTCCACTTATACTATCACCTCTTTCTTATTTGCGGTCAATTGTCACTATCTTTGAGCAATTCAATTAAATTCAGCTGTAAATATCTTAAGGTATACATTTAATTTGGTGTAAATTTAATTTGGTGTAAATTTAATTTAACAAGTGTCGTATTAAATTTCGAATTTATCGAATATATGCCATAAAACTCAATATCTATAAATAATTATTATTACCAAACTGATCATAATATAAATATATTAATAATATATGTATATATTATTTATTTATGTAATTATATAATGCTATTTATATATATACTAGAAATAATATTAAATGTAATAAAATTAAAAATATTACTAAGAATAAGAATAAAGAAGTTATAATATAAGTTACCATTCATATTTTAAATTTCAAGTATTAAATAATATAAATATATTATGTATATATAGAAATAAATAACTCTATATATATATATATCTATATATATATATATATCTATATATATATCTATATATATATATATATATAGATATATATATAGATATATATATATCTATATATATATATATCTATATATATATATATATAGATATATATCTATATATATATATATATCTATATATATATCTATATATATATCTATATATATATCTATATATATATATATATATATATCTATATATATATATATAGATATATATCTATATATATATCTATATATATATCTATATATATATCTATATATATATATATATATATATATATCCTGTTTGGATCATATAAAATTACATTTGAAACTCCTTATCCATAATTACAGCATTTTACTATTGCAATGTAACTCATTTGTTCAATTTGCAATATTTATAGTTTGTTTACATATTATGCAATATCACATGACCTCAATCTTTTGTTATACCATTGGCATTGTGTTATTAACAATCAAAGTAAACTTTCTGTTGAAGCCTTAATACCAAAAGAGTTTTAATGCACTGCTTTAGTGATTCCAAGCAATCTTGAGCATTGTGCCTTATTGAGTAATTCCATATACACATTTTACTATATAAATACATATTTATATATTATTTAAATATTTATTATAAGTTAATTCTTCCTTCCTTTAAAATATATTTTAATTGTAAAGCATAGTTATTAATTTATTCATTTTTAAAGATTTGATAGAATTTAATCTTAATCACATTGATTTTGCTGATTTTTCATAATAATCTATTCTATCAATAAGTCATTTAATATTTTATAGTCCTAGAAATTAGAATAGTAGCTGAAAAAAAATATTTGTATCACATTTTTGTATTAAATCTATAAAATTTTAATTGAAAATTAAATTTGTTACCAAACACATATTTTTTTTAATAATAATATAATACAACCTTTTATTAAAAATATTTAAATTCAACATTACATAAATTATGTAATCATAATTAACATTAATGTAATCATTAATTAACATAAATTGGTAATAGTAATTGATTATAATATATCATATGTATATCTATATGTGACCTAAATAAGATTATATTTAATAATATGATATGACATTAACAAATATAAATTTGGTAATAATTGTTTATAAAAATCTTTGAATACTATTCTTAGCAGATTTTTAATATAAATCATATTAAAAAATTCTTACAATATCAATGCCATTAATTTATATACATATATATATATATATATATATATATATATATATATATATATATATATATATATATATATATATATGTATATATATATATGTATATGTATATATACATATATATATATATACATATATATATATACACCTATATATATACATATATATACACCTATATATATACATATATATATACTGTATATAATATATATTATTTATACATGTGCTGATGATTGTCAGGGTTTCGTATGTAAATTACTTTGTTTTATGGACACTTTTCTCAGAGGAATCGGGGCATTGACCCTTTTAGAATACATTGACCTGGGTATTGTCCTGTATCCCACACTAGGGCACTTTATTAATATGCTTGTTACACACAGTGCAATGTACTGAGTAAATTACTCAGTATTTATATCTACCAGTACTGAGTAGGTACAATACAATGTCTACAATCTATTATTACCCAGGATCGCATTCCTACTAACTAGTAGTGGTATTAATTTACTGCTAATATAATGGACTTAAATAACTATTGGTAAATATAATATTATATTTACTCATTCTACAATCTACTATCTATAACACTCCTATTCACCCCTACTCACCCCTACTCACCCCCTAACCCGTACTCACCCCTACTCATCCCTACTCACCCCTACTCATCCCTACTCATCCCTACTCACCCCTTCTCACCCCTACTCACCCCTAGATTCTACACAATTAACTTAACCTCGTTTCCCATTCTTTCCACCATCATTATTCCTTCCCCTAATCCCTATCCCAAACCCTATTCCCCAAGCCCTCTCCTAACGCTTTTTCTCTCCCCACCACTGTCAGGCATTCCAATCTCTCAGCAACACCTAATATGGAGGTCCTGTGAACTCGACGATGACTACAGCCTCCGCGATTACGCAATCACCGATGGTACTACCCTGAAACTGGTATTAACTCTACGTGGCGGACCTATAAACACTAGAAGAAGTTAGTGGGCCCGTCCACCCCCCGCCCGCTCCCAAAACTACCCCCGTTGCCCCGTGAACTCGCCTCGCATGTTGTTACACATTAGCACGGCAACGTAATGTTTTCTTTTTAGTTCGAGTGTTTTCGCGTTTTCTCTACGATTGATATTTCAAAACTGTCACCTCTCGTAGTAATTTATACACGCAGACATTCTACGGTACAAATAAATATAACTGGTTTTAACTGGAGCTAGTTTATTTATATTGATATATTCTCTGTATAATGCATTTGAATTCGCTAATCTATTCTTGTCGTATTTTAGTAAATCGGATAGTAGCTCATTCTAAATATAGTCGTGAACTAAAATTACATTATCTTATATAAGTATATAAAATTATTATATTCAAAAATAATAATTTTATCTTTTTCGTAGGTCACACAGAAAATTTATTTGGTAATCTTTATCATAAATAAGATTATAATTTTTATATATTGATGTATAATATTACATTAAAATATTTCCTGGCCTCGATTTGATGATGAATGCTATTTCATTTATGTATAGAATGTATATATTATATATTTTATATATATATACATATATTAATAATATGTGTTAGATTATATTACATGACCTATAAAGAATATGAATATGAAATATGAAAATATTGGAGATGAAATTTGATATATTATTTTTTATATCTAAATTTTCGTTTTCTTTACATTATTTGTTTTATTTGTATATGATATTCAATCACAGTTTATATATGTATAACACATTGTATAGTTATCTATAAATACTATAATGTTATTATTGTTATATTGATGACCAATTATATAAAATGCCACACCCTATTAATGTAATGTGATATTTTATATTATTCAATTGATGTTTAGCTTTCAAAATGCATAATTACACATAGCTATATTTATATATATTCATATGTATTTATATATATATATATATATATATATATATATATTCATTATGTCACAACAATAAATAATCAATTTATTTGATATCAGTTGAGAAATGGATATAAACATAAGTAATTCATTACTTTACTGTGCCTAGAATTCACACACTAACCTCCCTAGCTTTTCCTCGATGCTCCCACTAGATGTATGCTATATTGCCAACGAATTGCTTCACCCAGATCTCTCTCTCGTAACCACTTCGCACCCTACCTCAAATAATAGCCTGACTTATTCCTATTTCGTTGGCATGATTACACTCTGCGAGATGCCATAATTTGAATTCGTACCCGACACAGATCTACCACCGCCTTCCTATATCAAAAACACCTTAACTACGACCCCGGTTGCTAGCCAGAACCTCTTTTGACCTTCATTCGCAATAACTTCTATACTAGCAACCCAGTCTATGTCTAAGTCTATGTCTAAGTCTATGTGTAAGTCTATGTCTAAGTCTATGTCTAAGTCTATGTCTAAGTCTATGTCTAAGTCTATGTCTAAGTCTATGTCTAAGTCTATGTCTAAGTCTATGTCTAAGTCTATGTCTAAGTCTATGTCTAAGTCTAAGTCTATGTCTAAGTCTATGTCTAAGTCTATGTCTAAGTCTATGTCTAAGTCTATGTCTAAGTCTATGTCTAAGTCTATGTCTAAGTCTATGTCTAAGTCTATGTCTAAGTCTATGTCTAAGTCTATGTCTAAGTCTATGTCTAAGTCTATGTCTAAGTCTATGTCTAAGTCTATGTCTAAGTCTATGTCTAAGTCTATGTCTAAGTCTATGTCTATGTCTAAGTCTATGTCTAAGTCTATGTCTAAGTCTATGTCTAAGTCTATGTCTAAGTCTATGTCTAAGTCTAAGTCTATGTCTAAGTATATGTCTAAGTATATGTCTAAGTTTAAGTCTATGTCTAAGTCTATGTCTAAGTCTATGTCTAAGTCTAAGTCTAAGTCTAAGTCTATGTCTAAGTCTATGTCTATGTCTAAGTCTATGTCTAAGTCTATGTCTAAGTCTATGTCTAAGTCTATGTCTAAGTCTATGTCTAAGTCTATGTCTAAGTCTATGTCTAAGTCTATGTCTAAGTCTATGTCTAAGTCTATGTCTAAGTCTATGTCTAAGTCTATATCTAAGTCTATGTCTAAGTCTATGTCTATGTCTAAGTCTAAGTCTATGTCTCTAGTTATCTCTGGCCTAGTTAACCTCTCCCATTCGCTCCGCAGTACCCATCGAGGACTCTACCCTACGCGACATCTCCGACTACATCGCTGAGGTGTCGGATGGAGGCCACGCCCACGACGCCGCCGCTTCCCTTGCTTCTGAACTCCTAGCCTCCGAACGCCACTCGAATGGATCTAAACCTGTCACTCTAATTGTTTACCAAAATGGAGATCTTTTGACCTTTTATCGAATTGACAGTGACTCTAATTCTCCATCCGAGTCTCTGAGGTCAGTTTGAAATACTCCCTCTCCCTCTCCCTCTCCCTCTCCCTCTCCCTCTCCCTCTCCCTCTCCCTCTCCCTCTCCCTCTCCCTCTCCCTCTCCCTCTCCCTCTCCCTCTCCCTCTCCCTCTCCCTCTCCCTCTCCCTCTCCCTCTCCCTCTCCCTCTCCCTCTCCCTCTCCCTCTCCCTCTCCCTCTCCCTCTCCCTCTCCCTCTCCCTCTCCCTCTCCCTCTCCCTCTCCCTCTCCCTCTCCCTCTCCCTCTCCCTCTCCCTCTCCCTCTCCCTCTCCCTCTCCCTCTCCCTCTCCCTCTCCCTCTCCCTCTCCCTCTCCCTCTCCCTCTCCCTCTCCCTCTCCCTCTCCCTCTCCCTCTCCCTCTCCCTCTCCCTCTCCCTCTCCCTCTCCCTCTCCCTCTCCCTCTCCCTCTCCCTCTCCCTCTCCCTCTCCCTCTCCCTCTCCCTCTCCCTCTCCCTATCCCTATCCCTATCCCTATCCCTATCCCTATCCCTCTCCCTCTCCCTCTCCCTATCCATCTCCCACTTCCTCTCCCTCACCCACTTCCTCACCCTCACCCTCCCTCTTCCTATCCCTCTCCCCCTCCCACTTCTTCTCCATATCCCTCTCCCACTTCCTCCCCTCTCACCCCAATGTACTCCAGTAATTAGTAATATGTATATACACACCATACATTCAATTTGTTTATATTTCATGACTCATAGCTTTTGACACCCACCCAAATACAATTTCCTAATGCTAATGCTGCAATATACACAAATGTTTGTGTACAACGCTGTCTATATGTTTTACAGTGCAACCTACTTATTCGAAGAGGACCAAGACACAATTGGATGGAAGAAGATATACAGGTATTACTTGTACTATGATCACTATGTATTGAATATGTTATTTACTCTATATTCAAAAACTATATAGAAATTATATATTAATGTATTTATTATGTTCAAACGTTGTTGTAATTTCTTTATTACATACATATTTGATGTTAGCAAGCTAATGGCATTTGATACTTTTCATTATATTTATTAACATGTCAAAATATTTGTGGTTTTGATATTGAAATGTGGTCAGATTGAGAATTCACTATTGGTCAATAAACATCTAGGAAATATATATTTATGTATTGATACCATCTGTATTTATTGATACATATGCATATATATATATATACATATATATATACTTGTGTTATATCTATATGTGGATTATTATATGCGTATATATACTTGTATAGGTATTTATATTTATATGCTCGTATGTTCAGTACATGCGTGTAACCAGGCTTAAAGTTTGTATTCAGCTTATAGCATGTGCTTCGTAAGCATTGATTAGAATCAATATTGATTGATTTTCTTTTCGATGACTCACCGGTATGACTCATCACCTCCTTTATGTAATCATAATAGCAGCGTTTTCAATGCATTATCTCTTCAAAACTATTCACTTCACATTTACTCATTGCCGATTAATCACCGTGTATTGTTACTTTCTTACATTCCTCATTGTTGCACGATGGTATCTGGAAGCTTATATTGCAAACCACTCCTTTATCCAGCGGAACATTTGGCTCGCTCGACCTCGAAGATGATCCGGAAGAAGAAGATTCTCCCAAGAAGTGCGAAGATAATGTGAAAACGCAACTGAAAATGAGGAGCCTTAAAGAGAAGATGAGGAATTATCTCCCCCAGAAATCTAAAGTAAGCCCATCTCTATATTTTAAAATTTTTAAATTTTTTTCTATCCTCATTTCTTAAGTATGTTTTTGTAAACCAACTTAAATTTATTATTGAGTCGCTACAATTAATTTATAGTGGTATTTAATGTTATATTTCTAAACGAACACATATATGTTCAGATATGTTGTATTACCCATACAACATATCTGAACCTAGCTTCAACTCGAGTTCTAACCATTACATTCTCTGTAACCTTCTCTGACCTTCATCGCGCAGTTAACCGAAGTTATCAAGACGCCAAGTCTCAAGAAATCCACGACCAAGAGCACCCTTTGCCACTCTCCCACCATGCTCTACCCTCTGACCTCTCCGCTGACCGCAGAGGTCACCGCGAAACCGCAGACTTCCGTACTGCGGCCGGGTTCATCTTCGCAAT
>OZ038316.1:26939625-26950597 GCA_964035775.1 Osedax frankpressi
TTTCTCTACACACTATCCCCTATAAATTTCTCCCATATACACAATGTACATTGCAAACCTCCCTCACATGCATTTCCCTCTCACGCAACTTCCTTATACATATTACCACAATTATTACCTCGATTATTTATTTATTTTGAAAAACGTATTATTTACTATATTAATTTTGTTATATTTCGTTAATAATTACACTCACCTTCGAACAATGTAAAAATTGGATTTTCGTGAATAAACATATACACACACACACACACACACCCTCACCCAATCACTCACTCACTCAGTCACTCACTCAGTCACTCACTCACTCACTCACTCAGTCACTCACTCACATACTCATTCACTCACTCGCTCACTCACTCACTCACTCGCTCACTCACTCACTCACTCACTCTCTCAATCACACACTCATTCACTCACTCACTCGCTCACTCACTCACCCACTCATTCACTCACTCACTCACCCTTGTCACCGTCCACTGCCACCATCTACAAATATTGAAGAGCATAAAATAAACACCTTCATTTTATTTGAACAACAAAACCAACTTTGTGAACAGATTTTAAATTTATATTTTCATGAATTGGAACATATTTAATTCTTGTAATTAAATAAAAGTATATAACAATATATCTTATAAATACACTGTTCTTTTAAACTGTTCAATCCCTAATATACAATATTTATTTATATTTTTAAGTTTTCATTGTTTGTACCTATTATGGTGTATATATTACGCTGAACGTATGTATAGGGAAGGCAGTCCTGAACATTTGTTTACCGTGTTATGTAAATTAAGATAATGTTTTGTGAATAACCGTTACCCTCTATCTTTGTTTCAAGTTTATTTTGCATTCTCTACAGTATAGTGATTACTTTCGCCGACTTCACAATATTACTCACCTCTCGTTGCTATTCCACACAGAAATATTGCAAAGTACTTCTACTCTCTTACGTATTATCACTTGCCTTACTACTTTTTAGGTGTTCAATAAATTTCACCGTATTCATTTAGATCTCACTCATCTAGATTTCACTCATTTATATCTCACTTATTTAGATCTCACTTATTTATATCTCACTCATTTATATCTCACTTATTTAGATCTCACTCATTTATATCTCACATATTTATACCTCACTCATTTATACCTCACTCATTTAGATCTTACTCATTTATATCTCACTTATTTAGACCTCACTCATTTAGATCTCACTCATTTATATCTCACATATTTAGACCTCACTCATTTATACCTCACATATTTAGACCTCACTCATTTATACCTCACTTATTTATACCTCACTTATTTAGACCTCACTCATTTATACCTCACTCATTTATATCTCATTTATTTAGATCTCACTCATTTATATCTCACATATTTAGACCTCACTCATTTATACCTCACTCATTTAGATCTTACTCATTTATATCTCACTTATTTAGACCTCACTCATTTAGATCTCACTCATTTAGACCTCACTCATTTATACCTCACATATTTAGACCTCACTCATTTATACCTCACTTATTTATACCTCACTTATTTAGACCTCACTCATTTATACCTCACTCATTTATATCTCATTTATTTAGATCTCACTCATTTATATCTCACATATTTAAACCTCACTCATTTATACCTCACTCATTTAGATCTCACTCATTTAGATCTCACTCATTTAGATCTCACTCATTTATATCTCACTTATTTAGACCTCACTTATTTATACCTCACTTATTTAGATCTCACTAATTTATATCTCATTTATTTAGACCTCACTTATTTATACCTCACTTATTTAGATCTCACTCATTTAGATCTCACTTATTTAGACCTCACTCATTTATATCTCATTTATTTAGACCTCACTTATTTATACCTCACTTATTTAGATCTCACTCATTTAGATCTCACTCATTTATACCTCACTTATTTAGACCTCACTTATTTATACCTCACTTATTTAGATCTCACTCATTTATATCTCACTTATTTAGACCTCACTCATTTATATCTCATTTATTTAGACCTCACTTATTTATACCTCACTTATTTAGATCTCACTCATTTAGATCTCACTTATTTAGACATCACTCATTTATATCTCATTTATTTAGACCTCACTTATTTATACCTCACTTATTTAGATCTCACTCATTTAGATCTCACTCATTTATACCTCACTTATTTAGACCTTACTTATTTATACCTCACTTATTTAGATCTCACTCATTTAGATCTCACTCATTTATATCTCACTTATTTAGACCTCACTTATTTATACCTCACTTATTTAGATCTCACTAATTTATATCTCATTTATTTAGACCTCACTTATTTATACCTCACTTATTTAGATCTCACTCATTTAGATCTCACTTATTTAGACCTCACTCATTTATATCTCATTTATTTAGACCTCACTTATTTATACCTCACTTATTTAGATCTCACTCATTTAGATCTCACTCATTTATACCTCACTTATTTAGACCTCACTTATTTATACCTCACTTATTTAGATCTCACTCATTTATATCTCACTTATTTAGACCTCACTCATTTATATCTCATTTATTTAGACCTCACTTATTTATACCTCACTTATTTAGATCTCACTCATTTAGATCTCACTTATTTAGACATCACTCATTTATATCTCATTTATTTAGACCTCACTTATTTATACCTCACTTATTTAGATCTCACTCATTTAGATCTCACTCATTTATACCTCACTTATTTAGACCTCACTTATTTATACCTCACTTATTTAGATCTCACTCATTTAGATCTCACTTATTTATACCTCACTTATTTAGATCCGTACAACTTGTGTATTTAAACTTTGGCCCAATTTCTAGGTGCGGCAATAACTACTGTTCCATGCACCGGTACGCAGAGTCCCACTCCTGCACGTACAACTATAAACTGGAAGGCAGGAAACTGCTCGAACAAACTAACCCCGTGGTCACGGCGCCCAAACTGCCTAAGATCTAACATCGCCACCCCGCCCACACTCCCGCCCCCCACTCCCACATCCTCGCCTACATTGACAGAAGCCCTACTTTTCAGTATTTAGTGTTCTGTGGTTAATTCGACTCTCGCTTCATTTGTTATTATTCGATTAACAATGTTCTATCTAGTATTACAAGATGTTTATTGAGTGATATATATCCGTAACTCGAATGCTAGCGTTTGCACGTGCTGTAAGGTACGCCGTGAACCAGCGGCCCAGCTTATATTATAATAAAACATATACTACACTACGGGTTTCTTCTTTTAGCCGAACCTTGAAACGTAGTTTTTCCGGCTTTATCCTTTCGTCGTTCTTTCGTAAATTTCAATAACTTCACGTGTACTCATTTACGGCTAATTGACAGCCGGCGGTCTAGCAGCTATTATAATATAGCACGGGCTTTTATCAATTGGCAACAGGCATTACACTCGTGAATGACATGAGAATGACTCATTCGTCATACAATACCCGCCGTAAACACCCCATGACCAACGAAATCTAAGATCGCAGAACATTCCGGAGTGTATCCTCTGTTTGGCATTTTCGGAAACGCGTAACTAAATGCTGAAGATCTGAGTCGAGGTGAAACTGCTGTTTACATAATAGCATCTATTATGTAACAGTTGTGTGTAAGTTTTAATCAACCATACATTTCAAATAGCAGACGACAAATTTAATTAATATTTAAATTTACACTATTAATAGTGTTACGTTATCAATTGATATTAATATAACTGTAATCTGTTATTGTATAATTAAAATATATCTGTAAATATATCTATTAATAATATAATATATATTATATTATGCAATTTAGTAAGCAATATCAAATAAATAGATTTGTTATTTTTGATTGCAATAATGTGATTTCAATAGCTTTTGAATCAATGTTGTTATATGTTTATAAGGTTAACATGTAATTTAATTAAAATAACGATATTAATTTAAATGAAAGCAATAGATATTTCGTAAAATTATTGCAGAGATTAAAAGGATTAAGGTGTTTAAATCAATAAATAGAGTCTACAAATTCGGTAACAATAGATTCTGATTTAAACCATTTCACAGATTTTTATATATTCTACATATTCTGATGTTTACAGAAGTAATTTACTTATTCCATGGAAGTGGATGTAAACTTCAGACTGCTTAATCTTAGTAAAGATAAGATTGCAATTGTTATCAATGGTACTAATAAATAATACTAGGCATCTATCATATGTCTAGCCATTTAAATCGTATATACCATTTATTGAATAAGTAGTTATCAAATATTTATATATCTTCTAGAAGTTAGCTGATATATTATGAGATTGAAATTAATCTTAAAATTAAAATGATTAAATTATTCTTCGATGTGAAATACCTTTTGAATTTTGACATTAATACATTGTACTTATAAATATATATACTGCTGGGATCTTGGTAAATACCAATTACAAGTTTCTTCGTAATGTGAAGTTTTGAAAAACTACCATTATTTTATAATTAGTGTATGCATTTTTAATTGTTTAGCTATATGACTTACAACACTTAATATTTATGAGTATTTTACACTAGTGTTTTTTGTTTCTAACTAATATTATATAGTATATATATACTATATATATATATATATATATATATATATCTAATAATTTAAACAATGCATTCATTCCTTGAGTAAGTTTTGTGAATACTATTTTAGAATATATGCTGACTAATCATTTGCAATTATATGGAGATTAGCAAATAATATAATATTTGTTTATTATAAAATTGTATTATTTCACTGTGAATCTAATTGTTAATTTTTAATTCCATCGTTATCTGTAGATTCGTTACATTTTATTTGACTATTTTAGATAGTATTTAATATAACTCATGAGATATAAAATTCAATATTCAGTATTACAAATAAGTATCTTTTGAGACTTGAATAAGCTATTTCATATTGGGCCAATTGTATAAGCTATTTTATATTAGACCTGTATTATAATAATACTATATTATAATACTTATATCTCATATTACCAAATAATTATTAAACTCATTCTAAAGTGATTTTAACATACAAATTTGCAATATAAAAGGTTACACATATAACAATTGATTGTGCATTTATGTAGTAATTTATTTATACATTAATGCTAATATTAATTTAATATGCAAATATAATATATGGTAACAAATAATATCATTTTAAGTTATTATAAAATGTAACCACCATTTTACAGTTTATTTAGATTTTGCCTAATAGATTGGGATATTCTTTTAATATTAATATTATTAATATAATATTAATTAATTATAGATTTGAATTAGGGCATTATTCTATGCATTCAATATTTTATTATAATTTAAATGTATTAATTGAGAATTGTTTATAGTTAATAGTGTTAATAAGTGAATTATTTTGAAACAAATAATTTTGAATTTTAACAATATTTATTTAGAAGTATTTCCATAATTATGTATGTTAAATTTATAAATTAATATTCTTTAATTTATATAATCCATGTAACTTAATTATTTGCATTAAATTATTATATATAAATAATTATTTAAATCATTTATTTTATCCTTTTTGATTTTAATTATTTGCATTGTATAATTATATATATATATATATATATATATTCCTAATTATTTATTTGATCCTTTTTGATTTCAAGTGTTGAGAATTATTGTTTATCAAATATCTAAATTTATATAAAATTTCAACGCAATACATATATAACACAATACAATACAACATATTGTAAATAATGTTTAATGTTAAAAATGGAAAATTTTTAAAGTTTCAGGTCAACCAAATTAAGATCTACAACGGTCTTATGGCTATATATAATAACGTTATTATAGTACTATAGTGATTTCTTTAAACAATCCAGGTTATTTAATTTTCTTTTCCGAATAACTTTATTAAATCATTTATTTAAAAGATGCTATAATACTATTTTAAACTCCCGGAAAATTGATTGATGTAATAGTTTTATAAAATCCTTACATGGATTTTTAAAAATCTTTTTAATGTACAATTTAATTAAATAAATAATTTAAATAAATAATTTAATGTAGTTTTACACAAATTACTGATTATTAACAAAAATATTTTATAATTTGTAGAAATGCAAACATTAAATTACCTATAATTCTCACATGGTATATCTATGTTTTCCTGGTATATTTAAACGTTCTAACCTACATACACAGACACACACACGCACATACATGCATACACATACATAAATACATACTCACACACACACACATATATATACACACACACATACTCATATAAACACATACACACATACAAACAAACACACATATATACATACATTAATATATTATTATGTATATTTATGAAAATTTCATTTAATTTCATATATAAATATATTTATTCTGTACATACTGTTATATTTATAATAATGAATATATTATAATATGTAAATGTTTTTATATCTTATACATTATCTATAATACCAACCATTATCTATAATAAGTTGATTTCGCTCGTCTAAAATGTTTATTTTAAAATATTTTATTATGTGTAATAATGTTAACATTTTTTATATTCAGTTTAGTTATATAACCAAACTGAATTTATTTAAAATATTATATATAATAATTAAAAGATAGTATTAATTAAATAATTAAAGTGTATACTATTAAAGTACACACTATATTATTTGTATAATAATGTTATTTATGAAAACAGAATTCTCAATTTATTAAAATATTATATTATTCATAATGATGACCAAATATGTTGACATGATTTAAATTAATATTTATTATAAGTTTGGGTTTAAGGTTAAAATAAAATATTCTATATTTAAGGTTTCATATTTCCACATTAGATGATAATTAACTCGAATTCAATAATGTTTCATTTTGAATATCTCAATTGAACTCATTTTAATTGTAACCACTAGTAAATGCCATATATATATATATATATATATATATATGTTAAACTATTTGATTGCAAATTATTGTGGATAGAATTTAATAACGTACTTTTACGATTCAACCATTTCAGGTTATATAATTACATTATAATTAATTCTATAACAATACTATTCTAGATGCTTAGAAATATCATTTTGTACACTATCTTTTTTTCTAGTATATACTAATAACTATAGTTATATATATAGTTAATATACTAATTAACAATATATGTTAACAATTGTTAATCTTAAGAAACTTAATCTAACAATCTATTATATTATATTATTTCAATTTTACATTAAATAGTTTAAATATAATAAGCATATAATTTATACTAATACAAAATAAAGTTTTTACAATACATACTTAATATATGATTTTATACAAATACTAACACAATAACAATAACTGAATAACTAAATATTAAATATACTATAAGCTAAGCTATAATGGCAGAGCATACAACAATAGTGCAATCAACAATAGTTACTTTAGTAACTAAAATTAACAGTTATTATAATGTTAGAATTCGCAATAGCTATTTAAATTTGGCGTTACGTTATCGTTTATTAATCACGACACGTTAGCTTCGCATAATTGCATCTGCGTTGCATTCAACCGATACCGCATTCAATTAAAGCTGGAAATTAGCGATACGCAAGAAGATAAGACGATAAGTTCAATTCGAATTTAGGAAGTTCACATGATTCTGATTGGTCGATAAAGAAAACATAAACAATTTATTATTTCACTTTTATTTTATTCTTGAACTAAGTACAGATTGATAGGTACCATGTATTTGTATTCGTTGACATATGTAATTGTATTCTAATAAGTATGTATATATCAGTATATATAGATACCATAGTACAGGTAATACAATAATATGTTACACAATATTATATATTAAACTGCAATTTGATTATAAAACATAGCATAAGTACCTCCTTTTTCTATAATATATTTTTATAGTATAATCATCTGATTTCTATATAGCAAAGCATTGATCACATTACATGAGTCAATTGCTTGCAAAAGTCTTTTATTAATAAATGATATTATTAATATTATTAAATTCTACTCACACGTATTCCTATCATCTGTAACACCATACGGGGTCTATACTCATAATTGTGTTTACTATATATACACTATAACACATATGCGATAATTAAGCATATATTTAACTCTGGTGCAGGGTACCAGGTACCCAGCACACAAATTGCCTGCAACTAAACATATACACGAGGTCTCATTAGGAATGAATTCGCTAATTTACAAATCGGGAGCAATTCACGTATTACATTATGAACACGTATGTAACTGGAGTTGCTTAGTTGAATGTACTCGGAAACGATTTCTATACTTGAACGTGGACTCCTGGTTACAACCGACTGTACGATATAGATAGCGGATTCACGTATCTTCAAATGCCAAGTTTCCCGGCATGTGATATTAATATCGTAAATCACCAAAATAAGCGCGATATTTCAAATACAATTGTATTTGAATATAAAATATTTTCATTTTTATTATATAACAAAAAAAATTGGTCGGTATGATTATTTGGATATATACATATGGTATGGCTGCTAGTAAATATACTAGGAAAAGTGATTTAAATCTAGGCACTTCAACATTGTTAATTTGATATCTATTCAACAATTATATGCCACCGTACAGTGGATATCGTACACTGTACATTCATTTTGTCTAAATAAAACATTGGTTTAAATATCGAAAAGAATGAATTAAGTAATATTTATGTAATCAACAATTCGAAATGACCTACAGTCGAACCTCTCTACCCATCGCTCACCGGTATCGCGCACCTCGCACACACCGCACACACCGCACACTAGTACTGCGCACCTCTTCTCACCTACGCGCCGGTGTTTGTACGCGTGGAGGCGTCGAGACTTCCACACCGACTGCTACAGACGTCCAGGGTTTCGGAATCGCTTACGTCGTCCAGGCACCGGGCGACGCTAGTCGGATAGACGCTACAGCATAGTAACAGACGTTAGCGGCACGCGGATGTATAGACCAGGGAACATACGGGTACCGATTTCAGGGGTAGCGGACGTCACCGGCGAGTTGACCTTACCATTGTACCGTTGCAACACCACCGTCGAGCGAGTCCGGCGATTGTTTTCCGCTGCCAGATTAGCTCCTCCCACCCGGGGGTTCTCCCGCTATCGGATCAATTACTTCTCGAGTAGTTGGCGTCCCGGAAGTCACGAGTTCGGGACCGCCGCCCCCCCCCCGAGTAGTACACCACGGGTTACCGGGTTCCCAGCGCGGTCCCAGGTAGTCCGCCGGCGGACTACTCCAGTCCGGGATCGTACTCGAGTTGCGGGGTTCAGTTGTGGTAACCGTACAGCATCTGCTTGTAGATGTAGGAGAACAGTTTCAGCCAAGCGGCCCGTACGTCCTCCGTAAACATGGTGGACAACTCGGTTTTGAACGTCAGCATTATAGCCTCCAGAAAGTCGTCTTCGTAATCCTCGAATCTGCGGAGGAGGCGGGGCTTATCTGTTGTCGGGGCGGGGCTTTGCCGCAGTTGGGAGGGGCGTGATTGCACGTGTCGGGGTGGGATGTTGGCGTATGGGGGCGAGACGTAGTGGTAGGGGAGTCCTAGTGTAGTGGACTTGTTGAGTGGAGCTTGAATCAGGGGGTTTGAATGTCTTGAGAGAGGGGCGTGGCCTAAAGGTATTGAACTACCACAATATGCTAGTTGTATAGTTGAAGAATGGGTGCGACAGTAAAGTTGGGCTAATGATATACCCCCTACAACGTATGAACAGGGTTACAAAGTGTATATATATATCCCATCAATAGGGAAATTCGCCGGGTCATAGGTTTAGGGGCGTGGCTTGAAGAGAGTTAGTGTTCGGCGACATTAGGACATTATGTTCTACCCGACACACCATGCCACACACACCACACACACCGTATATTATTACAGTCATAGACAGGCATACGATCAGCGCGTGATTTAAATTAATTATTCTTATTAAAAATAATTTTTTTATATATTTGTATTACTGGAAATATGTAGAATTATTTATGTTTCACGTTACCGTTATACGATAATTAGATGACCACGGTGCCTGGATACCAATATAGATCTAGCCTCTGAATAAATACAGTTATTATATCAGATATCGACTAAGGTACCTCGTATCACCGGTGGCAATCAATCACGTGGTTAAGCTGTATTTGTTATACTAATTATACTAATGAATGCTATACAACTACGATATTTTTAGGTACGATATTCAGTTACGATATTTAGTTACGATATTCAGTTACGATATTCAGTTACGATATTCAGTTACGATATTCAGTTACGATATTCAGTTACGATATTCAGTTACGATATTCAGTTACGATATTCAGTTACGATATTCAGTTACGATATTCAGTTACGATATTCAGTTACGATATTCAGTTATGATATTCAGTTACGATATTCAGTTACGATATTCAGTTACGATATTCAGTTACGATATTCAGTTACGATATTCAGTTACGATATTCAGTTACGATATTCAGTAACGATATTCAGTTACGATATTCAGTTACGATATTCAGTTACGATATTCAGTTACGATATTCAGTTACGATATTCAGTTACGATATTCAGTTACGATATTCAGTTACGATATTCAGTTACGATATTCAGTTACGATATTCAGTTACGATATTCAGTTACGATATTCAGTTACGATATTCAGTTACGATATTCAGTTACGATATTCAGTTACGATATTCAGTTACGATATTCAGTTACGATATTCAGTTACGATATTCAGTTACGATATTCAGTTACGATATTCAGTTACGATATTCAGTTACGATATTCAGTTACGATATTCAGTTACGATATTACGCTAAAGCAACATATTTTCGTGCGTCATAACATTACTCTAATTAATTACCAATTATTCCATTATTGTAATTACAATATACTCGCAATATCGTCAAACTTGAATTTCTTGT
>OZ038316.1:26950797-26988297 GCA_964035775.1 Osedax frankpressi
AAATTATCCCATTTATTAAAGCAAATTAATTATAAGAAATAATAAAAAAATGCCATTGCAAGGAAGGGGCTTAAAGTAGGATGGTTATCACATCAGACCATGTCGGCAGTAGTTCCAGTAGATGTCTAATCCACAGCAAGTGTTCGGATGATCATCATCTCAATTTCTCGCTTTGTTAGACCGATTGCTAGTAAGTTGTTAGCGGAAAACGTAGACGGCATGCCTAGCCAGTTCCAGCATGATGAGCTAAACACAACCTTTGTTCGATTTGTTACACGTTTTGCGTAGGCTGTTATATCGGGGGTATTGTAATAGGATATGTTCTGTATTTAATTTACGTCAATGTTAGTAGTATCTGTAGATATATGTGTGTCAATAATATATGCTGTGTCTGAGTTTATTTTGTAAGTTATTACAAAATAAAATCAGACAGTTTAGTATGTCTGGTTTCCGTAATCCGTTAGTCATGCGATATATGGTTCTAGTATTGTTATATAGTTGTGGCTGTTCAAGTATTGTATCAGTAAATTATTTAGGTAGTTATGTCTGTGGATTTTATTATAATAATTATAGTTGCATGTTTGCATTATATGATTTAAATGATCGTATTTATGATTATATTTATCCTTTCATTAAGTAGTTAGTATTAGTGTCTGGAAACATACGTTTAGCCCTAAACTTAGTGTACAATTGAATGATTGTTAGTTTAATGGAGTCTATATAATCGCGCCCTGACATCAGCCTATTCGTAAACTCAATCCATCTATTTATGTATTTCGTGCATCCTCCACATCTTAAACCACAACCATCAGTAGAATTAAATAGTTTATTAATATTAAAATCCTTAATTGATATATTGGATGTAAATAATTCATTTTCATAAAATCTAGGTTGAGCCGTATATATCCATATTTTACTTGGCATCAATGTTATCAGTGGATCGTCATTTGATTTTATAGAATTGATTCTATTTATTCGTAATACTGGCATTGATAAATATAGTCGTAATATGGTAATAATAAGCCACCGACTGAAGATGACACGTGGAATACAGCTAGGTATCTATCTTTTGGAAGATACATCTTCTAACAAAAGATCGAAAACGCCTGTCAATTGTTTTTAACGAAGATAGCGTTATATTGGTAAATACCATTTGATGTAGAATACTTGGGATTAAGTGGTATTTTAGTAGATGCATTCGCTATTGTGGTTTTAATAGAGCTTTAGATATATAAATTAATTTAGCAATAATATTGTTAACAATCTTATTATTTCTATTGGACTTATCGGGATACCTAAATATTTATATGATTCATCTATAAATATTGTTTTAATGTGTGCATTATTAATTGTGATTATGGGTTGAGGTTAGCATATCCAAATTTGTTTTCTTAGAATGTATAATTAGATTCATAGTTGCACATTTACCATAGTTATTGTTTAGTCCACATTCTTTAAACTCACTCATAATTATGTTAATTTGATTTTGAAGACATGCTTCAGCTTTTCCAAATATAACTAGAAAATATAACGGCAAGGCCTTATATTTTAGAATGTGAGTATTGTCATTAATGGATATGGCATTATAATCCTTATGCTTGGAGGTAACATAATCTATCACTGAGTTAAAGAGTAATGATGGCATCGGGTCACCTTGCTTTCTTCATTATTATTCTGAATATGTGGAGATATACCAGATTTATGTTTTAGACTAGTGCTGCATCCATCGTATGCATGTTTCACGTAAATAATTAAAGTTTCAGGAATACCCACTCTATAGCATAATTGTATTAGCGCTTTATGGGATACGTATACGTATCGACTATAGTCGAAGTCTTTAGAGACATCTAGAAAACATAGGGATAGAGGTTTTAGTTTTTGTTTATGCTGGTATGTAATATATTTAAGTAAGAATATATTTTCAGCAATACAATCTCTCCTTGTAAATGCTATCTGCATAACCTAAATTAATACTGGTTTCAATTCGACGAGCAATTATTTTATGTAATAGTCTACATAATATCGAGAACAATGTTATGGGCCTAAACTATGAGGGATCCGATGGATTCTTACATTTAAGTATTAACGTAGTTAGACCTTTTTATAACATGAAGGAGCAGTAGATGTTAGAAGATATACATTACATATTATGCACCATCATTTGATGTATTATAGTTATCAGTAATTTCTTAAGATCATTATTAACTTTTTATTTACTTATAGTTGGATCATTATAAATAATTTCAACTATTTTCTTACCAATATTGATATTAGATGAATTTATTAGGTGTTCATGATCTATCTCGATTTTTTTCTGTATAAAGTTTTATACCATAAATAAAAGTTGAGTAAATAATAATTGTATATTGGTATTATTATTTTCTATAATATGTTGTAATAATATTAAATTAATCATATTTAATTTAATGTGTTGATTATCATGAGGTAATCTATCTATCTATCTATTTATTTATCTATATATATATATATATATATATATATATATATATATATATATATATATATATATATATATATATATATATAGTTTATAAACTGATTTCATTCATTCATTTATACAATTTGTATATGTAAAAGATTACATTTTTAAAAAATAGTTTATTTCTGTATTGTACTTCATTCCTCCAACGTTGAATATAGTTTACTGTAAATTAAAATGTATAGTAATATCGATAATTATCGATATATAAAATATGATATTGTATTTTACAACTAGGTCACGAATGATATTATATATGGAAATGCAAATATATGTTATCGACGTTGACCTGTATTATCTACTGGTAACAGATATTAGAAAGAGTGGCACTATTTTAATAGACACACTTTCAACTCTAAATGAAGATTAGCTGCGTGCTAATATGCAAGACGAGTACAAATGTCTTCATACTATTTTTTATATCGAAGTATATATTGATATTTTGTCATGGTAAAAGAAGTGATTCAGCGATGCTATCAATTAGAGATAGAGAAATGTATATAGTATCAGTAGATAGTATATACATTAATTAATAACCTATTAGAATAGCTAAATAATTGATAATTTCATCAATATTTGTATTATCAATAATAGAAAATGTATCTGCATATGAGGTTATGCTATTGCTACCCATGATATCATCTTCTAGTAATAGAATATTTATTCTGATCAAAGGATAATTCTTAAGTTAGATTGAGAAATATTGGAGAAAGTCTACCACCCTGTTTCACACAAAGTGTGTAGCAAATGATGGTTATTCGGATAAGGATTATGTATAAAAATCTTTAATAATCTTTAATAATGGCTTGAAGTGATCCTTTTATATTTGTAATGTATAAAATATAAAATAAATAACGAGGTAAGAGGAATATAGCAGAATCATTTGTAATTTCAAGCGATAATTAAATCGGATTTTTATTCGGTTCGAGAATTTATGTTTCTAGAGTGTATTCTTGAATTCCTTTTTATATCGGATACAATTAAATGGGATGGGTATGTTAAACTTATATGGAATTCAGTGGTATAGTAATTATGGATCGTCATTATCTTACTTCGTTTATGAAACAGCATGTCTATCTAATATTTTGTTTCTAGTAAGTAGCTTACTTATATTAATGTTATTATCAATAAGTTCAAACCCAATGGATTTATTTATATAAGTCTTTGGTTTATTGACTCATATATATTTCATCTGTAAAATTTTATAAGACATATAGACCAAGTAAATTTTGAATTTACCAATAATTGTCTTCGTTTTTAGGAGGAATTTTTAGAAAGAGTATTACTCTAATACTAAATTATATGAATAATACTAAATTATATTTCAGAGTTCATTGCTTGCACTTTGTTGTTTCCATGATTTTATTTTATAATTTTATTTATTTACATTATATTTTATATGTTAATATCCTGTAGATCTTACTCATTTACAAATTTTACTTTATTTATCATAATAATAGTTAGATTATTTTGTTTTCTACACTTCAGTACCAAATTTTATATATTATCTATATTTTAGCACTACTATGTATTATTTATTCTTATACGTTATACATTATATCCTGACTTATATCATATATTCATCTTACTATTTAACATTGCTATATATATGTTATACTTTATTTTGAACATCTATTTTCATCAAATTATATTTTTTATTATTATTATAAATATTTCATATATCCGTTGTCCTAATTTTATTTTTATTTTTATTTTTTAATTTTAGTTATTTGTTTAATATTATAACTGCATATTACTACCTACCTTAAAGGTGAAATTGAAATGAAGGATGACGGATCCGCATTTATAACTTTGCTCCACCCATTTCAACCTATACGATGCTATAATATAGAGTGTACGACTAACACTGTACGACGTATAGTGTACGACGTACATTGTACGACTAACACTGTACGACGTACAGTGTACCTTTACAAATGAATCACATCTTCGTAAACGCCATATGCAAAAATCTAGGCAAATGGAAATGTTCAATTTGCTCTTTAGTTATGAGAGTAGCTAAAACAGAATATACATGTTCTTCTGATATTTAAATCAGATATCAATACAATTTACTTAAATTATCTCCTCCTCGTACCAATCGTATTTACTTTTAATTCGAATATTAGTAAGTTTAATAACTTCCCCATTACGTACCCTGTCCATAACTTCAAGTAAATCCCAATTAAATACGTTAATTTATTCCTGACATCGCTGCTCCAAATAACGACATAAATGCACCAAATGTGGTATGCATAAACGGTTAAGGTATAGCCAAAATCAAATAAAAACTCTATTTCAAATATCCCTAGTTCACAATATAGGAAATAAAAAATAATGAGTAGAGATCAGTATATATCGAATATATGGAAAAATAGAATATTTGATTATTGTACAAAAGAAGGGTTAAATCTGATAATATTGGAACTAAGTAATAGTATACGGAATGAAGTAAATAATCTATTAAAACCAGATGCTATTCCAGCCGATGATCTAGGTGGGAATACGAATAGACCAAAAGAAAAAAACGAGCCGTAATCAATAAAACAACTACAAAAATAACGTAAATTTAGACGAAAATTAAAAAAGATGACACAAAAATCAAATTGCTTTATAGAAGATTCCCACGAAAAGCAGTTCGTAAAATATTTGTTCACAACCAAAAGTATACCGGTTGTTCAAATGCTTTGAAAGAATTTTCGAATAATGTAAATAACTTTACGTACTCACATCCATATACGAATATTGATTGTGACATTTTAAATCTTATTGTAGCGGGTATGTTAATTGCAGTTGCTTTAAATCAGAAATGATCAATATGCTTAAAAGGACAAACATAATATTGAATATATCCGTTTGAAACTCTTAGAAAGTAAAGCTACCGTTCTCGAGGCAATATTCGAAGTATTACTATATATATTATGTATTACTATATAACCCAATAAGATATTACTATTTTCAAATGATATTATAAATTAAATGTCTCGATCAATTGAAAGGCCATGCTACACATATGATACAATACTATTATATCCAGTTCCATTGGATATAAATAAGTTTTAATATTCAAATATTAATTATTCCTTTATTTATTAATATTCAGTAAGAGTACATAATAGTAAGTAATATTAAATGTATATTAAATAAGGAGTAGAAGTATACCAAAACAATTATTTATATTGTATTTATTTGTAAATATAAAAAGTATAATAATAGTTAATTACATTTGATGATTGTAATACATTTTATATATACGAAATGTAGGCAGATTTTGATTCTATGATTGATTTGGATCTCCAAGTTTTCCCACTACACACTTCACAGGTGCATACTTCCGTTTATAACAATTTAACCAAGAATTGACTATGTATAGATAATTCACATCTTGGTAATCTGTATATATAAGATACTATTATATATATTATTCTTATAAGAATATAACATATATGATAATTTAAATATTATTTTTTTGATAAAAAATAAGCTACATAAGATATAAGCTAATTATAATATAATCATATGAATATATATGTATGTTTTGTAATGTATACATTCAGATAAGTCATTTCATCAGAACATTTAATGAAGTCAATCTTATAACTTCAAAAGAAAGCCCTCACATTTGTTTATATATGGATATATATATATATATATATATATATATATATATATATATATATCATTGTAGTGAACATATAGTATACCTGATAGGATGGTCACCCAGACTCTTACTGCGTAGTAACTATCATTCATACACCTTTGTTGCATTCCTATTCGTTCACCATTGAAGATAGTTATCTTTTGATATTTCATTGGTAAGTATACATTATCCGCGTAGCAATTCGTTCTTACCCCGAAAATATCCCACCTTAAAATAAATAGTATGTTTATACCAATATTTATGTTGTAAATATATAATTAAGTTCATAAACTAATTAAAATCTCTAATTATTAAGTATAAAATATCATATAACAATATCTATATGATAATCATACTTATGTTAATTACTTATATATATATATATATATATATATATATATATATATTGTAAAGGTTATATTGATTATAATATATCTAAATAACTAACTTTCCTTTTCTGAAAGGGATTTTTCTGTTATGAGAAGGAGCAGCAAGATTGAAGAAGTAACCTTTTTTGGTATTGTAAAAACTGATTTTAACAGGTTTCGATGTATCAGCATAAGCTTGAGTACCGGTCAAAATTCTAATAAGATAATTGCATTCTGCAAATGTTAATTGATAATGAAACTGGAGTAAATAATAATCACCTTCTGGGCAGTTTAACAAATCATTTACATATATTATTTACAATAACAAATTTTAAAACATGTTCGGGTATTTGCGAATAGTATCCTTAACTCGATTGACATCATACCATCATATACATAACTATACACGTTGAAAACATCTAACAAACAGCAGAAAAGAAGACATAGAAATATTATATCTAAATATTATTTATATATCATTATTTATATATTATTATTTATATATCATTATTTATATATCATTATTTATATATCATTATTTATATATCATTATTTATATATCATTATTTATATATCATTATTTATATATCATTATTTATATATCATTATTTATATATCATTATTTATATATCATTATTTATATATTATTATTTATATATCATTATTTATATATTATTATTTATATATCATTATTTATATATCATTATTTATATATTATTATTTATATATCATTATTTATATATCATTATTTATATATCATTATTTATATATCATTATTTATATATCATTATTTATATATCATTATTTATATATCATTATTTATATATCATCATTTATATATCATTATTTATATATCATTATTTATATGTCATTATTTATATATCATTATTTATATATCATTATTTATATATAATTACTTATATATCATTATTTATATATCATTATTCATATATCATTATTTATATATCATCATTTATATATCATTATTTATATATCATTATTTATATGTCATTATTTATATATCATTATTTACATATCATTATTTACATATCATTATATATATATATCATTATTTATATATCATTATTTATATATCATTATTTATATATCATTATTTATATACCATTATTTACATATCATTATTTACATATCATTATTTATATATCATTATTTATATATCATTATTTATATATTATTATTTATATATCATTATTTATATATCATCATTTATATATCATTATTTATATATCATTATTTATATATCATTATTTATATATCATTATTTATATATCATTATTTATATATCATTATTTATATATCATTATTTACATATCATTATTTACATATAATTCTTTATATATCATTATTTATGTAGCATTATTTATATATCATTATTTATATAGCATTATTTATATATCATTATTTACATATTTGTCTTAATATTTATAGTGGTTAGTTTATTATAATTATATAGGAAATTGAATAACCTAATTTAGATTTGTAATACTTTAATCGAATATTTAATAACCTATGATTAATTTACAATACTTTAATCAGGAAATTGAATAAGCTAATATAAATTAATATATTGAATAATATGGGATACATTAATATAATCATTAAAGTATACTTAAAATTATGTTTATTGAATATTTTACATTATTTTGCTATTTCTAAATCAAATAACTTACATATGTTACTTATACAACTACCTTAATTTAGTTAATGTATCACTAACGTCTATTAGACTTCTTTCGTATTATATTTTGATTTTCTAAAATAGTTTCATTTGTACTGATTTGATTATCACTTATCAGTAGAGAATTTGAAATTCCTATGTAAATTATAGAGAAGAGCGTACATGTTATAATATTCATTGGTGACATTATTAATTGTGTTATATGTTGTTATCTGAATGGCTTTTATATAGTTTAATGTTTTAAAGGTATGTCAATAAAACTAAATGTCTAAAGTTCATAACAATAAAACTAATTGTTCATTTAGATAATTAGATAACAAATTATATAAATACCCACTGATAAGGTCAATATTGTTATTCGTTTTTCATTTAAAATATTTTCGTGGTAAATACCACGTATACCCACCAACAAAAGTAATATAATTATTTCTATAAATCTCATTTAAACAATTTTGGTAATTTAATGTAATAATGTTGAAAATACGTTTAGAAATATATCGTATTTATTTATATTTTAAATATTTTATATTAAAATTACATCTCTTTTTCTCATTTATTATATAATAATAAAAATTACTTCCATGGTTTCTTGGAAAACACGTATTTACCATGTAACTAGATAATGTAATTATTATAAATTCTTATATGATAGTTTCTTGTTTTATAATGAATAGTTTATTGAACGTTAAATTGGGTAACAAAATATGATGATTCCATAAAGATTGTAAACAATAATATAACGCATTGATTTAAATAACCCAATATATCATCCAGGTCAATTTAGATTTTCTGTAATATAATAAAAGTGAAATATATTTTATCTGCATTAAAGATATATGATTATTTTTATTTAAAATTTTTATTCAAAATATTTATATAAGATTGTATAATAGTTACATATAAAGTATAAAGGTTATGTAGCTGCTTTCTTGGGAACACAGTAAATATAATGATGTATTAGTAAAATAATCCATTAAATAAAATAATTTAAATAAAATAAACAGAAATTATTCAATACATGAAATTAAACAGATTTTAGATGTAATAATTTTATAAAACTATGACATACATTAATATATTAACGGAGAAAAATCCACACACTTAAAATCCAAAGAAAATAATTTTATAAACAATAATAAATAATTATAATTTCTCACTTATTAAATAATAATAAAGTATATATACATTAATGGTAAAAGCATTGTATCCATCAAACTAAACAAACAATTAAGGTAATTTTATTTTTTGCCTTTCATATATTATTTTCTACAAAATCATTAATTCATTAACTTGAGTTAATAATAGTAATTAATTCATTACCATTATTTGTGCAGTAAATAATACAGGCAATACTCCAAAAATAATATAATCTATTAAACTATCATATACAATGATTTGAAATAAAAAATAATTATCATATTAATTCATTACCATTATTTGTGCAGCAAACAATACAGGCAATACTCCAAAAATAAT
Source organism: Osedax frankpressi (assembly GCA_964035775.1). Taxonomy (NCBI): domain Eukaryota; kingdom Metazoa; phylum Annelida; class Polychaeta; order Sabellida; family Siboglinidae; genus Osedax; species Osedax frankpressi. Next base: position 26,960,481 of record OZ038316.1, read on the forward strand.
AATCTATTAAACTATCATATAAAATTATTTGAAATAAAAAATAATTATCATATATTGTAATGCTATAAAATATAATTGTACTATATATAACGAAAAATTAAAAAAGATACAGAATATTGCTTGGAGGTATTAATTATATCACTTTCTTATCTATACCAAACAAAGTGATGTATATATGTTTTATATTAGTTTTTTATTTTTGTAACATCAAAGCATATGATGCTTTATAATATATTTTATTAGATTTTACCCAAATATGTTTGCCAAGTGTATTCAAGAAACCGAATGATATAATTATTATAAATTTCTAAATAAATATCTTATAACATTATATATATAATATATTTTTACTTTTATTAGAAAATAATAAAATAAACATCTGAAAAGCAATACATCTGTGAAAATAATAGTTAGGTCTTATTTATTAGTATTAAATGTAATCAATTTATATAGATTCTAAACAGTATACCCTGTAAACAAAGTGATGTAATAGTTTTGTAAAATACTTTGATGTGGTGACACAAATAAAAAATAATATAAAAGAAATTATATATTGCAAAACATGAAAATACCAGGGTGGTTTTCTGGGTATTCATATTCGATAATAGGGCAGATGTAACATAGATTCGGATTATGGATTTATAATCACGTTTAAAAACATCGGATTAATCAATTGGTCATATATGATTTAGTTGAGATTATTAGTAGCTGATTAAGCATTAAGTAGGCAAATTAAAATCGAATTGTCACTAATTAAAAACGATGACTATAAAATGATATAGTGTAGTTAATTATATCAAATGGTTAACCAACCACGCATTTGCGTAACCTAGGTTACCAATAAAAACCTACTTACAATGGTTATTTGTCGAATGTGAATAAGTGAGAAATTTAGCAGAATTAGATGTCTATATGATCTGCAGATATGTCTGCAGTCATGACTCAATTTAATTAATCAATCTAATCATTAGCGTCTTATAGAATACTAACAGAACCTACTGTTATTACCTATCTGTTAATGTCACATTCGCTGTAAAAGAAAAAAAAACTGCAAATAGAGCATTATATCGTACATTATTATTTATAAATATTCTTTATACAGACAGGTAAATCACAATTAATTATTATATTTATTATTCATTTAACCTTGTTGGTTATTATTATTATATATCACTTTGATGTAGACAATAAACTATGGTTTATATATTTATCTATAAATACCTACTTATACCTTGTTACATGCATATAACACTATACACATTACATACATATGTACTATACTTATTTAAACATATATACAACATATATATACATTATTTGCTATAACAAATGTAATGTATATAAATACTCTAGCAGAGTATTTATATCTAGCTCTGCATTATTGAGTATATTTAAGATTCATCAGGTAAGAAGTTTAAAATATTTTATTCATCTAAAATCATTCATGCGTGCAATAAATACAATTATATTAATTAATTTTTAATATAAATTTAACATAAATTCATCCTGCCCATAGTATAATTTGCATCCATATATCCATATATCCATCAGGTTGCTAATACATTACAAACATGATGAGTTGATACAGTATTATGTAAAGAAATATATTGCCACATTACACATTTTCGCTACTAGAATATATAATCGCTTCCCTCGTATGAGGTATAATTAACATGTAATTGTTTAATCATATATGATTAAATTAAGTATACTTAATTATAAATTATGGTATATTTATGATCGTCCTTATGGTATATGATTTGTTATATAATCGTAATTAGGGATGACAGTTAGAGTATTATTTTATCTATAGATAAAATATACTATAGTATATGCAAGGTTAGACTTAAAGTGAAAACGGTTTATAAAGCGATATATTATGGAGTCCCTGAATATCCATCAGCATGTCTAAATCTGATATCATTACATGGTAAATAACAACGTGAAGGTATAGTGGTCTGTTGACGGATCTTCTATGTCAGACTAGGCCTTTACAAACTAGTCGTCATAACTAATACGGTCATAACTACTTGCCCGTGTGAAGGAATGAAGTGTAGTATAAATTAAATGGTACTAAAATAAATTGTTTTTGTTATTCAATAAGTGATTTTATTTATATTCTTATTATTAATATTTGTCGATTATTAACTTATTATTTTTATTAAAATATATATTTACAATTAACTACATATAATCATTCTACTACTTAAAAATAATGTAATTGATTATATATTATTTTATAAAGTCTTTATTTTCTAAAAATATTGATAAGTCTCTTTCCGCCATTCCGAATAGTCTCTGAAAATATTTTAAATTAGATTTATATGATTTAAAAATAATTATATCTAATATAAATTAATAACAAAATATGATATTTAATACATCATACTATGTACTATATGTAAACTACATTTATATAAATAGATGCTATAAATTGTAAAAAATGATTAGATAATGATGGACTAGTATGTTACTATTCACAACAGTAATTCTAGTGGAATTGGAACAATATGTAAATATTATAATTATATTAGTGACTGAAATTAATTAGTAACATTATGTTTCTATATGAAAAATTATATATTATATAGAATATGACACTTACCAAATCCTATTTGAAAGAAGCCCCTGTAGTTAATAATGTAATTCAATATATATATATATATATATATATATATATATATATATATATTATATATATATATATATGTATGCGTTTAATATTAATATTGTTTATATATGATTCAAATATTTTATATTAATCTAATTAACTATTAAAACATATTATTTTATAGTATAAATTTTCTTATAAAAGATTGATTAGTAAATTGATTAGAAAAATATTTTGATTTTTACATAATTAAGTTTCTCACTTGAATGAAAACATTCGTGGTCTGAAATCCCCACGGAATCGTTACAAAACAAACATATATTATACAAACCAAAACAGGCAGAAAACGACATCTAGAAAAAATCAGGGATATCTTCTGACATATTTCTTTTAAACTTAATTTTTAAAATATTATGAACATACTTAATCTCTTTCTCATGATCTCAGTTGGGAGTCCAGAAATTAACCCTACTATAAAATATACATTTATAAACGAATTCAATACATAATTCATTTAGTTACAAATACTACCAATAATATGATAACTCATTTATTTTACATTAATAGACTGATCAAAGTCTTAGTTGCACTTAAATCAGGAAGCTCAAATATGGATGATGATATATTCATCTCAACTATTTTTATCCAGTGATACTAATATTGCCAACATAGTTATTACAATTAATATCAACAATATATCAAGCTCTTACAAATAAACAGATTTTTCAGTCTAAATGTATATATAATAAATATACGATCTACATGCATATATATATATATATATATATATATATATATATATATATATATATATATATATATATTAAATACTGAATATATATGCATGCCCTACTTTAGACCAGGGTCATTGTATAAGTTATTATATAAATTGTTATAAAATAATAAACATAGATATTATCTTAAATAACAAAATGATGTTTAATAATAAAAAACCTTGCTCTTTGTCGCTTTTCCTCTTTCAATTGTTCATTTTTAATTTTTTCAGCTTCTATCCTGGCTTCTTCTATCAGTTTTAATTTCTTAAGTTTTGATGCTTCCAATATTTTTTGCTTATCGTAGTAACTGTTGAAATGTGTTTTATATTTTTACAATTATTATATATTATGAATATATTATATAGATGCTATTCATAGATTCTACATGGTATATTTAGTCTCTACTTGAATAAATATCATATGTACAATTAGAATATAACGACACTATATTATATAATATTGAGTTTATAAATGTTTAAGAAATCAGATGTTATTCATTTTTTAAATTATATAATCAGTAATAACAATAATTCTAATCATAGTATTATTTTAATAATGCATCAGAATTACATCATAAATTCTTATTCATCAAATATATAACATCACTAACGTTATTGCTCCGTGCAGTTGTAAGACTCCAGATGCTATCCTGTCATGTTTATATTAATGCATATTATAAATTATTGCTTTACAAATTACAATTATAAAATGAAATATTTTATTATATCGGATATTAAAAGATAGTAGCTATAAAATAAGAATATGTATTAGAATCTAAAAATATCTATATTATATTACTTTAGTTATATCAATAATTATATAACTAACCCTCCGGTGCCATCAAAACAATCGTCCTCATAGCCCGTGTTAACAAGTTGAATTTGTTCTATACGATCTCTGTATAATTTCATAAAATAGTATAAAAAACTATATTGATGTCATACATATTTGGATAATACTGGTTATAATTTATTTTTAATGGGATCGAATTACAACATGATCTCATTATCTCATTAATAATTCATAATATTATTATATCACAACTTATGATATATAAGAATAGGTTCGATTATATAATAATATTCCTTAATTGATTTGATATACTTAGAAGTAAATGTTGATATTTGTAACCAACATCTTAAAATACAGACTTCATGTGAAATTCATAATAGATTAACTTCAGTGTTCTACACGATTTACATCGAATTACTTCAACATAGACTTTATTAATTAAAATATTACAAAATGATAACCAACTACTGAAACATTACCTCTCCAAACGAACTTGCAGAATCTAACGAACTATTGAATTCCAGACAAGAACAATCAGCTATACCCGTTTTATATTCAATTATCATCACTCCACTTAATATGATATTTTATAACTAACCAAAACTAAACTACTATTTATATGCAGATGCTATTATAATTATACCACCGTCTGCATACTATCCACAACTGACTACCTTCAACAAAGCCGAGAATACTTAGGGTTAAGATTACTGATGACATCAATAACTACACATAAACATAACTGTAATAAAATGTGTGTCAATAATATATTTTGATTAGTTTATTTTGTAAGTATTTTAGTATTTTATTGGTAAATTATTGTAGTTATGTCTGTGGATTATATTATTATAATTATTGTTGCATGTTTGCATTATATGATTTAAATGATATTATCGTATTTATAATTGCATTCTTTCATTAAGTAGTTATGTATTAGTGTATGGAAACATACGTTTAGGCCTTAACTTAGTGTATAATAGATTGATTTTTAGTTTAAAAAGAGTCTATATAATCGGGCCCTGATATCAACCTATTCGTAAACTCAATCCATCTAGTTCTCATGTATTTCGTGCATCTTCCATATCATAAACAACTATCATCAGCGGACTTAAATAGTTTATTAATATGAAAATCCCTAATTGATATATTAGATGTAATTACTAATTACTTTTTATTACCTAATATCTTAATTTATACTAGTTTAAATTCGACGAGCAATTATTTTCTGGAATATTCTGCACAATATCGAGGAAAATGTAAAAGGTCTAAATTGTGACGGATCTGAGGGGTTCTTATATTTAGGTATTAAGTTGTTAGATCTTTTTATAACATGAAGGAGAAGTGTATGTTATAAGATATACATTGCATCTAAGGCATAAGTTTTCCAGACCTATTTTAAAAATATTATCTGTTTTTATTAAGTAAATAAAATAGCTGGCCCACCACCATTTAATGTATAGTAGTCGGTAATTTCTGTTAAGGTAATATACTTTGTATTATCTATGCTTTCATCATTAAACTCTCTATTAAACTCGATTAATAAGTTACTCCAATAATTAAATTGAGCTTCAATCGGAAGCTCATCTTTAATTCAAGTCATATCTACATCGTCAAAAATAGCTCTAGTTAGATTAGCTCTATTTTTATTAAACATAGATTGAATTTTCGCATACAATAATCTACGGTGTCTACGTTTAATTGTTTTATTTTATAGATTCTTAAGATCATTATTAACTTTTTTTATCTATCTATCTATCTATCTATCTATCTATCTATCTATATAGATATATATATATATATATATATATATATATATATATTATATATATATATATATATTATATATATATATCTATATAGATATAGATATAGATATATCTATATATATATATATATATATATATATATATAACTTATATTTCTATAACCATGGAACATTATTAATGTTACACTATACATAAATGCACTTCTATACTGGTCTATGGTAGAGAATTTCGATATAAACGATTCTACAGAATACTATAACAATATAAATACTATTTAAGATAATATATCAAATAACAGATTGTAACCTGCATGTTTCGTTGTATGTTAGTACGTTTGTCGGTGATTTTTTAAAGAACATTTTATTCAATACTATAATAGATATATTATATTAATTTGTATAGGTGTATATACTATACTATATGTATGCACTATAAATAAGTTAATCGATAGTTGAAAGTGTACAATTATAATATCATATCAAACTTATGCAATATTGTAAATATGCAAATAGGTACATTATAACTTAATAGTATATATGTATATATATGTATATATATATATATATATATATATATATATATATACCTATATAACTATATAACTATACATATCCTATGTTTATCAACTTTACATTAGATCACATATACAAATATGATATATTAAATATTATGTATAAGAATTATACATATTCAGTTATATAGACAATATATAATAAATAATATATTAATAATATTATATGTATATATAATGATATCTATTGATTAAACTAACGATTTATATGCTTTCTACCCTTTGCTTTGTAGGTGTTGCCTGGTTGGTGTTTTTTGTTTTATGAATTATAAATATTTTTAATTTACGATTATAATTAAAAAATTTTATATAATTAAATAATAATTAAATAAAACTTGCAATTTTAGGAATATGTTAATTGCTACTTATAAAATTACTATAATTTACTACTATTTGATTATGAATATTATATATATAATGTGTTATCATTTTCGTAACAATATAAAATATGGTTTTAATGATTCAAATTTCTCAACATTAAATTAGTATATTCTACTTAAATTTTCAATTATTGTGTTAATATGTAATTTTATTAAAATTATAATATAACTTTTATTAACCTATTACTATAATATATATAATTCTATATATATATATTTTTAAACTATATATCAATTTTTCATAGATTTCTATACTATACACATCTGCTCTAAATAAGTTAATTGATAGTTAAAAGTGTGTAATTATAACAGTATATCAAATGTATAAAATATTTTAAATATGCCAATACTAAAATATACCATTTAGTTATAATTTATAAGATATATATATATATATATATATAGAGAGAGAGTCTAGTATTGTATAGGTATATAGATATATTATAACTTAATAGCATCTATAAAATCCTATATAACAATAGAATAGTTATACATATCCTATGTTCATAAACTTTATAGTAGAACACATATAAAAATATGATATAATAAGTATACTATAAGAATTATATATATAGTTAGACAGTATGTAATAAGTAACATATTAATAATATTATATATATATATATATATATATATATATATATTTATATATGTATATATATATATATGTGTGTGTGTGTGTGTGTGTGTGTGTGTGTGTGTGTGTGTGTGTGTGTGTGTGTGTGTGTGTGTGTGTGTGTGTGTGTGTGTGCGTGTGTGCGTGTGTGCGTGTGTACGTATATCTATTGATTAAACTAACGATTTATAAGCTTTCTACCCGTTGCTTTGTAGGTGTTGTCTGGTTGGTGTTTTTTGTTTTATGAATTATAAATATTTTTAATTTACGATTATAATTAAAAAATTTTATATAATTAAATTCTAATTAAATAAAACTTGCAATTTTAGGAATATGTTAATTGCTACTTATAAAATTACTATAATTTACTACTATTTGATTATGAATATTCTATATATAATGTGTTATAATTTTCGTAACAATATAAAATATTGTTTTAATGATTCAAATTTCTAAACATTAAATTGTATTAAAAGTATATTCTACTTAAATTTTCAATTATTGTGTTAATATTTAATTTTCTTAAAATTATAATATAACTTTTATTAATCTATTACTATAATATATATAATTATGTATATATATTTTAAACTATATATCTAATTTCCATAGATTTCTATACTATACACATCTACTCTAAATAAGTTAATTGATAGTTAAAAGTGTATAATTATAACATTATATCAAATGTATAAAATATTTTAAATATGCCAATACTAAAATATAATATATCAAATAATAAGTATTCTATTTAGTTATGAGATAGATATAGTCTATTATTGTATATAGATATATTATAGGTATATAGATATATTATAACTTAATAGCATATATAAAATCCTATATAACAATAGAATATTTATACATATCCTATGTTTATAAATAAGTAACATATTAATAATATTATATATATATATGTGTGTGTATGTATGTGTGTATGTATGTGTATGTATATCTATCGATTAAACTAACGATTTATATGCTTTCTACCCTTTGCTTTGCAGGTGTTGCCTGGTTGGTTTATTTTGTTTTATGAATTATAAATATTTTTAATTTACAATTAAAAAATTCTACATAATTAAATCCCAATTAAATAAAACTTGCAATTATATGCATATCATTTTCATAACAATAAGATATGGTTTCAATGTTTCACATTTTTCAGCATTAAAAGTATGTACTATTTAAATGTTCAATTACTATGTAAATATTTTATTTCCTTAAAACTATAATATAACATATATTAATTTATTATTCAAAATATAATAATAACATTCTGTATATATATTATATAAATATGTATGCAAATGTTAATATGTTCAAAACAGTGAATGTGCATTGTACATCGTACATGGGTACATGGATCTGTACATTTTATATACGCAATTCAATATGTTAGATGTGTTCAATGTGTCCAAACATGATATAGCATGTATTATTTAAGTACAAATGTATTGACGTATGCTTAATTTGTTCATTATATATTATATTATAAGCATTATATGTAGTCAATTAAGTAATCTGAACTGATTTTCACTATGCCATTAAGTCTATTGAATATGTGAATTTTGTCATATCTATTTCACCAAAAACAATTATTAAAGTAGCAATGTGTACTGAGCAGTATACATTTAGATACATCAATAATATATATTATTTATAAAATCAACTTTTATGTTATCTAAAATATTATACAATGAATTATATATATAATTTTAAAAAGTAAAATATACTTATGTCTAAATACATCTATTCACATTATATAACAGTGATATTACGGACACACTATAGCGGTTGGTCGTAAGGACGATCTCATAGAAGTGTAATTCTTTTCAATATCTTAATAACCCATGCCATGTCAATTATCTGCAGGTAGCCTGAAGATGTAATTATATTTCAAATTATTTTGGGATTACACAAATTACAGGGTATAATATAATATATGATGCTATTTAAAACATAAATTACCCGCATTTTTTCTAAGTAAGTACAAATGTTCATCACATTTATACTTTCTTGTATATAATCAACTTAACATGTTAACAATGCATTGTCTAGATAATTACTTCCATTTTTATTTATCCTCAATTTAATTATATTGTGATATTTATATTACATTATTAATATGTTATTAATGTCACTGAAATCATCTCCTCGACTAGAATGAATTCCTACAAATTGATTCAATCCACAACTTTCAAAATCGCCCTTTCAAATCGCCTTTCAAATTCGCCTTAACGCGACATCCGAATTTTACACCTTCGTTGTTTCAGACTGAACAAATGATAATTATGTATTCGCCACCATTCTGTATTCTACTTCAAATATACTACATCGACAATTGTAATACTAATTCTACCAGCTAAACACATCCATAAAATCAAAACCATTCAAAACTCAGTAGACTTTATTTTTTCGAAACTAAATATCACATATTTCATTAAAACAACTGTACTGGAAACCTATTAAATATCGCACACAATTAAAAATATCACTGCTAACTCGAAAATTCAAGAAAATAGATGATGTAAGTATTATAAATTATTATATAATTTAAATGTAAATAGGATTTTTTTATTTTATTAAAAAAATCATAAAAATTAAAATAACCTAGACGCTTTAATGGGTATCAAATAAAACCTGAACATATCCAATATTCATACCTGGGCCATCTTAACAAATTATCTTTACTTAACAAATTATCTTTAGAATACCAATACATCAAATATTAGTTTCATCAATGCTAAATCAAATTTAAAAACAACACTTAGAACAAAGTTCCTCATGCAAAATCCACACGTTGATGAGGTTATACAACTCAAACAAACACTTTTATTTTTATACTCACGAATTGACGAATATATATATGAAACATGTATAATTTTTCAAACATCCTGAAAATAAAATTTCATTTTAACAAAATAACTTGAATAACAATAACTAATTTAACTCAGAAATTAATATTTAGTGATAAAAATATTACAATTTCAACATACACTTTAAAGTTTATTAGATAACGATATGCAGTTATGATAAATGGAACATAATATAAATAATTGGGTTAAATACACAAGGTAGATTTTAAAAATATTTTGTATTACTTTAAAAGTAAGTTGATTTAAATATATTTTTATATTAAGAACATTAATTCAAAATACAATATAAAAATTGTTTTATTTTTATACACTTTTAAATTATCCACATGGTGTTTTACATTATCCATATATTGGCAAGAGTATTTGTTTAATCTTTGATAGGGGATTAAGACAATTTTTATCAACCTCATTTCTAATATAAAACCCTATATATAATAATAAATATAACATGTTATTTCATATATTATAAGTTAATGGTTATATAATGGACGTCCTCGATTATTTAATGAGTTTTACTTTTCAATCAATTCTTTAATATAGTCAGTATCATAATTTATACCGCAGATTTTATTTAATAAAGTATTTCTATATTGAATGTAAGCAATTGGAAAATATTTAAATTGTAGATTCGATATTGATATATAAATATATATATATATATAATTCAAATTGAATGCCAAAAATAAATATTAATCATAAATAATAAATAAGAACACTTGAGATATAATAATATAATTATTATAATAAATACAAGTGAATAATAAATAATGCTATTATATTTCTCCAAAATTGGTATGACCAGTAGTCTGAGCATGTTCAGCAGCAGTTTGGGAATTCAAACCTGTATTAGGTGAAGTTATCAAAAAAATGAAAGTAATAATATAATTAAATCATTATTTGTTCCATATTTATATGAAGTAATTTTATATATTATATAATATGAAGTGAGTGCACAATACCCAACATCTGCATGAGAACACCTTAAACTACAACTTTAAACAATATTAATTATCAAACACTGAGAAATTATACAAATAATGTATATAATCACCTTGTGAAACCATAAACTAAAACTTAGAATATAATCTACTACCAACAAATATATGTTTACAAAATCAATTTAAAAAAATTGAGTATAATATTATAATAATATATTGTAGGGATCTATATCGCTACCAAGCTGATATAAGCATACATCATTTATCCAGGCTTACATCATCAATCAATCAGTTCATATACATTAGTTATCGGACACGATGATATCATCATTTGTTATTATATTACGTAACTAGCTTATATCAGCATATGACATATACTATCGCTGTATACTACATCGTATATGAACGCACGCCACATTCATATACTACACACGCATACAATGTATATAAAGCACCACGTATATTATTGTATTGATTACTGTCATAAACTTTATCTTAGTAAACTAATTTTATTCCATAACTTATCTTATTTACTTAAGTTGAGCTAATCGACCTCAACATTGGTGACCCGGACGTGGAAAAAAATCATTTGCACCTAAACGAAAACTGCAAAATGGGAGAAACACAGAAGGAAGAACAGCAATATCAACATCAACATCAACAGTAACAATTGCAGCAACCTTCATCATCTTCTGACCTTCAACAACAACTTACGTCAAGTACGGTTTCAGCAGTTTCAATCAAACTACCTCAATTATGGGAGACAAACGCAGCAGCGTGGATCGTAATAACAGAAGCTAGGTTCAGCAACGCACACATAACAATAGACACAACAAAAGACAATTACGTCATATCTTCATTATCAAACGAACTCGCCGGTAAAATCATTCACGTCATCACAAACCCTCCGACAAACGACAAATACGTTAGCCTTAAAAATGTTATTTGTAAATTACTAGAACCTTCCGAATCAAACAAAGCAAAAGAATTAGCAAATCTTAACGGATTGGGTGATCACACCCCTAGCCAATGGCTAGATCATATGCGACGTCTAAACGGACAATAACAAGAAACTCCACTCTTCAAAGAAATGTTTTATGTCAATTACCAAACAGAAACTTCATTAACAGCATTAGCAGATAAAGCAGATTCAATTATTTCATTCAACGATAATATCTGCCAAATACAAGAAAATATACCAACATTCCAAAGAAAACAATTAAAAGAACAAACGATCAACATTATTGTTTTTTCCACAAATGATTTGGCAACAAAGCTATCGAATGCGTACAACCATGTAACTACAACCAGGGAAACTAGAACGTCGGATTTTACACAACGTACTAGGATCCGGCCAAACAACCAATTTATTATACGTTACTGATAAATCAACTAATATTCGATACTAGGTCGATACTGGAACAGAAGTTAGTGTATTCCCTACAACGCAGCAAGACCGCATTCGAACCAAACCAACGCATTAACTAGTTGCAGCAAATGGTTCATCAATTAATGCATACACGGCAATTAACTGTCAACATGGATCAACAAATATACAAATTTCGATATACCATCGCTGATGTATCCAAACCAATAATGGGCAATGATTTCCTTAGAAAATTCAGATTCGCAATCGACGTTCCCGGTAAGAAACTAATAAATATCGACAACTTTAGATACAACATATTAGCATACAACATATTAGCTAAATCAAACAACAAGTCATTATCTCTACATACAATAACGAACAGTAATTCATGCCAAAACATTTTGAATGAATTTCCAGAAATCCTCGTTTTCAAATCCGATCAAAATTAAGCAAAACACGACGTCACACATTTTATCAATACAGAAGGACATTCATGCCATGCAAGATCTCGCAAACTATCTCCGGAACAACTGAAAATTGCAAAAAGTGAATTTAAAATGATGGAAACTAAAGGAATTATCAGAAGATCAAAGAGCCCATGGTCATCTCCATTACACACGGTTAAAAAGCCAAATGGTGAATATAGACCAAGCGGTGATTACAGGCAACTAAACAACAAAACTGTAGAAGATCGCTCAAATCCAGTACCTCAAATACAATTTTCTCAAAAACTATTTAGCAAAAGGTACCAAGTACCAATGAACAAAGAAGACATTCCAAAAACAGCAGTAACACCTTTTGGATAGTTTATTAAATTTTATTAAAATGCCATTTGGTTTAAGAAACGCAGCCCAAACCTTTCAAAGATTAATGGACAATATAATGCAAGAATTAGACTTTATTTTCGTATACCTGGATGACATACTTATAGCTAGCAACATCGTCGACACATTCGACACATCCGACAAGTATGTCAAAATTTAAACGAAAATGGTTTGATCGTAAATAAAGAAAAACGTCTATTCGGAAACTCATGTTTAAACTTCCCGGGCCATACTATTAAAGAAAAAGGTATACAAGCAGCCGAAGAGAAAATTCTACCAATATTCAAGTATCCCCAACCAATTACCATAAAACAAATGCAGAAATTCATGCTCAACTTTTACAATGGTTTCCTACCGAATATCGCGTTGACACATGTTTAAAAGGTAGAAAAGAAATCAAATGGAATAACGAATTAAAACAATCTTTTACGGCAGCAAAAGAAATATTGGCGAAAAGAACACTTATTATTCCATCCGCAAATGGATGCTACAACTCGAATAACTGTCGACGTATCAGATATTGCAATGGGAGCAGCTTTGGAACAAGACATTAATGGAATAATATATCTGTTAGCATTCTTCTAGAGGAAATTAACACCTGCACAAAAGTATATATATATTATGTGTTTTATAAAAGTACAGTATTTAATTATTTACTTAAAATTATTCATTTTATAGTACTTATGGTATTTACTTAAAAAATATCATACAAATTGTAAAGGTAAATCCTAACTATTTAATGAGAAAGTTGTACACTATATCTGAAAGAAGGATTTTGTTTTTAATGTATTTTCTATGCATGCGCGCCTTTACTGATTAATAGAACAATTAAACAATTCAAATAAGAAACCTTTATTGCACACCAGACAGCGAAGGGTCAAATTCTTGACATCGGTATACTGCCGACTGTTGAAAAGATTAAGATCAGATTTCATTAGGTTGACAAGATGTAAATATATTTATAAACTAACTGTAAGGTGTAAATATATTTATAAACTAACTGACAAGATGTAAATATATTTATAAACTAACTGTAAGGTGTAAATATATTTATAAACTAACTGACAAGGTGTAAATATATTTATAAACTAACTGACAAGGTGTAAATATATTTATAAACTAACTGACAAGATGTAAATATATTTATAAACTAACTGACAAGATGTAAATATATTTATAAACTAACTGTAAGGTGTAAATATATTTATAAACTAACTGACAAGATGTAAATATATTTATAAACTAACTGACAAGATGTGAATATATTTATAAACTAACTGACAAGATGTAAATATATTTATAAACTAACTGACAAGATGTAAATATATTTATAAACTAACTGACAAGATGTAAATATATTTATAAACTAACTTTTATAATTAATTTAGAACATGATCAAATAAATGTAATATAATCAATAGTGTATAATCAGTAGTATACTAAAGAGTATGTCAAAGTAGATGGCATAGAGAGCTGTAATACTGAAACGTAAATAAAACCTAGAATTAGCTTGCTTGGCTAGATCCAATGCCATAGATAGAATCTCAGGTTCGTCGGAACACGAAAACTTGCTCCTCACTTCGCCGAATGAGTCTTCGAGAATAATTGCGTCGTAATGGATGCCTAAAATAAATAGAGTTGTATTTGAAGTATCGAGCAAAATAATCATGTCATATTTATATGTCAAATATCATACGATATAATTGAGCACACAACTGAGAAAATATAAATAAATATTAGACACTTTTCTATATTCGTATAATGGAATATTAGATATATTATAATACTAACATATAATAATAAATATGTTAATATGTTCTAATACTAACATATAATAATAAATATGTTAATATGTTCTAATAATAAATATGTTAATAAAAAATATAAAAAACCACTTGGTTGCAATCTATCACGTTTTCAAGTCTCTATGTTAATAATAAATATTAAAGAAAATAAATGTTTTATTTCTCAAATCATCTTTTTAGGAATATTAATTTAAGTAAGCTTTTGTATAAAATCGACATACTCACAAAATAGTACAATAATCTTAAGTGTAGCAAATACTTTGAGATATATATTCAAATACACAAACTAATATATATTCAAATATCCAGGTAACTTATTAGATGCAGTACTTTTATAGGGAATACTAATATATACATTTATAAAAATTAGAAAATTGAAATATAAATAGAATTTTAAAGTAAATATATTCATAAAATTGTAATTTCTCGAATTTGCTTATTTCGCAAGTCAAACATTCACTTCTTTATAAAGATAGAGATGCTATGTACCTTTATCTATGTTATAGAACCATAGATAAAGGTTCTATAACATAGATAGAGGTTCTATATCATAGATAAAGGTTCTATAACATAGATAGAGGTTCTATACCATAGATAGAGGTTCTATACCATAGATAGAGGTTCTATATCATAGATAGAGGTTCTATACCATAGATAGAGGTTCTATACCATAGATAGAGGTTCTATACAATAGATAGAGATTCTATATCATAGATAGAGGTTCTATACCATAGATAGAGGTTCTATACCATAGATAGAGGTTCTATACCATAGATAAAGGTTCTATAACATAGATAGAGGTCCTATACCATAGATAGAGGTTCTATACCATAGACAGAGGTTCTATACCATAGATAGAGGTTCTATACCATAGATAAAGGTTCTATACCATAGATAAAGGTTCTATACCATAGATAAAGGTTCTATAACATAGATAAAGGTTCTATACCATATATAGAGGTTCTATAACATAGATAAAGGTTCTATAACATAGATAAAGGTTCTATACCATAGATAAAGGTTCTATACCATAGATAGAGGTTCTATAACATAGATAAAGGTTCTATACCATAGATAAAGGTTCTATAACATAGATAGAGGTTCTATACAATAGATAGAGATTCTATATCATAGATAGAGGTTCTATACCATAGATAGAGGTTCTATACCATAGATAGAGGTTCTATATCATAGATAGAGGTTCTATACCATAGATAGAGGTTCTATACCATAGATAGAGGTTCTATACAATAGATAGAGATTCTATATCATAGATAGAGGTTCTATACCATAGATAGAGGTTCTATACCATAGATAGAGGTTCTATACCATAGATAAAGGTTCTATAACATAGATAGAGGTCCTATACCATAGATAGAGGTTCTATACCATAGACAGAGGTTCTATACCATAGATAGAGGTTCTATACCATAGATAAAGGTTCTATACCATAGATAAAGGTTCTATACCATAGATAAAGGTTCTATAACATAGATAAAGGTTCTATACCATATATAGAGGTTCTATAACATAGATAAAGGTTCTATAACATAGATAAAGGTTCTATACCATAGATAAAGGTTCTATACCATAGATAGAGGTTCTATAACATAGATAAAGGTTCTAACCATCGTAGATAAGCAGGATGCGTGTGTCGTAATTGCGGTCCTCGCCGAATCTATTGATGCGAATTGCCCGAGTGTCAATGACGCAGATCTCGACGCCGTAGAGTAGCGTCAACACCGACAGCTCGATAGCCCCGCCCCACGACGACTCCACGAGTATCCAGGCGCAGTACTCGGCGTTGTCGCGGCCCAGCATTCCGGAGTTGTAGGTCTGCCGGTCGGAGTTGACCACGCGGGCGATCTCTTCCCGCGTGGTGTAGGCGTCTCGTTGAAGCCGCATCACGAGGTTAAACGAAGAGAAGAGACACGAGTTGTCGGCGTCGACGACTCGACGAACCAGGAAACCGGAGACGCCTCCGTTGCCGCACAAGTGCTCGACGAGTCTGGAGTCGTCGTTTCGCGTGCGCTCGAGCGTGGCGCGATGGTTGCATTGGGCCACCAGGGTGTCGCCGGCGCGTACGCCGGCGTCGGACAGGCAGACGCTGAGGTCGTCGAGGCACAACGGCATCGGCGGGAAGCCGAGCATCAACTTGAGGTCGGCGACGTCGAGCGACGTCAGTCGGCTGACCTCGGAGCAGAGGTCGAACAGAGTGGACTCGTCCGTCAAGTTCTTGATGGTCGACTGGCCGGACTTGCTGCGTAGACGGACATTGTACTCGGGCATTGTAATCTGCGTATCGAATCTATTATCAGTAGAGGCATTTACCGGATTCATGGGAATACAAAATATGTTACACAATCGAGTGTAATATCTACATATGATTATATAAATGCATAATTACCTCTGCATATTTTATGTTAAACTATATTAAATGTACCATATAGACCAATAACAAAAATACAACATAAATAAAGGATATACTTTTGAAAATTGTATTCAAGTTTTAGATTTCTGACGCAGAAATAATTTAAAACTAAAAATAACCGAAACAGCTAAGAAATGTATTATATAATAACCTATTTTAACATTATATATATATAATATATACATATATTTCATTAGATTTATATTATTATTATATTCCTGTAAGGAATATAACACTAGTTATCTAAAACTATTTGCTGTTATATATTGTGTTAGCGTTGCTGCATTCTATTCACAGAGGTTATATTTCAAATGTGTAATTAATTCCAATTTGTAAAAGTATTTTGAAGAAAGTTTGTAGTCTAGTCAATTGTATATTGTCCTATAGTAATAAGTAGTTAGTAATAAATACTTAGCAAAAAGTACATATGTACTAATACATATCTAGTAATAAATGCGCTCATACATATGTAGTAATAAATACTCAGTAATGAGTACTTAATATTACGTAGTAACGTTTATTACGTTAACATAGTAATAAATTGAATTTGTAGTTTACATATTATAATATTTTCAATTATAGCTATTATATATACATATAGAGTAACTATAAGTATTATAATACTTATAGTTAATTAATGAGTAATGTATTCTAACTAATTATTAATTATCAAATACTAATTTATCGAGTAATTTTCTTTATAATTATTATCGAAATAAGTATCAATTCTTTATTAAAAAAGTTAAATATACAATTATATTAAAAGTAATATAGTTAATGCGATTAATATATTATATCATCGTTTTTAACTAACATTTATTGTGTAATTTAATTATAAATAAAATACGATAAAGTTGAGTTTGTTTATATAAATAAACAATTTCCTATAAATTTTAAATAAAAGTGAACTTCGTAAATCAAAATATGATATATATATATATATAATCTATTACTAAATTATGCAATTATTAATATAAATTGTTATCTTATTCATTGGTATTTTTAATTATAATAAATATTATTAATTGAACTACTTATTAAAATCTAGTACAATTTAAATTTTCATAAACCAATGATCTTTTTGAGTTTATTATGATACAACTGTATAACCAATCAACTATAATGTTGTCAGGGAAAACAGCATATAATTATTTAAAAAATAATCTTTTTAGAATTTTTTATTATGTCTAATGAGAGAGAATTAGCAAGCAGTTAGTTCATTAATAAATATTTTATCAATATCTACAATATTATAATCTACCAAAAAAATAAAATACAAGTATATAAGTATATATGTTTTCGAATACTAGTAAATTCATGCAAAATAGAAATTTGCCAAAGTGATATTGAAAATAATAAAATCCCAACCCGAGCAATCAATATTATATTATAGATTATACATCATATACTAGTTTAATATAATATATATATGAATTAAACCGATTATAGCCGTATCATGAAAATCGATATGTATGGCATTATTATAGGCGTATCGACAATGCCTAGAGACTGAACTGTGCTGATTGTTTACATATAATATATTTAATAATTTGTTAAATCTTCATATCTTTGTGGTTCATATTGATCTTTATGGTTGATTTAAATTTTATATATACTAAATTTATCACGATAAAGCTTTTATTTATTACACACAGATATTTCCAAATATATGGTTGATTTAAATTGTATAGATGTTGAATGATATCAATATAGATTTTATTTGTTACAAACTGATATTTCCAAATAGATAGTATGACAAATTTTAATATGGTTAATAAATATGTTAGTTTTCATTATATTATTATGTAGCATTTTCTCTATATTATTATATTTTTCTATGTCGATGTTAATAAAAAAATAATATAGGGAAAATGCATATTAGTTTATGATATTAAAATTGTTTTTATCATCTTCATAGAATATATTTTGAAATATATGTTGATACTAATAATATAAATATTTAATTGTCAAATTAAGTAATATGAATACATATAATTATTATAATAATACATGTATAATATATACTATTATTATACAGATATATGCGAATGTAAATATAAAATAAATATATTTTCAGGGATGTGATTGAAATCAGTCGACAATACTGCTAAAATCGTGGTGGGTATTGTATTGTACTTTGTTGAAGTGGTCATTACTTTATATATTACATAAGGTGGTATGAAACATTTTAATATCGTAAAAAATTAGCATTTCTCCATATTATTTTTCTATTAACATCGATATTGAAAAATAATATGGGATGATGCTTATTTATTTACAATATTAAAATTTGTCATACTATCTTTTTGGTATAGATTTAGAAATATCTGTTTGTAACAAATAAAAGATATATTGAGATCAATTTAATATCTATAAAATTGAAATCAATTATATATGAACCACAAAGACAATTGCACAAATTATTAAATATATTATATGTAAACAAATCAGCACAGTTGACAGCTTATCTAGCGAATGCCAGGCGTATCGACAATCACAAAAACTATAAAAATATAAATTAATTCAACCCTAGATTAACTATACGTGGAATAATTTAATTACACATATTATATATATATATAGTTTGTTTTAAACAATTCTTTTGCTTGAATTTTAAAATATCATATTTTATAGGTTAGTAAATTTACCGAACACTATTTTAGACTTAAACTGTATATAATATGTATTATATCCTATTATGAATATAATATATAGTCCTTTTTTCCTCATAATTTAATTTCCTCATAACATAATTTAAAGTTTAATGTTGATAATTGGTCTGCTATTACTATTATTTTATTATTTTCTTGAATAATATTATTTAAGAATATATATTTTAGAATAAATGTAGATAATTATATATTTATATTTATTTGCTATTAGTATTAAACTAAGTATTTTATGTTGCAACATCATAATTATTATTAATACTTAATAATAATTGAATATTATATATGATCATATATAAAGAAGTTTAATACTATAATAGTATACTATAACACTATAGATAATATATCATCTCTTTTTGATATATTTCATACAGTGCGCATATAAATATAAATATAAATATATATTTATAATTATTGTGTTTGTTGACAATTCCTCAACACACTCACAAATATTTCTACAGAAAATACTTAGTTTAATGGCAATTATTTAAAAAATAGTAATTTCTCTATAAACACTGAATACCGCCATAGATTATATGTTATGGTAATCTTGTATACTACTCTATTATCTTATACATAAATATATTGTTTAAATCTGGAAATATTCCTTGGTATACAGTTACTATTACTATATTGATTATTTGCGTGGTACATAATGCTATTGCTTTAAAAGGTGACTATAATAGCAAATTTTTTTATTATACCCAGATTCACTTAGATCACCACTTATATACTAACTGTACGGGTATTGTATGTGTATAATACAAACGTTATTATTATCTAAATTTAATCCAAGCAATACTTGGAATTAAATTAATTAGTAATAATACAACTGTAACATATTCAATTCAATATCTCACTGAGTTTATATATCTCTCAATCTGAAGTAAATTAATAATTATTATTTAAATGTCTGAAATGCTACCTTTCAATTAGGCTGTAACTTAGAGTTGTACTGCCCGTCAACAGTCTATCCTCTACTCTATCCACTATGCTATCCACTATTTGTCGGTAAAAAGTAGTTTTTATAATTATTGTTTAAAAATATGTTATATAACTGTGTCGATGAAAGTGTAACTTAATTTAGACAGATTTGATTTAATACATTATTTTATTGGTTTTCGGAATGTAGTGAATTTGAATAAATATACAAATACACAAATATGTTGTTAGGTTAACTTATGCTAGACTTTTAATTGACAGATATATTCTAATATGATTATTATGATAATAATATACTTGGATAACACAATTAACCCGAATTATTATATAATTTCTATGTATTTGACTTAAAATAGCATGTTAATTTTTGTAAATCATTTTGAGGCATTCTTGTTATGCATATACATATGTAACATATACATAACATACACATATTTATATACAAACATATACAATCACTCATAGAATAAACTTTAAAGTTGATCCTATATTTATAATACATTGTATAATTTCTAATTTTCTTCTCTACTTTTCTTCTAGTCATTAGTGAAACTTTAAATGCGAAAAAATTATTACGAACCATGAAAGGTCAACTGAGGTCGGAAATCTACAATGTCATCAAAGGAGAACCTTCCGCCGAAATTTCAGAAACCGACGACCAAAATATATTCATCAACGAATTGATCCGAGAATACTTACTTTTTAATTGTTATAATCAAACGGAAGCTATGCTCAGAAACGGTTTTCTCAGTATGAATTTCAATACATATTAATTGGATGAATCTAACTTTTCTGTTAATCTGCGAATCATATAATCTGCAATGTATCGTTTCTTTGAAATGGTTTATTAAAATGTTATCACGCATAGAAAATAAAGTGAAATAAAGCTTATAAATTATGTAAAGTCGTGATTCAGCGGTAAATACTTTGTGTAGTGCTGGTCTATGATAATATTTGCATTCATTCGTAGAATCTCAGTCGGGCAAGGATTCCTTCAGTAAAGAGTTCCTTTGCGATCAATTGCAAGTGGAAAATATCGCGAATATGTTAGTAAGCTCCGTCAACGATTAGTAGATTACCAGCAATGATTCGCGAAGAATAACTTTCCTTTATCACCTACCGCACGGACTCAATAATAACCGATCGCCGAATCTCCCGTTACTTCGTAGTCGAATTGTAGGCCGCGAGTTCATTTTCCCTTCCGAACCTATCCGTAGTTGCGTCGCTCCGCGCGTTGATTTCATTGCGCCACCGCGATCCGTAGACCGACGCTGTACGTCGTCGTCGAGAAGATGGTAGCAGGTCGCGTCGCCGGCACGGGGTCGGAGTTCACCGAGGCGACGAGGCGACCGAATCGCCGCGGAAATCGCGACTTCGCCGACTCGCCGCCGAGTCTTTACTGCCGGCGTCAACCCGACGTCGACGGTCTGAACGTCCAGTGCAGACCGG
Organism: Osedax frankpressi; assembly: GCA_964035775.1. Classification (NCBI taxonomy): domain Eukaryota; kingdom Metazoa; phylum Annelida; class Polychaeta; order Sabellida; family Siboglinidae; genus Osedax; species Osedax frankpressi. Next base: position 26,983,296 of record OZ038316.1, read on the forward strand.
ACGGCGGCGACTCCGAGGGGAACCGCACCCTCGAGAAGACGCCTCCCGGTCGCCATGGCAACGGTAGTAGGGCCGCCCGTGTCGCCAGCCGCTCGGCGACCTCTAACGCCGCCTACACTTACGAAGACAGCTTCGCGGAGTCGTCGGTCGCGGATCTCGGCGAAACCACGAAACTAACGCCTACTTCCGCGGGTACGGCGGCGCCGTTAGACTATTCCGTTGGGCAGTTGTCACCTTCGTCCGGAGTGGCCGAACGTTCCTCGAGGTCCATCGATCGCGCCGCTAGAACAAATCACCGTACTTCGAGGTCAAACGACTACACTTCGATGTCAAATGATCATTCTTCGAGGTCAAACGACCACACTTCAAGGTCAAATGACCATAATTCAAGGTTAAACAACTACACTCCGATGTCGAACGACCACACTCCAAGGTCAAATGATCACAATTCAAGATCGAACGACTACACTTCGAGGTCGAACGACCACACTTCAAGGTCGAACGACCCCACTTCAAGGTCGAACGACCTCACTTCAAAGTCCTCCGACCACGGCGCCAAGTCTCGCGAGTACGTGGCGCCGTCTCCGTTGTTAACCGGCGAAGCTCTACACGACCCCGTGGTGTGGACCTCGCGAGGCCCCGCAAACTCTCCAACCCGAGTTCTCCACGCGTTGCCGAGGCTGCGGAACCTTGACCCGGATACCGCCGCCGCCGCCACCACCATCAGCGATCATTTCACGTCGCTGACCGCATCTGTACAGACAGGTTCCTATGCACGTGAATCTAGTCGAGTTTGATATATTACGCCCCCCCCCCGTATCACCTGTTTTTTATACGGATTTATATTAATTTGCAACCTTTTATTCGCATCTGTCCAATTTATAAAATTTACAATTACAATTTCACCGACAGCTTCACCGACAATTTATTCTAATCGTCCGTAGATGTTACTTTATATTATTAGCATTAATTGTTACCGATCTTGTACAGATATTTAACAATCGGATGAAACGACTACGAATGCCTTATAGAATGCCCTATCTTACTTGTATAGATTGTCTATCAAAGTATAAAATATACATATTTTTTTTAATTAATAAATATCTACCATCTTCCATATCTGCACACTATTTGATATTGTGCAATCAGTAAATTCTATATTAATTTATTTTATATATTAAATTTATAAACTGAAATTTCATTTTATAGATAACCTTTTTTAAGGTGATGATACTATATATGGCCTACTACATATTTACATATTCAAGATCTTCTCTATGACTAGCTTTCATGATAAACAGTAACTTACTTTTATGCCTAATAAACAATAATAAAAATCAAAGTTTTTTTTCTTTAAAAGGGAAAATATCTGCTGCTTAATCCACTGCCTCGACGAGTTCAGTGGATACGTAATAGTTCTTTTTTAACTTCAATTTATCACATATTTGAAATTCTCAAAATGATGTATTTTCACCCTGTAAAACAATATATTCTATAATTTAATGTAAGCTTTGATGTACCTAAAACTAATAAATTTTGAGAACTTATTGTCCAATTAACACTTTAGATAGAATCTATGTCATTATATGTCATCCTTTTTAAACGTTGTATATACTTTTTATTTTAAATACTATTTATAATAATAATTGTTTAGTATAAATGTAAAATAAACTTTACCAATTATATTATGAAAGGACTCCAGCTCTCTATTAATGTAATATATTGCAATTATTACTTTATAATTTATGTATTTGATTTTTTTAAATAGCTTAATACCCGTTAGTTTACCTTAATTATTTTATATAATCTATTAGAGTAATTAAAAGTAAATAAGATATAATTGATCTAAAATATCTAGATTCAATATATTTGATATATATATATAATAATAACATATTGTAAACTTCACTTTGATAACAATTGAATTTAAGAAATGTGTTTAATAATATATACAATCATGTAAAAAAAGTATTCAAAAGTTCAATATTGTTTAGTAATAAATATATCATCGAGAAAATATGTTTTGGATTTACGTTATTTCGGTGCATATTTCTTCCAAGAGTTTCGTGTATTCAGGAACATGTCTATATTTAAGAATATACTCTTCTAGAAGATCTAAAACAAACATGTGCATTACTTGGCAAGGTGTGTATAACTCATTATATCTAACGATTCGATTGTTGCTGTTTTATTATTACTTGCTATATCTTCAGATACGCTTTATTTTCTCTTCTCCCTAGAAGAGAGGTAATTAAGTGGCCTAGTAATAGGCAAGCTGTGTGAAGAAGCGGGCTAAATCTATTTGCAACCATTTAGTTACTAACTAAAGCTAAGAAACTGCTGTCATCGGAATATCTAAATGTTGCTGAAAATGTGTATAAGCAGCCTAATATTATAATATGTTTAACTCTAGGTACGAATGATAGCAAAAATGATGAGATCCTCTCAGAAGACAATGGAATGATACTTTCACTTATAGATACTCTACTCGGGAGGATATATGGTCAGAACAAGACGCTCTATTAAGAAAATGGGGGTGATGATTATTATAAGCGATATATTTAACCATTAATGACATCTCTGCGATCCTAGACAAATGTGTTAGATCATTGAGGGTATCTATAAGGAATAACTGGGCTGATAAACTTGAAAATCCGCCATACTAAGAGATAGTAAACTAACTCCGCAGAATCAAAACAGTTAATCCCGCTACACACAAAATGTACTCTATTTTATATATCTGGTTCAAAATCTATAATTGCCGTAAGAATAGACTCTCCGCAAATGAATGTTATTGGTAAATTATATCGCATATTCAAACGATTCGGTGAAACTGAGAAACTTATTTTGAGTAGCTGCGAAATTATTTTACTACTATTAGACAAAGAAACAATAAGATACCAGTTGTATTGGTAATTAGCCTTTATAGTAACGATATAGTTATTAGTATTATATCAAACATTGACAATCTCTACCCGGATATCGTTCTTGCTAATTGATATTCCAAGTTACTCATTAATGACCCATCCTATTTAATGTTATACGAAACAGTTATCTTTTACAGGTAAATTCTTTTTAATATAAAGACCATGTAGAAGTGATATATTCATTATAGGCTAACGTGGGTACTGGCTCATATTAAAATAAAAGGAATACTGCAGATATAAAATAAGCGCGAGACCAAATAAATATGTGAATCACTACACCAGAGAATAGTTGTCAACAACGTTTATCTTTTAAACTTCTTTTAAGGCTCGATTATGCCGATTATGCTGATTTTACTGTTTTTAATTGTTGTCTTAATTTTGTTATAGTTTGTATTGTATTTTACATCCAACTTTTAGCGTAATATATGCATCCTATAATCACAACTTTTAATTTATATGTAATTGTTCTACCTTTTTTATATTAGTTTTATTTGTTATTATCACGACTACGATCCCGTATCTTTTACATACTTTTTTTTATTTTCCACTAATAATATTCTGCTCAACCAAAAACTATATATATATATATATATATATATGTGTCTATATGTATATATATATATATATATAGATTAGCATATTAAAAACTTCTTTGTGATAAAAAATGTATATTTAAGAAATTACTTAAAAATTGTATACAAACATGAAAATATTTAAATGGTAAATATCGATTGATAAACATTTTAGAAATAATGATATCATGCGAGAAAATTGGTTTTTTGAATACCGAAAATAGAAACAAATATTCATCAAACCATCACATCTATGAAATATTATAAAATAATACTATTAAATGCATACTTTATAATAAAATATTCTCACATATGTACTATAAAATAACAATATATGTGATACATATCTAATACAATAGAAAAATCTAGAAAATCGAAGTCAAATTAATCATTGTTATCACCTAAAAGATAGTATAAACTTATGCATTATAATCAATGATTACACTAAGCTATCAACACATGTCTGAATAATCTTCATAAGTCTGGTTGCATTATAATGAGATTATATAATTCAATATGCTTACTCATCACCAATACTCGGTTTGATTAATAATTGCTCTTTTTTTCTGCCTATATTTGACGGAAAGATTTCTTTTCTCGTCAAGCGTATCAATTTTGATTCCCAATTCCCTACTGACGTCGAACAATGATCGTTTTATTGTTGACGCCTTAATCGCAGAAGATTGTCTTATAGATAACAACATCTGTCGGAAAAGAATAGAATCAATAATTTGCCAGATATCCATGGATACGCATAATTTATATCATATAAATATATATTTAGTTCAATATGTATCGATATGGTTTACCACAATAGTTATCTAAACTATATTCTATAAGCACTATCTTCTATAAGCACTATCGCTAATAATAATATACTATAGTAAACAAGACACTAAATAATGATATGTTGATTAAAGTATATAATTATTAGAATTATTATTGATTATAATCTATATTGATTAGCTTATATATTGATTATAATTTATATTGACTACATCATATATTGATTATAATATATGTAAATATTGTAGACCATGTATGTATATATATTATATTACATAACGTTCTCATAACCTATTTTAATATAGAATATTATATAAACAAGGTATAATGCACATCGTAAATGTACAATAAAAAGTTAACATCGTACACCGTACAATGAAAACTTCACGGTGTACGCTGTACGACGTATACGGTATGGAATACAACGGTGATGTGCTTACATCAGATACGGTTTACTTTACAGGTACAGTGTACCTGGTACACTAACTTCTAGGGCCTCCGTAGGCACGTCTCGGCGTTTTGCTGTCAACAACTTATCAATCAAATTGAATTCAGAACTTCGGGATGATTGGATTTCACGAAAGTTCTTCTGCAGTGCATCGTCGCTCATTGCTTCGATGTACTGAAAATATAGTAGGGTATTCTAAATATTCAATTACATGTATTTTCTAATGTTAAGAGTATACGTATAGGTTGCCAGAAAGTAATTGTATTTGT
>OZ038316.1:26993297-27048933 GCA_964035775.1 Osedax frankpressi
ACACTCCGAAAGAGGATATTTTCATTATCAAGATTGTATTTTGATGAAAATTTAAACAATATTTTTACTGTGCTATTCTGGGAGCCAATATAGAATCGTCAGGTATATTAGTCGAACCATTATTTATAAGCAATTTTTTAGTTTTGGTTTTCCTTTACACAATTATAAAATCTGTATTCGTTAATTCGATTAGTTAGTTTAATTAATATATGAAATATTATGTAACAGCGTTGTCATTTTCATTCATTTGTTATCTACTTTATATGTTCATATCTTTCCAAATTCGAACATTCATAGTTATCTGAGATACTAATGTTTGTTTAAGTTATTATTGTTGTGCTATTAATGTTGTCATGCATTATAAAAAGATCCTCAACCGATAATGTTATTGTTATTATTTTACTAAATGGATATTGCTGTAGGCAGTTTTAACTAGGTGATAACTATCACTACTACTATTCTCTTTTAGCTCATTCAATGAAGTAGGGTTTAAATAATGGTAAACACTAGTGTTATAATTAGGGAAACATCTCTTTGGTATATTTAAAAAATAATTTGTATTAGTATCCTTTATTTGGATGTTGGAAGTTTATTATACAGGATTTTGGAAATCGTGGGTAATTCTCTCGAACCAACATGTGTATTATGTTTGGAGATAACTAACATGTATATATTAAATAAGCTTTATTTACTAATTGGTGTGTGTATCTTTTTATATAGGTTTTCTTATGTACGTGACTGTATCTGTATAAATTATACGACATATTTGATATATATATATTTAATGTATATATACTTAGTATATATAAACTAGTATATTATATTACATATATGTATCCTTATTGTTGTACATGATAATAATATATTTTTTTAGTTTTGTACAGTTATTAATATTTGCCATATTTAACATCTATTATGAATATAATATGTTACAATATACACATATTATTATTAAGGTTACAACTTAATTAAAAGTAAATACAATTATGGTTAACTAATCCGTTTCAATAGGTATGGAACTATTTGAAAAAACCCACAAATACTTACGTATACACACACGCATACGACCTCACATAACACATACATAATCACACACACACACACACACACACACACACACACACACACACACACACACACACACACACACACACACACACACACACACACACACACACACACACACACACACACACACACACACACACACACACACACACACACACACACACACACACACACACACACACACACACACACACACACACACCCACACACACACACACACACATACACACACACATTTACACACTTAAGTGAAAACATTAGTTGAATAATGCATCGACTATTTGTTATATCATTTTAAGGTGTCAAATATTAGTTTTTTACTTTCAGATTATATTAGATTAGTTATATAAGATATATCATATAACATCATAACTATAGTTATATATATATAACTATACAAAAAGATATATCATATAACATCATAACTATAGTTATATATAGCCTTATATATATATATATATATATATATATAAATACCAATTTATTTATTTATTCATAAATTTATATACTCCAGTATTAATATAATTAAATACAATATGGATATAATTAAAGTGATATTTGACTAACAATATAAATATACATTTTATAATATATGAATAAATAAGTGCCATATTACAATTCATAACATTTTATATAATCACGATTATATCTATACATAATCATCAATAATAATAAATGATTGTCTTTGGGAATATATTTAATATTTTTGGTAAATAATTTTTATAAGATAAAATGATATATATAATTCCTACACTAAAATCATCGTTTTGCGTAAAGTACATTATTCCAACATTAATTACAATTATCATATTTTTTGGTGTTAATGATTATTTAACAAATTTTGAAAAGAATGGTTGTGATCTTACTTATATGTTCGATATACCATATTTTAAGGTAGTCTATATAATGTGTTACCTAACATATTATAATTATAATTAAAAAAAATAAATATTATTTTACTATAATTAAATGATCTACTATTCGTTTGTTATATATCTAGGTTGCATTCATGATAATTATGTGATTAGAAATACTTAACAGTTATACTGTTAATTCAAATTTGTTGACGTGTGATTTACACGTCTTGCGATATATCAAATTATTAGATATTTTAGTAATGTTTATGTATATTTATATAAGAGATCTAATACTATAGATATTTACTTTCTTAAATCATTTTAAACATACTCGAATACTAATTTAATTAATTAATGTAAATCTCAATTAAATTAGTATGAAATGTTTTATATTTAATACATAAATTATACAACATATTTAATATATACTTAGTATATATAAACTATAGTATAATATTATACATATATTTTTCCTTACGTTTTTTATATGATAATAACCAAATGTTTTAGTTTTTATAGTTATTAATACTTGTACTAATTAATTTGTCATATTTATCATGAATATTATATATTACAATACACTCATATTAATATTATTACTTACTATAAAATTAATTAGTAAATATATTGAATTAAAGATAGCATACCTGTAATTATTGCAATTATTATCATTAGAAAGTAAAAATAAAGAATGAAATACAAGAGCAATTCCCACATTATTCCTTATACCTTTATGGAGAAGGGTTAGTTATTTTTGTTAAGCTTATTTACTAATTCCATAGGAAGTTCTTGACATATTATATAATAAATATAATATTATTTAAGTTGCGTTTACTATTATATAATAATAGAATATACTATAAATCAATAATCTTGCTTTGTCACCTAATCATGCCATAAAATGCTTATACATCTATTACATCTCTATTACATATCTATCACATCCATAGAGATGTGGCGCCTAAACCTACTGGCATCCCAGTTCTCTTCCTTCCAGGAAATGCAGGAAGCTACCGTCAAGGTATATTTCATGATAAACTTGTGTTTTATTCATTTCTCCCTAGATTATTTAAACGGTTCCTTTTCAAATAGTTAATTACTAGATTATTTTTTTAATTCCACCTTCTCCCTTATGTTCTACCTAATTTCACCTCAATCTCATCATCAACATTCCTAGCTTCATTAACATGCTGATTTAAAACTTATCTACGCTTTCATCATCACGTCTGCTACTTATTAGCCCCTTACTACATTATAGCGACATTTCTCTCATCATCCCTAACCCTACATCTCACCATCCCTAACCCTACATCTCACCATCCCATAACCCTACATCTCACCATCCCTAACCCTACATCTCACCATCCCTAACCCTACATCTCACAATCCCTAACCCTACATATCACCATCCCTAACCCCACATTTCTCTCACCATCCCTAACCCTACATATCACCATCCCTAACCCCACATCTCACCTCCTTCATGCTACTTACTCCATACTACCTCACCTTCCAATAATTCACCTTTATCCACAAACCTTACTTCTCACAATGGGCACTACTGTCGGCGTCCTTTGACCACCTTATCTCACCTTCTCACCTTCTCAACATCGCTTACCCCCTTGATTACCTTCCTCATTATCTTACCCTTTCCTCCTTACTCTTACCCTCATCATTGCCCCATTCTAACTCATTCACCGCGCCCTCCATGCCATTCACACATTCACTGTCGCCCTCGATGTCATTCACACATTCACTGTCACCCTCCATGTCATTCACACATTCACTGTCACCCTCCATGCCATTCACTGTCGCCCTCGATGTCATTCACACATTCACTGTCGCCCTCCATGTCATTCACTGTCGCCTTCAATGCCATTCACACATTCACTGTCGCCCTCGATGTCATTCACACATTCACTGTCACCATCCATGCCATTCACACATTCACTGTCGCCCTCCATGTCATTCACACATTCACTGTCGCCCTCGATGTCATTCACACATTCACTGTCACCATCCATGCCATTCACACATTCACTGTCGCCCTCCATGTCATTCACACATTCACTGTCGCCCTCGATGTCATTCACACATTCACTGTCACCATCCATGCCATTCACACATTCACTGTCGCCCTCCATGTCATTCACACATTCACTGTCGCCCTCGATGTCATTCACACATTCACTGTCGCCCTCGATGCCATTCACACATTCACTGTCGCCATCGATGTCATTCACACATTCACTGTCGCCCTCGATGTCATTCACACATTCACTGTCACCCTCCATGCCATTCACACATTCACTGTCGCCCTCAATGTCATTCACTGTCGCCCTCCATGCCATTCACACATTCACTGTCGCCCTCGATGTCATTCACTGTCGCCCTCCATGCCATTCACACATTCACTGTCGCCCTCCATGCCATTCACACATTCACTGTCGCCCTCCATGCCATTCACACATTCACTGTCGCCCTCCATGCCATTCACACATTCACTGTCGCCCTCCATGCCATTCACACATTCACTGTCGCCCTCGATGTCATTCACACATTCACTGTCGCCCTCGATGTCATTCACACATTCACTGTCGCCCTCGATGTCATTCACACATTCACTGTCGCCCTCGATGTCATTCACACATTCACTGTCGCCCTCCATGCCATTCACACATTCACTGTCACCCTCCATGCCATTCACACATTCACTGTCGCCCTCGATGTCATTCACACATTCACTGTCACCCTCCATGCCATTCACACATTCACTGTCGCCCTCCATGTCATTCACACATTCACTGTCGCCATCGATGTCATTCACACATTCACTGTCGCCCTCGATGTCATTCACACATTCACTGTCGCCATCGATGTCATTCACACATTCACTGTCGCCCTCCATGCCATTCACTGTCGCCCTCGATGCCATTCACACATTCACTGTCGCCATCGATGTCATTCACACATTCACTGTCGCCATCGATGTCATTCACACATTCACTGTCGCCCTCGATGTCATTCACACATTCACTGTCGCCCTCCATGCCATTCACACATTCACTGTCGCCATCGATGTCATTCACACATTCACTGTCGCCATCGATGTCATTCACACATTCACTGTCGCCATCGATGTCATTCACACATTCACTGTCGCCATCGATGTCATTCACACATTCACTGTCGCCCTCGATGTCATTCACACATTCACTGTCGCCCTCCATGCCATTCACTGTCGCCCTCGATGCCATTCACACATTCACTGTCGCCCTCGATGTCATTCACACATTCACTGTCGCCCTCCATGCCATTCACACATTCACTGTCGCCCTCCATGCCATTCACACATTCACTGTCGCCATCGATGTCATTCACACATTCACTGTCGCCCTCGATGTCATTCACACATTCACTGTCGCCATCGATGTCATTCACACATTCACTGTCGCCATCGATGTCATTCACACATTCACTGTCGCCCTCGATGTCATTCACACATTCACTGTCGCCCTCCATGCCATTCACACATTCACTGTCACCATCGATGTCATTCACACATTCACTGTCGCCCTCGATGTCATTCACACATTCACTGTCGCCCTCGATGTCATTCACACATTCACTGTCGCCCTCGATGCCATTCACACATTCACTGTCGCCCTCGATGTCATTCACACATTCACTGTCACCCTCCATGCCATTCACTGTCGCCCTCGATGTCATTCACACATTCACTGTCGCCCTCGATGTCATTCACACATTCACTGTCGCCCTCGATGCCATTCACACATTCACTGTCGCCCTCGATGTCATTCACACATTCACTGTCACCCTCCATGCCATTCACTGTCGCCCTCGATGTCATTCACACATTCACTGTCGCCATCGATGTCATTCACACATTCACTGTCGCCATCGATGTCATTCACACATTCACTGTCGCCCTCGATGTCATTCACACATTCACTGTCGCCCTCCATGCCATTCACACATTCACTGTCGCCCTCCATGCCATTCACACATTCACTGTCGCCATCGATGTCATTCACACATTCACTGTCGCCCTCGATGTCATTCACACATTCACTGTCGCCATCGATGTCATTCACACATTCACTGTCGCCATCGATGTCATTCACACATTCACTGTCGCCCTCGATGTCATTCACACATTCACTGTCGCCCTCCATGCCATTCACTGTCGCCCTCGATGCCATTCACACATTCACTGTCGCCCTCGATGTCATTCACACATTCACTGTCGCCCTCCATGCCATTCACACATTCACTGTCGCCCTCCATGCCATTCACACATTCACTGTCGCCATCGATGTCATTCACACATTCACTGTCGCCCTCGATGTCATTCACACATTCACTGTCGCCATCGATGTCATTCACACATTCACTGTCGCCCTCGATGTCATTCACACATTCACTGTCGCCCTCCATGCCATTCACACATTCACTGTCGCCCTCCATGCCATTCACACATTCACTGTCGCCATCGATGTCATTCACACATTCACTGTCGCCCTCGATGTCATTCACACATTCACTGTCGCCATCGATGTCATTCACACATTCACTGTCGCCATCGATGTCATTCACACATTCACTGTCGCCCTCGATGTCATTCACACATTCACTGTCGCCCTCCATGCCATTCACTGTCGCCCTCGATGCCATTCACACATTCACTGTCGCCCTCGATGTCATTCACACATTCACTGTCGCCCTCCATGCCATTCACACATTCACTGTCGCCATCGATGTCATTCACACATTCACTGTCGCCCTCGATGTCATTCACACATTCACTGTCGCCATCGATGTCATTCACACATTCACTGTCGCCCTCGATGTCATTCACACATTCACTGTCGCCCTCCATGCCATTCACACATTCACTGTCGCCATCGATGTCATTCACACATTCACTGTCGCCCTCGATGTCATTCACACATTCACTGTCGCCCTCGATGCCATTCACACATTCACTGTCGCCCTCGATGTCATTCACACATTCACTGTCACCCTCCATGCCATTCACTGTCGCCCTCGATGTCATTCACACATTCACTGTCGCCCTCGATGTCATTCACTGTCGCCCTCCATGCCATTCACACATTCACTGTCGCCCTCGATGCCATTCACACATTCACTGTCGCCCTCCATGTCATTCACTGTCGCCCTCGATGTCATTCACACATTCACTGTCGCCCTCCATGTCATTCACACATTCACTGTCGCCCTCGATGTCATTCACACATTCACTGTCACCCTCCATGCCATTCACTGTCGCCCTCGATGTCATTCACACATTCACTGTCGCCCTCGATGTCATTCACACATTCACTGTCGCCATCGATGTCATTCACACATTCACTGTCGCCCTCGATGTCATTCACACATTCACTGTCGCCCTCCATGCCATTCACACATTCACTGTCGCCCTCCATGCCATTCACACATTCACTGTCGCCATCGATGTCATTCACACATTCACTGTCGCCCTCGATGTCATTCACACATTCACTGTCGCCATCGATGTCATTCACACATTCACTGTCGCCATCGATGTCATTCACACATTCACTGTCGCCCTCGATGTCATTCACACATTCACTGTCGCCCTCCATGCCATTCACTGTCGCCCTCGATGCCATTCACACATTCACTGTCGCCCTCGATGTCATTCACACATTCACTGTCGCCCTCCATGCCATTCACACATTCACTGTCGCCATCGATGTCATTCACACATTCACTGTCGCCCTCGATGTCATTCACACATTCACTGTCGCCATCGATGTCATTCACACATTCACTGTCGCCCTCGATGTCATTCACACATTCACTGTCGCCCTCCATGCCATTCACACATTCACTGTCGCCATCGATGTCATTCACACATTCACTGTCGCCCTCGATGTCATTCACACATTCACTGTCGCCCTCGATGCCATTCACACATTCACTGTCGCCCTCGATGTCATTCACACATTCACTGTCACCCTCCATGCCATTCACTGTCGCCCTCGATGTCATTCACACATTCACTGTCGCCCTCGATGTCATTCACTGTCGCCCTCCATGCCATTCACACATTCACTGTCGCCCTCGATGCCATTCACACATTCACTGTCGCCCTCCATGTCATTCACTGTCGCCCTCGATGTCATTCACACATTCACTGTCGCCCTCCATGTCATTCACACATTCACTGTCGCCCTCGATGTCATTCACACATTCACTGTCACCCTCCATGCCATTCACTGTCGCCCTCGATGTCATTCACACATTCACTGTCGCCCTCCATGCCATTCACACATTCACTGTCGCCCTCCATGCCATTCACTGTCGCCCTCGATGTCATTCACACATTCACTGTCGCCCTACATGCCATTCACACATTCACTGTCGCCCTCCATGTCATTCACTGTCGCCCTCGATGTCATTCACACATTCACTGTCGCCCTACATGCCATTCACACATTCACTGTCGCCCTCCATGCCATTCACTGTCGCCCTCGATGTCATTCACACATTCACTGTCGCCCTCCATGTCATTCACTGTCGCCCTCGATGTCATTCACACATTCACTGTCGCCCTCGATGTCATTCACACATTCACTGTCGCCCTCCATGCCATTCACACATTCACTGTCACCCTCCATGCCATTCACACATTCACTGTCGCCCTCGATGTCATTCACACATTCACTGTCGCCCTCGATGTCATTCACACATTCACTGTCGCCATCGATGTCATTCACACATTCACTGTCGCCCTCCATGCCATTCACTGTCGCCCTCGATGCCATTCACACATTCACTGTCGCCATCGATGTCATTCACACATTCACTGTCGCCCTCGATGTCATTCACTGTCGCCCTCGATGTCATTCACACATTCACTGTCGCCCTCCATGCCATTCACTGTCGCCCTCGATGTCATTCACACATTCACTGTCGCCCTCCATGCCATTCACACATTCACTGTCGCCCTCCATGCCATTCACACATTCACTGTCGCCCTCCATGTCATTCACACATTCACTGTCGCCCTCCATGCCATTCACACATTCACTGTCGCCCTCCATGTCATTCACACATTCACTGTCGCCCTCGATGCCATTCACACATTCACTGTCGCCCTCCATGTCATTCACACATTCACTGTCGCCCTCCATGTCATTCACACATTCACTGTCACCCTCCATGCCATTCACTGTCGCCCTCGATGTCATTCACACATTCACTGTCGCCCTCCATGCCATTCACTGTCGCCCTCGATGTCATTCACACATTCACTGTCGCCCTACATGCCATTCACACATTCACTGTCGCCCTCCATGCCATTCACTGTCGCCCTCGATGTCATTCACACATTCACTGTCGCCCTCCATGTCATTCACTGTCGCCCTCGATGTCATTCACTGTCGCCCTCCATGTCATTCACTGTCGCCCTCGATGTCATTCACTGTCGCCCTCGATGGTTTTGCCTTTTTAGGCCTCCGACGGGGTCGCGTTCACCCCCGCCGCCGGCACCTCACAATCCCTCTCGCCCCGTGCCCGTAGTGCGCTCCGTCGCCAGTCTATCCCTCGAGATCGGAGCCAGCGAGTCCACGACGTTCAGCTTCTTCACCGTCGACTTCAACGAGGAGTTCTCCGGCATGTCGGGTGAAATCGTCGCCCGGCAAACGCGATTCGCCAACCAATGTTTGAAGGCGATCTTCGAGTTGTACGAGTCGCGGCGAAATCCGCCCGACTCGATCGCCGTCATCGCGCATTCCATGGTACGTGTTCCACCGGGAGGCGGTTTAAATTGCCGACCTCTCCGTCTGTTTCGCAGGCGAACTGTGCTCGGGTATTTATTTCTGTCCAAATTTGCGTTGCAAACTAAATTGTGCTTATAAGTAATTTTCGTTGTGAATAACGCTTTATATTTGTGAATAATATTCGGGGAATGTTGTTTATTGAGTAATATTTGGGTGGTATCCGCTACTCGAGTCCTTGATTGCGTTGAATACATTCGAATATTAAAATAAATCGTTATTTAATTATTTTGCACGAATAAAAAGAATGCCAAAATATATTGAAACATCCGAACGAAAAAAAGCGAATTTGAAACCCAGAAGTGACCCCTAATGACCTTTCGCTCTTAGGGAGGAGTGATCGCCAGAAACTTGTTTGCACTCGAAGGCTTTGCATCGCAAACAGTACACACAATCATCACGCAAGCGACCCCGCACCAACACCCCGTGATGAGGATTGATAAGGAGTTGTCACGGGAGTACCGAGAGGTCAGCGGGGGGAGGAGTTAAGTAGGGGTGGCGAAGGCCACCCTTACTAGGAGTAGGGCTGGGTGGCATGGTTTGCGTAGGGCGGCGTTACGGTATCCGGGGTTGTAGGGGTTGGATTTCGCGGAAGTTGGCAGAAGGGTGACAGTATGTGAGGTGTGGTATGTAGGGTGGGGTATGTAGGGTGGGGTATGTAGGGTGGGGTATGTAGGGTGGGGTATGTAGGGTGTGGTATGTGGGGTGGGGTATGTGAGGTGTGGTATGTAGGGTGTGGGGTGTGGTATGTGGGGTGGGGTATGTGAGGTGTGGTATGTGAGGTGTGGGGTGGGGTATGTGGAGTGTGGTATGTAGGGTGTGGTATGTAAGGTGTGGTATGTAGGGTGGGGTATGTGGGGTGGGGTATGTAGGGTGGGGTATGTGGGTGTGGTATGTAGGGTGTGGTATGTAGGGTATGGTATGTAGGGTGTGGTATGTGGGGTGGGGTGTGGTATGTAGGGTGTGAGGTGTGGTATGTGGGGTATGGTATGTAGGGTATGGTATGTAGGGTATGGTATGTAGGGTGTGGTATGTGAGGTGTGGTATGTGAGGTGTGGGGTGTGGTGTGTGGAGTGTGGTATGTAGGGTGGGGTATGTGGTATGTGGAGTGTGGTATGTAGGGTGTGGTATGTAGGGTGTGGTATGTGGGGTGTGGTATGTAGGGTGTGGTATGTAGGGTGGGGTATGTAGGGTGGGGTATGTGGGGTGGTATGTAGGGTGGGGTATGTGGGGTGTGGTATGTAGGGTGGGGTATGTGGGGTGTGGTATGTAGGGTATGGTATGTAGGGTGTGGTATGTAGGGTGTGGTATGTAGGGTGTGGTATGTAGGGTATGGTATGTAGGGTATGGTATGTAGGGTGTGGGGTGGGGTATGTAGGGTGGGGTATGTAGGGTGTGGTATGTAGGGTGTGGTATGTAGGGTGGGGTATGTGGGTGTGGTAGGTAGGGTGTGGTATGTGGGGTGTGGTATGTAGGGTGGGGTATGTGGGTGTGGTATGTGGGGTGTGGTATGTAGGGTGTGGTATGTAGGGTATGGTATGTAGGGTGTGGTATGTGAGGTGTGGTATGTAGGGTGTGGTATGTGGGTGTGGTATGTAGGGTGTGGTATGTAGGGTGTGGTATGTGGGGTGTGGTATGTAGGGTGTGGTATGTAGGGTGGGGTATGTAGGGTGGGGTATGTGGGGTGGTATATAGGGTGTGGTATGTAGGGTGGGGTATGTGGGGTGTGGTATGTAGGGTGGGGTATGTGGGGTGTGGTATGTAGGGTATGGTATGTAGGGTGTGGTATGTGGGGTGTGGTATGTAGGGTGTGGTATGTGGGGTGTGGTATGTAGGGTATGGTCTCTAGGGTGTGGGGTGGGGTATGTAGGGTGTGGTATGTAGGGTGTGGTATGTAGGGTGTGGTATGTAGGGTGGGGTATGTGGGTGTGGTAGGTAGGGTGTGGTATGTGGGGTGTGGTATGTAGGGTTTGGTATGTGAGGTGTGGTATGTAGGGTGTGGTATGTAGGGTGTGGTATGTAGGGTGGGGTATGTAGGGTGGGGTATGTGAGGTGTGGTATGTGGGGTGTGGTATGTAGGGTGTGGTATGTGAGGTGTGGTATGTAGGGTGTGGGGTGTGGTATGTGGGGTGGGGTATGTGAGGTGTGGGGTGGGGTATGTGGAGTGTGGTATGTAGGGTGTGGTATGTAGGGTGTGGTATGTAGGGTGGGGTATGTGGGGTGTGGTATGTAGGGTGTGGTATGTAGGGTGGGGTATGTAGGGTGGGATATGTGGGGTGTGGTATGTAGGGTGTGGTATGTGGGTGTGGTATGTAGGGTGTGGTATGTAGGGTATGGTATGTAGGGTGTGGTATGTGGGGTGGGGTGTGGTATGTAGGGTGTGAGGTGTGGTATGTGGGGTATGGTATGTAGGGTATGGTATGTAGGGTATGGTATGTAGGGTGTGGTATGTGAGGTGTGGTATGTGAGGTGTGGGGTGTGGTGTGTGGAGTGTGGTATGTA
This sequence comes from Osedax frankpressi, assembly GCA_964035775.1. NCBI lineage: Eukaryota > Metazoa > Annelida > Polychaeta > Sabellida > Siboglinidae > Osedax > Osedax frankpressi. The sequence goes on from OZ038316.1 coordinate 27,005,572, forward strand.
GGGTGGGGTATGTGGTATGTGGAGTGTGGTATGTAGGGTGTGGTATGTAGGGTGTGGTATGTGGGGTGTGGTATGTAGGGTGTGGTATGTGGGATGTGGTATGTGGGGTGTGGTATGTAGGGTGTGGTATGTGGGTGTGGTATGTAGGGTGTGGTATGTAGGGTGTGGTATGTGGGGTGTGGTATGTAGGGTGTGGTATGTAGGGTGGGGTATGTAGGGTGGGGTATGTGGGGTGGTATGTAGGGTGGGGTATGTGGGGTGTGGTATGTAGGGTGGGGTATGTGGGGTGTGGTATGTAGGGTATGGTATGTAGGGTGTGGTATGTGGGGTGTGGTATGTGGGGTGTGGTATGTAGGGTATGGTATGTAGGGTGTGGGGTGGGGTATGTAGGGTGGGGTATGTAGGGTGTGGTATGTAGGGTGTGGTATGTAGGGTGGGGTATGTGGGTGTGGTAGGTAGGGTGTGGTATGTGGGGTGTGGTATGTAGGGTGGGGTATGTGGGTGTGGTATGTGGGGTGTGGTATGTAGGGTGTGGTATGTAGGGTATGGTATGTAGGGTGTGGTATGTGAGGTGTGGTATGTAGGGTGTGGTATGTGGGTGTGGTATGTAGGGTGTGGTATGTAGGGTGTGGTATGTGGGGTGTGGTATGTAGGGTGTGGTATGTAGGGTGGGGTATGTAGGGTGGGGTATGTGGGGTGGTATATAGGGTGTGGTATGTAGGGTGGGGTATGTGGGGTGTGGTATGTAGGGTGGGGTATGTGGGGTGTGGTATGTAGGGTATGGTATGTAGGGTGTGGTATGTGGGGTGTGGTATGTAGGGTGTGGTATGTGGGGTGTGGTATGTAGGGTATGGTATGTAGGGTGTGGGGTGGGGTATGTAGGGTGTGGTATGTAGGGTGTGGTATGTAGGGTGTGGTATGTAGGGTGGGGTATGTGGGTGTGGTAGGTAGGGTGTGGTATGTGGGGTGTGGTATGTAGGGTTTGGTATGTGAGGTGTGGTATGTAGGGTGTGGTATGTAGGGTGTGGTATGTAGGGTGTGGTATGTAGGGTGTGGTATGTAGGGTGTGGTATGTAGGGTGTGGTATGTGGGGTGTGGTATGTAGGGTGTGGTATGTGAGGTGTGGTATGTAGGGTGTGGGGTGTGGGGTGTGGTATGTGGGGTGGGGTATGTGAGGTGTGGTATGTGAGGTGTGGGGTGGGGTATGTGGAGTGTGGTATGTAGGGTGTGGTATGTAGGGTGTGGTATGTAGGGTGGGGTATGTGGGGTGTGGTATGTAGGGTGTGGTATGTAGGGTGGGGTATGTAGGGTGGGGTATGTGGGGTGTGGTATGTAGGGTGTGGTATGTGGGTGTGGTATGTAGGGTGTGGTATGTAGGGTGTGGTATGTAGGGTGTGGTATGTGGGGTGTGGTATGTGGGGTTTGGTATGTAGGGTGTGGTATGTAGGGTGTGGTATGTAGGGTGTGGTATGTAGGGTGTGGTATGTAGGGTGTGGTATGTGAGGTGTGGTATGTATGGTGTGGTATGTAGGGTGTGGTATGTAGGGTGTGGTATGTAGGGTGTGGTATGTGGGGTGTGGTATGTGGGGTGTGGGGTGTGGGGTGTGGTATGTATGGTGTGGTATGTGAGGTGTGGTATGTAGGGTTTGGTATGTGGGGTGGGGTATGTGGGGTGTGGTATGTAGGGTGTGGTATGTAGGGTGTGGTATGTGGGGTGTGGTATGTAGGGTGGGGTATGTGGTATGTGGAGTGTGGTATGTAGGGTGTGGTATGTAGGGTGTGGTATGTGAGGTGTGGTATGTATGGTGTGGTATGTAGGGTGTGGTATGTAGGGTGTGGTATGTATGGTGTGGTATGTGAGGTGTGGTATGTGGGGTGTGGTATGTAGGGTGTGGTATGTGGAGTGTGGTATGTAGGGTGTGGTATGTGGGGTGTGGTATGTAGGGTGTGGTATGTGGGGTGTGGTATGTAGGGTGTGGTATGTAGGGTGTGGTATGTAGGGTTTGGTATGTGGGTTGTGGTATGTAGGGTGTGGTATGTAGGGTGTGGTATGTAGGGTGTGGTATGTAGGGTGTGGTATGTGGGGTGTGGTATGTAGGGTTTGGTATGTGGGGTGGGGTATGTGGGGTGTGGTATGTGGGGTGTGGTATGTAGGGTGTGGTATGTAGGGTGTGGTATGTAGGATGTGGGGTGTGGTATGTAGGGTGTGGTATGTAGGGTGTGGTATGTGAGGTGTGGTATGTAGGGTGTGGTATGTGGGGTGTGGTATGTAGGGTGTGGTATGTAGGGTGGGGTATGTAGGGTGGGGTATGTGGGGTGGTATGTAGGGTGGGGTATGTGGGGTGTGGTATGTAGGGTGGGGTATGTGGGGTGTGGTATGTAGGGTATGGTATGTAGGGTGTGGTATGTGGGGTGTGGTATGTAGGGTGTGGTATGTAGGGTGTGGTATGTAGGGTATGGTATGTAGGGTGTGGGGTGGGGTATGTAGGGTGGGGTATGTAGGGTGTGGTATGTAGGGTGTGGTATGTGGGGTGTGGTATGTAGGATGGGGTATGTGGGTGTGGTATGTGGGGTGTGGTATGTAGGGTGTGGTATGTAGGGTATGGTATGTAGGGTGTGGTATGTGAGGTGTGGTATGTAGGGTGTGGTATGTGGGTGTGGTATGTAGGGTGTGGTATGTAGGGTGTGGTATGTGGGGTGTGGTATGTAGGGTGTGGTATGTAGGGTGGGGTATGTAGGGTGGGGTATGTGGGGTGGTATATAGGGTGTGGTATGTAGGGTGGGGTATGTGGGGTGTGGTATGTAGGGTGGGGTATGTGGGGTGTGGTATGTAGGGTATGGTATGTAGGGTGTGGTATGTGGGGTGTGGTATGTAGGGTGTGGTATGTGGGGTGTGGTATGTAGGGTATGGTCTCTAGGGTGTGGGGTGGGGTATGTAGGGTGTGGTATGTAGGGTGTGGTATGTAGGGTGTGGTATGTAGGGTGGGGTATGTGGGTGTGGTAGGTAGGGTGTGGTATGTGGGGTGTGGTATGTAGGGTTTGGTATGTGAGGTGTGGTATGTAGGGTGTGGTATGTAGGGTGTGGTATGTAGGGTGGGGTATGTAGGGTGGGGTATGTGAGGTGTGGTATGTGGGGTGTGGGGTGGGGTATGTGGAGTGTGGTATGTAGGGTGTGGTATGTAGGGTGTGGTATGTAGGGTGGGGTATGTGGGGTGTGGTATGTAGGGTGTGGTATGTAGGGTGGGGTATGTAGGGTGGGATATGTGGGGTGTGGTATGTAGGGTGTGGTATGTGGGTGTGGTATGTAGGGTGTGGTATGTAGGGTATGGTATGTAGGGTGTGGTATGTGGGGTGGGGTGTGGTATGTAGGGTGTGAGGTGTGGTATGTGGGGTATGGTATGTAGGGTATGGTATGTAGGGTATGGTATGTAGGGTGTGGTATGTGAGGTGTGGTATGTGAGGTGTGGGGTGTGGTGTGTGGAGTGTGGTATGTAGGGTGGGGTATGTGGTATGTGGAGTGTGGTATGTAGGGTGTGGTATGTAGGGTGTGGGGTGGGGGTATGTGGGGTGTGGTATGTGGGGTGTGGTATGTAGGGTGTGGTATGTGGGTGTGGTATGTAGGGTGTGGTATGTAGGGTGTGGTATGTGGGGTGTGGTATGTAGGGTGTGGTATGTAGGGTGGGGTATGTAGGGTGGGGTATGTAGGGTGGGGTATGTGGGGTGTGGTATGTAGGGTGGGGTATGTGGGGTGTGGTATGTAGGGTATGGTATGTAGGGTGTGGTATGTGGGGTGTGGTATGTGGGGTGTGGTATGTAGGGTATGGTATGTAGGGTGTGGGGTGGGGTATGTAGGGTGGGGTATGTAGGGTGTGGTATGTAGGGTGTGGTATGTAGGGTGTGGTATGTAGGGTGGGGTATGTGGGTGTGGTAGGTAGGGTGTGGTATGTGGGGTGTGGTATGTAGGGTGGGGTATGTGGGTGTGGTATGTGGGGTGTGGTATGTAGGGTGTGGTATGTAGGGTATGGTATGTAGGGTGTGGTATGTGAGGTGTGGTATGTAGGGTGTGGTATGTGGGTGTGGTATGTAGGGTGTGGTATGTAGGGTGTGGTATGTGGGGTGTGGTATGTAGGGTGTGGTATGTAGGGTGGGGTATGTAGGGTGGGGTATGTGGGGTGGTATATAGGGTGTGGTATGTAGGGTGGGGTATGTGGGGTGTGGTATGTAGGGTGGGGTATGTGGGGTGTGGTATGTAGGGTATGGTATGTAGGGTGTGGTATGTGGGGTGTGGTATGTAGGGTGTGGTATGTGGGGTGTGGTATGTAGGGTATGGTATGTAGGGTGTGGGGTGGGGTATGTAGGGTGTGGTATGTAGGGTGTGGTATGTAGGGTGTGGTATGTAGGGTGGGGTATGTGGGTGTGGTAGGTAGGGTGTGGTATGTGGGGTGTGGTATGTGGGGTGTGGTATGTAGGGTGTGGTATGTAGGGTGTGGTATGTAGGGTGTGGTATGTAGGGTGTGGTATGTAGGGTGTGGTATGTGGGGTGTGGTATGTAGGGTGGGGTATGTGGTATGTGGAGTGTGGTATGTAGGGTGTGGTATGTAGGGTGTGGTATGTGAGGTGTGGTATGTATGGTGTGGTATGTAGGGTGTGGTATGTAGGGTGTGGTATGTATGGTGTGGTATGTGAGGTGTGGTATGTGGGGTGTGGTATGTAGGGTGTGGTATGTGGAGTGTGGTATGTAGGGTGTGGTATGTGGGGTGTGGTATGTAGGGTGTGGTATGTGGGGTGTGGTATGTAGGGTGTGGTATGTAGGGTGTGGTATGTAGGGTTTGGTATGTGGGTTGTGGTATGTAGGGTGTGGTATGTAGGGTGTGGTATGTAGGGTGTGGTATGTAGGGTGTGGTATGTGGGGTGTGGTATGTAGGGTTTGGTATGTGGGGTGGGGTATGTGGGGTGTGGTATGTGGGGTGTGGTATGTAGGGTGTGGTATGTAGGGTGTGGTATGTAGGATGTGGGGTGTGGTATGTAGGGTGTGGTATGTAGGGTGTGGTATGTGAGGTGTGGTATGTAGGGTGTGGTATGTAGGGTGTGGTATGTGGGGTGTGGTATGTAGGGTTTGGTATGTGGGGTGGGGTATGTGGGGTGTGGTATGTGGGGTGTGGTATGTAGGGTGTGGTATGTAGGGTGTGGTATGTAGGATGTGGGGTGTGGTATGTAGGGTGTGGTATGTAGGGTGTGGTATGTGAGGTGTGGTATGTAGGGTGTGGTATGTGGGGTGTGGTATGTAGGGTGTGGTATGTAGGGTGGGTATGTAGGGTGTGGTATGTGGGGTGTGGTATGTGGGGTGTGGTATGTAGGGTGTGGTATGTAGGGTGGGGTATGTAGGGTGGGGTATGTGGGGTGGTATGTAGGGTGGGGTATGTGGGGTGTGGTATGTAGGGTGGGGTATGTGGGGTGTGGTATGTAGGGTGTGGTATGTGGGGTGTGGTATGTGGGGTGTGGTATGTAGGGTGTGGTATGTAGGGTGTGGTATGTGGGGTGTGGTATGTGGGGTGTGGTATGTAGGGTGTGGTATGTAGGGTGGGGTATGTAGGGTGGGGTATGTGGGGTGGTATGTAGGGTGGGGTATGTGGGGTGTGGTATGTAGGGTGTGGTATGTAGGGTGTGGTATGTAGGGTGTGGTATGTGGGGTGTGGTATGTGGGGTGTGGTATGTAGGGTGTGGTATGTAGGGTGGGGTATGTAGGGTGGGGTATGTGGGGTGGTATGTAGGTGGGGTATGTGGGGTGTGGTATGTAGGGTGGGGTATGTGGGGTGTGGTATGTAGGGTATGGTATGTAGGGTGTGGTATGTGGGGTGTGGTATGTAGGGTGTGGTATGTAGGGTGTGGTATGTAGGGTATGGTATGTAGGGTGTGGGGTGGGGTATGTAGGGTGGGGTATGTAGGGTGTGGTATGTAGGGTGTGGTATGTAGGGTGGGGTATGTGGGTGTGGTAGGTAGGGTGTGGTATGTGGGGTGTGGTATGTAGGGTGGGGTATGTGGGTGTGGTATGTGGGGTGTGGTATGTAGGGTGTGGTATGTAGGGTATGGTATGTAGGGTGTGGTATGTGAGGTGTGGTATGTAGGGTGTGGTATGTGGGTGTGGTATGTAGGGTGTGGTATGTAGGGTGTGGTATGTGGGGTGTGGTATGTAGGGTGTGGTATGTAGGGTGGGGTATGTAGGGTGGGGTATGTGGGGTGGTATATAGGGTGTGGTATGTAGGGTGGGGTATGTGGGGTGTGGTATGTAGGGTGGGGTATGTGGGGTGTGGTATGTAGGGTATGGTATGTAGGGTGTGGTATGTGGGGTGTGGTATGTAGGGTGTGGTATGTGGGGTGTGGTATGTAGGGTATGGTCTCTAGGGTGTGGGGTGGGGTATGTAGGGTGTGGTATGTAGGGTGTGGTATGTAGGGTGTGGTATGTAGGGTGGGGTATGTGGGTGTGGTAGGTAGGGTGTGGTATGTGGGGTGTGGTATGTAGGGTTTGGTATGTGAGGTGTGGTATGTAGGGTGTGGTATGTAGGGTGTGGTATGTAGGGTGGGGTATGTAGGGTGGGGTATGTGAGGTGTGGTATGTGGGGTGTGGTATGTAGGGTGTGGTATGTGAGGTGTGGTATGTGAGGTGTGGGGTGGGGTATGTGGAGTGTGGTATGTAGGGTGTGGTATGTAGGGTGTGGTATGTAGGGTAGGGTATGTGGGGTGTGGTATGTAGGGTGTGGTATGTAGGGTGGGGTATGTAGGGTGGGATATGTGGGGTGTGGTATGTAGGGTGTGGTATGTGGGTGTGGTATGTAGGGTGTGGTATGTAGGGTATGGTATGTAGGGTGTGGTATGTGGGGTGGGGTGTGGTATGTAGGGTGTGAGGTGTGGTATGTGGGGTATGGTATGTAGGGTATGGTATGTAGGGTATGGTATGTAGGGTGTGGTATGTGAGGTGTGGTATGTGAGGTGTGGGGTGTGGTGTGTGGAGTGTGGTATGTAGGGTGGGGTATGTGGTATGTGGAGTGTGGTATGTAGGGTGTGGTATGTAGGGTGTGGGGTGGGGGTATGTGGGGTGTGGTATGTGGGGTGTGGTATGTAGGGTGTGGTATGTGGGTGTGGTATGTAGGGTGTGGTATGTAGGGTGTGGTATGTGGGGTGTGGTATGTAGGGTGTGGTATGTAGGGTGGGGTATGTAGGGTGGGGTATGTAGGGTGGGGTATGTGGGGTGTGGTATGTAGGGTGGGGTATGTGGGGTGTGGTATGTAGGGTATGGTATGTAGGGTGTGGTATGTGGGGTGTGGTATGTGGGGTGTGGTATGTAGGGTATGGTATGTAGGGTGTGTGGTGGGGTATGTAGGGTGGGGTATGTAGGGTGTGGTATGTAGGGTGTGGTATGTAGGGTGTGGTATGTAGGGTGTGGTATGTGGGGTGTGGTATGTAGGGTGGGGTATGTGGGTGTGGTATGTGGGGTGTGGTATGTAGGGTGTGGTATGTAGGGTATGGTATGTAGGGTGTGGTATGTGAGGTGTGGTATGTAGGGTGTGGTATGTGGGTGTGGTATGTAGGGTGTGGTATGTAGGGTGTGGTATGTGGGGTGTGGTATGTAGGGTGTGGTATGTAGGGTGGGGTATGTAGGGTGGGGTATGTGGGGTGGTATATAGGGTGTGGTATGTAGGGTGGGGTATGTGGGGTGTGGTATGTAGGGTGGGGTATGTGGGGTGTGGTATGTAGGGTATGGTATGTAGGGTGTGGTATGTGGGGTGTGGTATGTAGGGTGTGGTATGTGGGGTGTGGTATGTAGGGTATGGTATGTAGGGTGTGGGGTGGGGTATGTAGGGTGTGGTATGTAGGGTGTGGTATGTAGGGTGTGGTATGTAGGGTGGGGTATGTGGGTGTGGTAGGTAGGGTGTGGTATGTGGGGTGTGGTATGTAGGGTTTGGTATGTGAGGTGTGGTATGTAGGGTGTGGTATGTAGGGTGGGGTATGTGAGGTGTGGTATGTGAGGTGTGGGGTGGGGTATGTGGAGTGTGGTATGTAGGGTGTGGTATGTAGGGTGTGGTATGTAGGGTGGGGTATGTGGGGTGTGGTATGTAGGGTGTGGTATGTAGGGTGGGGTATGTAGGGTGGGGTATGTGGGGTGTGGTATGTAGGGTGTGGTATGTGGGTGTGGTATGTAGGGTGTGGTATGTAGGGTGTGGTATGTAGGGTGTGGTATGTAGGGTGTGGTATGTAGGGTGTGGTATGTAGGGTGTGGTATGTGGGGTGTGGTAGGTAGGGTGTGGTATGTAGGGTGTATGGTGTGGTATGTAGGGTGTGGTATGTAGGGTGTGGTATGTAGGGTGTGGTATGTGAGGTGTGGTATGTATGGTGTGGTATGTAGGGTGTGGTATGTAGGGTGTGGTATGTGGGGTGTGGTATGTGGGGTGTGGGGTGTGGGGTGTGGTATGTATGGTGTGGTATGTGAGGTGTGGTATGTAGGGTTTGGTATGTGGGGTGGGGTATGTGGGGTGTGGTATGTGGGGTGTGGTATGTAGGGTGTGGTATGTAGGGTGTGGTATGTAGGATGTGGGGTGTGGTATGTAGGGTGTGGTATGTAGGGTGTGGTATGTGAGGTGTGGTATGTAGGGTGTGGTATGTGGGGTGTGGTATGTAGGGTGTGGTATGTAGGGTGTGGTATGTAGGGTGTGGTATGTAGGGTGTGGTATGTAGGGTGTGGTATGTGGGGTGTGGTATGTAGGGTGGGGTATGTGGTATGTGGAGTGTGGTATGTAGGGTGTGGTATGTAGGGTGTGGTATGTGAGGTGTGGTATGTATGGTGTGGTATGTAGGGTGTGGTATGTAGGGTGTGGTATGTATGGTGTGGTATGTGAGGTGTGGTATGTGGGGTGTGGTATGTAGGGTGTGGTATGTGGAGTGTGGTATGTAGGGTGTGGTATGTGGGGTGTGGTATGTAGGGTGTGGTATGTGGGGTGTGGTATGTAGGGTGTGGTATGTAGGGTGTGGTATGTAGGGTTTGGTATGTGGGTTGTGGTATGTAGGGTGTGGTATGTAGGGTGTGGTATGTAGGGTGTGGTATGTAGGGTGTGGTATGTGGGGTGTGGTATGTAGGGTTTGGTATGTGGGGTGGGGTATGTGGGGTGTGGTATGTGGGGTGTGGTATGTAGGGTGTGGTATGTAGGGTGTGGTATGTAGGATGTGGGGTGTGGTATGTGGGGTGTGGTATGTAGGGTGTGGTATGTAGGGTGTGGTATGTGAGGTGTGGTATGTAGGGTGTGGTATGTGGGGTGTGGTATGTAGGGTGTGGTATGTAGGGTGTGGTATGTAGGGTGTGGTATGTAGGGTGTGGTATGTAGGGTGTGGTATGTGGGGTGTGGTATGTAGGGTGGGGTATGTGGTATGTGGAGTGTGGGTATGTGGAGTGATGTGGTATGTAGGGTGTGGTATGTAGGGTGTATGGTGTGGTATGTAGGGTGTGGTATGTGGTATGTAGGGTGTGGTATGTAGGGTGTGGTATGTAGGGTGTGGTATGTGGGGTGTGGTATGTAGGGTGGGGTATGTGGTATGTGGAGTGTGGTATGTAGGGTGTGGTATGTAGGGTGTATGGTGTGGTATGTAGGGTGTGGTATGTAGGGTGTGGTATGTAGGGTGTGGTATGTAGGGTGTGGTATGTGAGGTGTGGTATGTATGGTGTGGTATGTAGGGTGTGGTATGTAGGGTGTGGTATGTATGGTGTGGTATGTGAGGTGTGGTATGTAGGGTGTGGTATGTGGGGTGTGGGGTGTGGGGTGTGGTATGTAGGGTGTGGTATGTGGGGTGTGGTATGTAGGGTTTGGTATGTGAGGTGTGGTATGTAGGGTGTGGTATGTAGGGTGTGGTATGTAGGGTGTGGTATGTAGGGTGTGGTATGTAGGGTGTGGTATGTGGGGTGTGGTATGTAGGGTGGGGTATGTATGGTGTGGTATGTGAGGTGTGGTATGTAGGGTGTGGTATGTGGGGTGTGGGGTGTGGGGTGTGGTATGTAGGGTGTGGTATGTGGGGTGTGGTATGTAGGGTTTGGTATGTGAGGTGTGGTATGTAGGGTGTGGTATGTAGGGTGTGGTATGTAGGGTGTGGTATGTAGGGTGTGGTATGTGGGGTGTGGTATGTAGGGTGGGGTATGTGGTATGTGGAGTGTGGTATGTAGGGTGTGGTATGTAGGGTGTGGTATGTGAGGTGTGGTATGTATGGTGTGGTATGTAGGGTGTGGTATGTAGGGTGTGGTATGTATGGTGTGGTATGTGAGGTGTGGTATGTAGGGTGTGGTATGTAGGGTGTGGTATGTGGGGTGTGGTATGTGGGGTGGGGTATGTGGGGTGTGGTATGTGGGGTGTGGTATGTAGGGTGTGGTATGTAGGGTGTGGTATGTGGGGTGTGGTATGTAGGGTGTGGTATGTAGGGTGTGGTATGTGGGGTGTGGTATGTAGGGTGTGGTATGTAGGGTGTGGTATGTAGGGTGTGGTATGTAGGGTGGGGTATGTAGGGTGGGGTATGTAGGGTGTGGTATGTAGGGTGTGGTATGTAGGGTGTGGTATGTGGGGTGTGGTATGTAGGGTGTGGTATGTGGGGTGTGGTATGTGAGGTGTGGTATGTGGGGTGTGGTATGTGAGGTGTGGGGTGTGGTGTGTGGAGTGTGGTATGTAGGGTGGGGTATGTGGTATGTGGAGTGTGGTATGTAGGGTGTGGTATGTAGGGTGTGGTATGTGGGGTGTGGTATGTGGGGTGGGGTATGTGGGGTGTGGTATGTGGGGTGTGGTATGTAGGGTGTGGTATGTAGGGTGTGGTATGTGGGGTGTGGTATGTAGGGTGTGGTATGTAGGGTGTGGTATGTGGGGTGTGGTATGTAGGGTGTGGTATGTAGGGTGTGGTATGTAGGGTGTGGGGTGGGGTATGTGGGGTGTGGTATGTGGGGTGTGGTATGTAGGGTGTGGTATGTAGGGTGTGGTATGTAGGGTGTGGTATGTGGGGTGTGGTATGTAGGGTGTGGTATGTAGGGTGTGGTATGTGGGTGTGGTATGTAGGGTGTGGTATGTAGGGTGTGGTATGTGGGGTGTGGTATGTAGGGTGTGGTATGTAGGGTGTGGTATGTAGGGTGGGGTATGTGGGGTGGTATATAGGGTGTGGTATGTAGGGTGGGGTATGTGGGGTGTGGTATGTAGGGTGGGGTATGTGGGGTGTGGTATGTAGGGTGTGGTATGTAGGGTGTGGTATGTAGGGTGGGGTATGTGAGGTGTGGTATGTGAGGTGTGGGGTGTGGAGTGTGGTATGTGAGGTGTGGTATGTGAGGTGTGGGGTGGGGTATGTGGAGTGTGGTATGTAGGGTGTGGTATGTAGGGTGTGGTATGTAGGGTGGGGTATGTGGGGTGTGGTATGTAGGGTGTGGTATGTAGGGTGTGGTATGTGGGTGTGGTATGTAGGGTGTGGTATGTAGGGTATGGTATGTAGGGTGTGGTATGTGGGGTGGGGTGTGGTATGTAGGGTGTGAGGTGTGGTATGTGGGGTATGGTATGTAGGGTATGGTATGTAGGGTGTGGTATGTGAGGTGTGGTATGTGAGGTGTGGGGTGTGGTGTGTGGAGTGTGGTATGTAGGGTGGGGTATGTGGTATGTGGAGTGTGGTATGTAGGGTGTGGTATGTAGGGTGTGGGGTGGGGTATGTGGGGTGTGGTATGTGGGGTGTGGTATGTAGGGTGTGGTATGTGGGGTGGTATGTAGGGTGGGGTATGTGGGGTGTGGTATGTAGGGTGGGGTATGTGGGGTGTGGTATGTAGGGTATGGTATGTAGGGTGTGGTATGTAGGGTGTGGTATGTAGGGTGTGGTATGTAGGGTGTGGTATGTGGGGTGTGGTATGTAGGGTGTGGTATGTAGGGTGGGGTATGTAGGGTGGGGTATGTGGGGTGGTATGTAGGGTGGGGTATGTGGGGTGTGGTATGTAGGGTGGGGTATGTGGGGTGTGGTATGTAGGGTATGGTATGTGGGGTGTGGTATGTAGGGTGTGGTATGTGGGGTGTGGTATGTAGGGTATGGTATGTAGGGTGTGGGGTGGGGTATGTAGGGTGGGGTATGTAGGGTGTGGTATGTAGGGTGGGGTATGTGGGTGTGGTAGGTAGGGTGGGGTATGTGGGTGTGGTAGGTAGGGTGTGGTATGTGGGGTGTGGTATGTAGGGTGTGGTATGTAGGGTATGGTATGTAGGGTGTGGTATGTGAGGTGTGGTATGTAGGGTGTGGTATGTAGGGTGTGGGGTGGGGTATGTGGGGTGTGGTATGTAGGGTGTGGTATGTAGGGTGTGGTATGTAGGGTGTGGTATGTAGGGTGTGGTATGTAGGGTGGGGTATGTAGGGTGTGGTATGTAGGGTGTGGTATGTAGGGTGTGGTATGTGGGGTGTGGTATGTAGGGTGTGGTATGTAGGGTGGGGTATGTAGGATGGGGTATGTGGGGTGGTATATAGGGTGTGGTATGTAGGGTGGGGTATGTGGGGTGTGGTATGTAGGGTGGGGTATGTGGGGTGTGGTATGTAGGGTATGGTATGTAGGGTGTGGTATGTAGGGTGTGGTATGTGGGGTGTGGTATGTAGGGTGTGGTATGTGGGGTGTGGTATGTAGGGTATGGTATGTAGGGTGTGGGGTGGGGTATGTAGGGTGTGGTATGTAGGGTGTGGTATGTAGGGTGTGGTATGTAGGGTGGGGTATGTGGGTGTGGTAGGTAGGGTGTGGTATATAGGGTGTGGTATGTAGGGTATGGTATGTAGGGTATGGTATGTGGGGTGTGGTATGTGGGGTGTGGTATGTAGGGTGTGGTATGTAGGGTATGGTATGTAGGGTATGGTATGTAGGGTGTGGTATGTAGGGTGTGGTATGTGGGGTGTGGTATGTGGGGTGTGGTATGTAGGGTGTGGTATGTAGGGTGTGGTATGTAGGGTGTGGTATGTAGGGTGGGGTATGTAGGGTATTGTATGGTGTGGTATGTAGGGTGTGGTATGTAGGTTGTTGTATGTGGGTGTGGGGTGTGAAGCGGGGGTCGGGACGTAGTGACCTCCATAGCCTCCCCGCCCCCCCCCCAGATGAATGATTACTGGCGTCACCATCGTAACACCACTCTACGTCATATCACCGTGGTTTCGAGCGCTGGTGGGTATCGCGACGTCCTCGTCAACTATCGCCTGACTTCTCTCGACGGCGTTAGTGTCGCACCCGCGTACTGTAATCCACCTAAGTAGACTGTAGCTCGCGACCGAGCTACGCGTAGTTATTGCAACGGCTTAAAGCGGTGTCTTCAAAATGTATATCAGTCGTGATTTGGGAATTTTTGTTTAACTTCTATTGAATTGTCTATTAATTGTTGTAAATGTACATACCAGTCCTGTATCTAATGTATTACTTAGGTAATCTAATATTAGATATTTATTAATTGTTTTAAGTTCTTATAGTGTTTCTATCTAACATACTTATGAATTATGTACAATAAATGCCGTATTCTTAGAAATAGCCTATCCTCGATATTATTAACATGTTATGCAATATTTATCATAGAAAAATGTATTCTGTTTTATGTATTCTTCAAGTTATTTATTAATTTGGTTTATTCTTTAGAAATTGTGTATTTTGTCTGCTTTGTATCATTTACATGTATTTTGTGATTTAACACTTTTATTAATATAAATAGGCGATGCATGGTGAAGAAATCCTCTATAATCTTGAATTGAGAATACTTATATACATTAGCTGTATTATCTTTGTTATTATTCTATTATCTAATTGGCCTTACATGATAATTAATTTACTAAATCTAATTCATTTTCAACAGCCCAGATATTACATATATATATATATATATATATATATATATATATATATATATATATATATATATATATTTATATATATTAAATTGAATATGAATTATTTATTTTATTAATTAGCTAATTAACAATTAATGGTTTAAAATCTACAGTATACCTAAACTTCATAATTAACCACTGACATTTCAGTTGGTGGACAATGATAGATCTATTAATATAAATGTTAGTATTCGTGTACAAATAGAAACATTACAATATTATTGCTTACAAAAATGAATCTATTCTTTTTTATTGTATTGTCAAATCATCACTTTTCAAATCACTCTAAATTTTTCACCCGCAATTCATCATTCGTTAAAAGTTCCCACAAAATCACTGGCAATTCTTTAAGTACATTTACAATATTCAAGTATTTTAGCTAGTAGTTCACAGATGAATTGTTTTGTGCTAATTCCAATTAATAGTATTATAGACTTAATTAATAGTATTCATAGATTGGAATTAATAAATAGTTTTATATTATTTCTTTAACTTCTTTAACTATTTAACAATATCTATAACTATTTTAAATTTATATAATATTAATTAAAAAATAATTAATTAATATCAAAATATATTAACTACATTAATAGTTGAATGATTTGAATTCATTTTCTTATAAAAGCTAATATTCGATTTGGTGATATTAATTTGCATACGATATCGTAATAATATAGCTTATTGGCGATGCCGTGAGTTATTTCCTGTTAAACCGAAACCATTACAATTTAATAACGATAACTGCAAACTACGCATTACCGGGAGCCTTTGTATTCATACCCATCTTCTCGTCACCGCAGACAATGTCCCAACCGAATGTATGGCGGAGTGCCGACCACCAGTGCCACTTGTGGTTAGCAGTTTTTACGTTGCGTAGGGGTCGTTGACTCGTTGATTTTGTATCTTTAGAGGTCGCGTGCGGTTAGTCGAGGTCGCGTACGTTTAATGAGGGTTATTTAATCAATATAGAGTACCTTTGTTGTCTATAAGTGCATACGACTGTTGAGTTTAAATTTCCTATTATTTTAGCTCTTGTATATTTGGTAAAAGTCATATTTTGTAATAGTGCCTTTAGCAATAGTATAAATAATATATATCTATTGTAATCGATATTACATATAGTGTTATCATTCAACATCAATTGTAATTATAGGTTCTTTTGAAGTAATTCAATATTTCGGTTGCAGTAGCAAATATAAATCTCCAACAGATCATTTCTTTATAATTTCTTTATAATTCGAAGGTGTAAACAAGTTTTGCTGCAAACAGTGTACGCACTTTACAACTGTATCGACACAAAAACAAAACAGGTTACCAATTCAATCAACTGCGTGATTAATAATATAAATAATAGAGATTCTTTTGTATTCGTTTATTAAAAACCACAAATTTACACAAAATTTATTTTTTTTTGCTATTTTAAATTTGATTTACTCAAAAATGTATTTGAATAAGAAAATTCTTATATCCTCTTAATTTATTAACAATATATCCTTAAAAAATATATTTGTATTATAAAAATTCTTATATCCTCTTAATTTATTAACAATGTATCCTTAACAAATATATTTGTATTATAAAAATTCTTATATCCTCTTAGATCATATTAAATTCTGAAACTTTTTATATAACTTATATTTTATTCGTATTCAAAATTGATTTTTAATTTACCTTTTATTATAAATTTATTAGAGATATAATTATGATATAAAAATATATATTAATCAGACGATTTAAGTCATCTATTTTAAATAATGGAGTCATATTTTAATTAAAAATATACCAAACTCTTATTTAAAAGTAATACATAAGTATCCCTATAAGAAATCCTTATATGAAATTCAAAATTGGTGATCTACAATTTGATTATTATTAAAACTATAATCTATATTTACTTTTCACATTAAAGTTTATAATAATTTGTAATATCTAACTAATAAATTTTATAAACTGTTTTTTAAAAAAATTAATTATTTATATTATGATTCTAATATGAATTAATATACATATTTATATTATGATAGAGTATATACTCTATTTACAGGTATGATATATTAATACAATTCTCAAGGGAAAAATCCTATAATATATACCTATACAATCATTTAAATATTTGTTATCGAGAATAAATATCTTTGTTCGCAAAAGTTGAATTTTGAGTTTAGAAGGAGGTTAATTCAATATCATTTCGACTTCTACATCTCCGTATAGGTACATTCCTATAACCTAGACCCGTGTAAGTCCACCGTATTCACTATGGGTCTGTTCACCCCGCCACGCAGTTGACAACAGACAACGACTTGAGAATAGCGATATTATCTCACCACTTCAAACGTTCGTCGGGTGCCAAGAAATACATTGCCGCCTATCCGGACCTTCGACTTGACCTTCGACCTCGCAACGAACCCGTCCACCTCATTGCCATCACATCCAAATATGTGAGTGCTACAGCTAGCGGTATTAACAAACTAGTATCCGGTACAAATATTTCTTTTCGACTCTTCCTTCTTTTTCTTATCATCTAATTATTATTTTCTATTTCTACTTCTACTGCTTCTTCTTCTACTCCTTATTCTACCACTCCTTATTCTACTCCTTATTCTACTTCTTATTCTACTCCTTATTCTACTCCTTATTCTACTCCTTATTCTACTCCTTATTCTACTCCTTATTCTACTGCTTCTTCTTCTACTACTTATTCTACTCCTTATTCTACTCCTTATTCTACTCCTTATTCTACTCCTTATTCTACTCCTTATTCTACTGCTTCTTCTTCTACTACTTATTCTACTCCTTATTCTACTCCTTATTCTACTCCTTATTCTACTCCTTATTCTACTCCTTATTCTACTACTCCTTATTCTACTCCTTATTCTACTCCTTATTCTACTTCTTATTCTACTCCTTATTCTACTTCTTATTCTACTCCTTCTTCTTCTACTACTTATTCTACTCCTTATCCTACTCCTTATTCTACTCCTTATTCTACTCCTTATTCTACTCCTTATCCTACTCCTTATTCTACTACTTATTCTACTCCTTATTCTACTCCTTATTCTACTCCTTATTCTACTCCTTATCCTACTCCTTATTCTACTACTTATTCTACTCCTTATTCTACTCCTTATTCTACTTCTTATTCTACTCCTTATTCTACTTCTTATTCTACTCCTTCTTCTTCTACTACTTATTCTACTCCTTATCCTACTCCTTATTCTACTCCTTATTCTACTCCTTATCCTACTCCTTATTCTACTTCTTATTCTACTCCTTATTCTACTCCTTATTCTACTTCTTATTCTACTCCTTATTCTACTCCTTATTCTACTCCTTATTCTACTCCTTATTCTACTCCTTATTCTACTCCTTATCCTACTCCTTATTCTACTACTTATTCTACTACTTATTCTACTCCTTATTCTACTCCTTATTCTACTCCTTATTCTATTTCTATATTTATTCGAGAATAGCTCTGCAAGGTAAAAAACAAATGTAATTATAATTAATTATAAATTGTAAATAGAGAAATATCCTTGAGAAACGTCGATAAGTATTTTACATTTGTAGTCTTATTATGTTTATATATTAAATATCATCTTCTTTGATCTGGAATTGAACCATTGAAATAGTTCTATTTTGTATATTCACAACATCCGGTACCTGGGAATTTAGTGAAGTAAGGAAACTTATAGCTACCAACGGATAGTCCAACAATCCCTCAGAAACTTCCCTCGATTAAGATATTCTGGTTTTAACAAGAGCCAGTTCATTAATTTACCATTTCTATACATTATTTTAAGACTAATTTTGTTGTCTGGCAGGAAATTCGAACCGCTGACCTTTCGCTTTGCGGTCAACACCTTAACCTTTTAATATCCATCTATACATCAGCTATATATCATTTATATATATATATATATCATTTAATATGTCACCATTCAAATCCAGTATTGTACAAATAATTGCAGCGTATTTTTCGCCCCCTAAAGTTTAAGGGAGAAAGAAAACAAGTTCTTCTCTTTGAAATGCCCTCCTACTCACCAATCCCTTCGTAGATCAATAAGAAAAGAGAATTCCACTTGAAGCAGCTCGGCTCGAAGAAGGCATTGATTGCGATCAACAACATGGTAATTAATGCACTCGAGCGCGACGCATAACTTCGACGCCTAGCTTTCGATTACATCGTCGTCGACGCTTGCAGATGACTCACAACTGGATCGGGTCGTGCGACGACCTCTCGAACTGTACCGTGGCCTCGAATCTCGCATCCGACATCAACCTCTTACCGCCGAGTAGATCGCATCGCAAGGTTTGGTCCCTTATTCTACGAATACCGACACCACTCTGACTGTCAATTTGCATTGACGCACAGTATTCCAGTAATTGACTTCGCTTGACATGCCATTGTCAACTGTCAATTGGTGGATTCACATTGTTTTGATATCTACAATTTTTGTAATACCTTAACTATAACTGACCTTTGACCTTTTCAATACCTCTCAATGACTCATCGTAATACCTATTTAATATCTCTAGTAGACCTCTCTACACCCCAAACCCCGCTTTAACCTCCCTACATGGCAGCTTCCCCACTTTTTATCAATGACTCGTGCAGGTTTTGCATGTATCCAGTGGTCAAGTTTCTAGCGGTGGTTACATCGTCAAGGTGCCAAAGACAATATTAGCGAAATACGGCGTTAGTAGTCCGCAAAATTGTACTGGTCAGATTTAGTATCGATGGTTAGATCTATTATTTGTAGCTCTATCTAGTAAATATAGCTTTAATGGAAATGTAATGGTCATATATAACTGTAGTGGTCATATATCACTTTAATGGTCAGATATAACGTTAGTGGTCAGATATAGCTTTAGGGGTCAGATATAGCTTTAGTGGTCATATATCACTTTAATGGTCAGATATAACGTTAGTGGTCAGATATAGCTTTAGGGGTCAGATATAGCTTTAGGGGTCAGATACAGATTTACATTTCTGTCAAGAATATTAACAGAGAAATCACATAAGTTGTCTTTATGGCGTATATTTATTTTAAGTATTCAAGTTGCTAATCCAGCTACCCTTACCTAAGATACCAGATCAAGTAACTACCTACGAAAGCATATCAAGTAACTACCTACGAAACCAGATCAAATAACAATTATAAATTTTCATGTAATTATTTTAAATCGAAAATTAACAAAATATATTTCAAATGAAAATAAAATATATTACAATTTTTATGGTATAATGAAAAAACTAAAATGACCTGGATATTTGTTTGGGTACTACTCTAAACTCTACCACAATTGAATACCAACATTCCTGGATTTACAGAACAACCCTGTGCTATATATGCTTTCGGAGTTCTATGATGAAAAAGAACGCAACATCGAATGTGGTCTGCCGAAACCATTCAATGGGAAGGTTAATATCAACTCCTAGCCACTTATCCAGGCTCTTACGTAGGCTTCTAGCCAAGCATTTACCCAGGCACTTACCCATGATCTTACCTAGGTTCTTACTTTGGCTCTTAGACTCTCATAGTTGTATTTATCCAGGCTCATACATATGAACTTACCCAGGCACCTAGACACTTACACCTGCCCAGATTCTGACCTAGATACATACTCTGGCTATTACCTAGGCTATTAACTAGGTATTTATCCAGGCCCGTTACCCAGGCACCTTCTAATACAAGATGACTATCCAACTCTAATTTGTATAATCTATTGATTTATTGACGCTTTGAGAATAATACTAATATAACGGATTTCATAACAATTGTCATGAATCAATAATTTCAATTGAATCACGTTCTCGAACGTTCTTCTATTAGATTACCACGAGTTTACCTCCGTCCTCAGATCACTTTGATTGAAAGTACAACGCCGAAAGCGCTGTTCTACAACGTCACGCTGCCCGATCTCACGCATCTCCTGCAAGCTTACAACTTGAGGTTGAAGTGCCTTCGTTGCGATCCCGAGGCCGGCGTCGGTGAGTCATTCTCTGCGTATGTGAGTCATGCTCTGCCTATGTGAGTCATGCTCTGCGTATGTGAGTCATGCTCTGCCTAAGTGAGTCATGCTCTGTCTATGTGAGTCATGATCTGCCTATGTGAGTCATGCTCTGTGTAAGTGAGTCATGCTCTGCGTATGTGAGTCATGCTCTGCCTATGTGAGTCATGCTCTGCCTATGTGAGTCATGCTCTGCCTATGTGAGTCATTCTCTGCCTATGTGAGTCATGCTCTGCCTATGTGAGTCATGCTCTGCCTATGTGAGTCATGCTCTGCCTATGTGAGTCATGCTCTGCCTATGTGAGTCATGCTCTGCCTATGTGAGTCATGCTCTGCCTATGTGAGTCATTCTCTGCGTATGTGAGTCATGCTCTGCCTATGTGAGTCATGCTCTGCCTATGTGAGTCATGCTCTGCCTATGTGAGTCATGCTCTGCCTATGTGAGTCATGCTCTGCCTATGTGAGTCATGCTCTGCGTATGTGAGTCATGATCTGCCTATATGAGTCATGATCTGCCTATGTGAGTCATGCTCTGCCTATGTGAGTCATTCTCTGCCTATGTGAGTCATGATCTGCCTATATGAGTCATGCTCTGCCTATGTGAGTCATGCTCTGCGTATGTGAGTCATGATCTGCCTATGTGAGTCATGCTCTGTCTATGTGAGTCATTCTCTGCCTATGTGAGTCATGCTCTGCCTATGTGAGTCATGCTCTGCCTATATGAGTCATGCTCTGCGTATGTGAGTCATGCTCTGCCTATGTGAGTCATGCTCTGCCTATGTGAGTCATGCTCTGCGTATGTGAGTCATGCTCTGCGTATGTGAGTCATGCTCTGCCTATGTGAGTCATGCTCTGCCTATGTGAGTCATGCTCTGCCTATGTGAGTCATGCTCTGCCTATGTGAGTCATGCTCTGCCTATGTGAGTCATGCTCTGCCTATATGAGTCATGCTCTGCCTATGTGAGTCATGCTCTGCCTATATGAGTCATGATCTGCCTATGTGAGTCATGCTCTGCCTATATGAGTCATGCTCTGCCTATGTGAGTCATGCTCTGCCTATGTGAGTCATGCTCTGCCTATGTGAGTCATGCTCTGCCATTATGAGTCATGCTCTGCCTATATGAGTCATGCTCTGCCTATGTGAGTCATGCTCTGCCTATATGAGTCATGATCTGCCTATGTGAGTCATGCTCTGCCTATATGAGTCATGCTCTGCCTATATGAGTCATGCTCTGCCTATATGAGTCATGATCTGCCTATATGAGTCATGCTCTGCCTATATGAGTCATGCTCTGCCTATGTGAGTCATGCTCTGCCTATATGAGTCATGCTCTGCCTATATGAGTCATGCTCTGCCTATGTGAGTCATGCTCTGCCTATATGAGTCATGCTCTGCGTATGTGAGTCATGCTCTGCGTATGGGTTTCCTATGTTGGTTTGTACATAGTGTAGGCGTACAGTGTTCCCTAGTAGTTGCGTACTGAGGTGCCTACCGTGTTCTTACTTTCGTTAATCGACATTACCCTTCGCTACGCAGGCTCTCTGATTGTCATGTACATACCCTGGAGTCAGGATTACCTGTATCATTCCATAAGGTGTGTTATCGGGTGTTTATCGCGTGTTCAAAACGCAGCTACTATACTCCACCATTGATATATCTTATTAAGATAAATATAAATAGTCGATATCAAATGTATGCATATCTTAACATTCAATATCCAATAGTTTATAAATTAGATACAAATGAATTTAACCCTACCTCCTACTACACCCACATCAGATGTATATTGTTAACCCTACCCCCTACTACACCCACATTAGGTGTATATTGTTAACCCTACCCCCTACTACACCCACATTAAGTGTAGTTTATTAACCCTACCCCCTACTACACCCACATTAAGTGTAGTTTATTAACCCTACCCCCTACTACACCCACATTAGGTGTAGTTTATTAACCCTACCCCCTACTACACCCACATTAAGTGTAGTTTATTAACCCTACCCCCTACAACACCCACATTAAGTGTAGTTTATTAACCCTACCCCCTACTACACCCACATTAAATGTAGTTTATTAACCCTACCCCCTACTACACCCACATTAGGTGTAGTTTATTAACCCTACCCCCTACTACACCCACATCAGATGTATATTGTTAACCCTACCCCCTACTACACCCACATTAGGTGTATGTTGTTAACCCTACCCCCTACTACGCCCACATTAGGTGTATGTTGTTAACCCTACCCCTACTACACCCACATTAGATGTATACTGTTAACCCTACCCCTTACTACACCCACATTAGGTGTAGTTTATTAACCCTACCCCCTATTGTACCACATTAGATGTATATTGTTAACCCTACCCCCTACTACACCCACATCAGATGTATATTGTTAACCCTACCCCCTACTACACCCACATTAGGTGTAGTTTATTAACCCTACCCCCTACTACACCCACATTAGGTGTAGTTTATTAACCCTACCCCCTACTACACCCACATCAGATGTAGTTTATTAACCCTACCCCCTACTACACCCACATCAGATGTATATTGTTAACCCTACCCTCTGCTACACCCACATTAAGTGTAGTTTATTAACCCTACCCCCTACTACACCCACATTAGATGTATATTGTTAACCCTACCCCCTACTACACCCACATTAAGTGTAGTTTATTAACCCTACCCCTACTACACCCACATTAGGTGTAGTTTATTAACCCTACCCCCTACTACACCCACATTAGATGTATATTGTTAACCCTACCCCCTACTACACCCACATCAGATATATATTATTAACCCTACCCCCTACTACACCCACATTAAGTGTAGTTTATTAACCCTACCCCCTACTACACCCACATCAGATGTATATTGTTAACCCTACCCCCTACTACACCCACATTAGGTATAGTTTATTAACCCTACCCCCTACTACACCCACGTTAGGTGTATATTGTTAACCCTACCCCCTACTACACCCACATTAAGTGTAGTTTATTAACCCTACCCCCTACTACACCCACATTAGGTATAGTTTATTAACCCTACCCCCTACTACACCCACATCAGATGTATATTATTAACCCTACCCCCTACTACACCCACATTAGGTGTAGTTTATTAACCCTACCCCCTACTACACCCACATCAGATGTATATTGCTAACCCTACCCCCTACTACACCCACATTAAGTGTAGTCTATTAACCCTACCCCCTACTACACCCACATCAGATGTATGTTGTTAACCCTACCCCCTACTACACTCACATTAGGTGTAGTTTATTAACCCTACCCCCTACTACACCCACATCAAATGTATTTTGTTAACCCTACCCCCTACTACACCCACATTAAGTGTAGTTTATTAACCCTACCCCTACTACACCCACATTAAGTGTAGTTTATTAACCCTACCCCCTACTACACCCACATTAGGTGTAGTTTATTAACCCTACCCCCTACTACACCCACATCAGATATATATTGTTAACCCTACCCCCTACTACACCCACATCAGATGTATATTGTTAACCCTACCCCCTAATACACCCACATTAGGTGTAGTTTATTAACCCTACCCCCTACTACACCCACATCAGATGTATATTATTAACCCTACCCCTACTACACCCACATTAGGTGTATATTGTTAACCCTACCCCCTACTACACACCACACTTCAATATATATCACAACAGACCACAGTTGGACGGGGACATGACCTTGAAGTTGATGCACTCTCGTCCTCTACACAATAATCAATCTGTTCAACTGCATATCTACACAGATCCTGCTTGTGTGTACTCCGCGTCCTTGACCTACGGCATCAAGGAAGTTCTCGGCCAGGTAAGTTTCGAAGAACGCAGTTTCGATTGAAATTCTGAGGAAATGTTCAAATTCATTCTACAATAAATAATTTGTTATACTTTATAATATGCATATTTCTTTTCTATCCTACATTATTAATATTCTTTCTAACAATACATTATTAATATTCTTTCTAATAATCCATTATCAATATTCTTTCTAACAATACATTATCAATATTCTTTCTAACAATATTTTGTCAATATTTATTCTAACCATCAATAATTTTAAAATGTATTCTGTTACATAATAGCTGAAGTATCTAAATTTTGTATTTCACAAATCTGAAATGCTTCTTTTCAATAATTTAAATAATTATGCAATCTTGCATTTTGAAAAACCAAATTATTTCTATTCTCTTGATTACACTAACAACACTCACTACTCTCACTACACTCACTACTCTCACTACACTAACAACACTAACAACACTCACTACTCTCACTACTCTCACTATACTCACTACACTCACTACACTCACTACACTAACAACACTCACTACTCTCACTACACTCACTACTCTCACTACACTAACAACACTAACAACACTCACTACTCTCACTACTCTCACTATACTCACTACTTACACTACACTCATAGCACTCTCACTACACTCACTACACTCACTACTCTCACTACACTCACTACTCTCACTACTCTCACTACACTCACTACACTCACTACATTCACTCGCTACACTAACTACACACCGTCGTAATTCTCCTCATGTCCTCTTGCCTGCAGTTTGTGAGGAATTACTTCATCTTGTTGCCGGGTTACCTATGTGCTCAACTGCTCGCAGTTTTCGCCGTACAACTCCAACGCTTCTCCACTCCCGCCGCCCTTTCCCCTTCCCCTTCCGCCGGAGCCGTCGACTCCGTCAACTCTCCGGAGACTTCTATACTGCAGCCGGTCGCCGATTTCAACTCCTGCCAACGCAACGTTTTCGTGCAATTACTCGTGCTGCTTGGTTCCTACGCCTACCACTACGTCATCTCGTTTGTATTCGCCTTGCCTTTCTCCACCCCACACTCCCCACCCCACACTCTCCACCCCACACTCTCCACCCCACACTCTCCACCCCACACTCTCCACCCCACACTCCCCACCCCACTTTCCTCGCCCTCTTCCGCTGATCCATTTCGTTTGCATTCCTCTCGATTGTAATTCCGCCGATTGCACCCCCTGCAATCTCCGCCCTTCAACTCGTATTCTTCCGTCTCCCCTGAATCTTCCATTGCACTATCATTGGATTCCCTTTAATTATACCTTAATTATACTTTAATTATACCTTTTTCCTCTCTCCTCATTCTTACTCACCTTTTACTCGCCACCATCCCTTCCACACATCTTCCTCTACCTTCTCCGATGCTCTTAGAGTTCACCTCCTTCGCTCCCCCATACTTCGTCTCCCAACTATCTACCTCCTAACCATCCAATAATTACGTCGATTAAACCCGTTCAGCTTCCCGACCCTTTCCCTGTCTTATCCTGCTCTACCAGCTAGCCGCAACATTCAGGCGACATCTATTGCCATCCTTATTCGACGAGCACTCAACTGAACTACATTTCTCTCAACTATCGACAGCATCAGTAAGTTCTCCACATTGTACCCTGCCTTTCAACTTCCACTATTGACGGACCAAGAGATCATGATGCAAGACAACATCTGGAATGTTTACATCCCAGTTATTTTGTACTCGGTGAGTACCGTCGTTGCGTGTAGTTATTTGTTCGGTTATAGTTATTACTTTATATGTTCGATTACGTCGGACGTAGTTATTGCGTCATATATGATATGTACGTCAACTCTACGCATATATTTAATACCGAACAATAGAATTAATAAACAAAAATAAACCAAACGTGAACTAGACTTTTACCTTTTCATCAGGTGGCATTTTGTTATATTTCTCTACTTGCTTTGTTCGTTGGCTTGTTTGCGAGTTTGTTCGCGAAGCTCTTCTCCGAGGAGCCGAGGTTACCGCTTTCACTCCCTTACAATTCCGTTTCATAATTTCTAAGTCTTCTTCCGGTAACACAAGATATCGGCTCCGCGAATATTACCTCCACATCCGATTATCTACTTCCCCACTAAACATATTCCCGCAGAAATTCTATCCCCGTAAACTTCGAGACCACCTCGAACCATTCTAAATCCGCTTAACCCGTAATTGCGTAATATCACGTCGCTTAGCGAAGAAAAACAAGAAAAGATTCGTCAGAGATTGAAACTCGTTCGAAATTTAGCGATTGGAGTTTCAATTGGTTTGAACGAAATCGCCGGCGTTGCCATCATCACCATCGTGCTGTTCGTCAAGGTCGGTGATTGCAATATGCTCATATCCTCGCACAACTATAAAGTCGCATGTTTATCATCGGCATATTGTGGAGCATTTCATATATTTTTATGGATTGCAAGCAAAATAAAGAATTAGTAATTCAATTCTATCTTACTAATTAATTCTATCTTACTAATTAATTATATATTACTAATTAATTCTATCTTACTAATTATAATTGGCATTTGAAATCTACTTTAAAGTTCTTACAAAAATATATATATATTATATTTAGTACTATATCATTTAAATTTATATTATTAAATAATACACAATTGGTGTTGCTTACTACTTAAAGTGACTTAAAGTGCCTATACAAATCACACTGTGTGTGTAATATCTCTTTAGATTCCCTATATAAAAATAAATTTCATTATATTTACTAAATAAGTTCAATAATGGCTTTAAATATTGTCCTATAGGACAATATTTAAAGTTATAACTTTAATACATCAAATATTTGAATTCTTTCAGGTTTATGACAATATTTCTTCTTATTAGTCAAAATATATTACCACTATAAAAATGTGAAATATATCTTTTTAACAAAAATATTTACGTTATATGTAATGGAATACTTCAAATATTCTCAATATTTCTAAAGAACTGAAATTGTGTAACTCAATCTTGTACCCATGATTATCTTTTTCATCTTCAATTCGAAACCCGATACACGCATTGAATGTGCAGTTGTGGATTTAAATTACTTTTACGATTTGCAGATTGCCTGGATGATGAAAAGATCAACTCGCAACAAAACATTTACGAATAGCATAAGAATTAATTTCACGGTGTTGATTTCGTTGATTTTGATTGTCAGTTTAAACTCGCACATCTTGTTCATGTGGCTCAAGGAATTCAGGTATGCATTTTCTCGATGCGTGCGCATACCACTACCCGCTACCCACTACCCGCTACCCACCTCACTAAATCGCGCTCGTCGAATAAAATACTATAGTTTGTATATGTTGGAATAACCTCGGAGGGTGTTTTAACGAATTTCAAAAGCCAATACCCACCAAACCCATAAAATCACCCATAAAATCACCGATTGCCTCAATAGCGACGAGAACGAAATCACGTAATCACGCACCGACCTAATCCGCTTCGACAGGTCGCTGAACCTGACATTCGACAACCTGCTCACGATGAATAACTCGCCGATGGGTCACCGAATGTTGTCTCTGGGTCTTATTGTTACGCTGTTCGCAGCGCTGTCGATGTACATCGATTTCCCGCGGCCGACCGGGTTTGTGGTCAACGGTGCGGTCAGCGGTGTGGTCGGCGGTGTGGTCGGCGGTGTGGTCAGCGGTGTGGTCGGCGGTGTGGTCAGCGGTGTGGTCGGCGGTGCGGTCAGCGGTGTGGTCAGCAGTGTGGTCGGCAGTGCGGTCAGCGGTGTGGTCAGCGGTGTGCTCAGCAGTGTGGTCAGCGGTGTGGTCAGCGGTGTGGTCATCGGTGCGGTCAGCGGTGCGGTCAGCGGTGCGGTCAGCGGTGCGGTCAGCGGTGTGGTCAGCGGTGTGGTCGGCGGTGTGGTCGGCGGTGTGGTCGGCGGTGTGGTCGGCGGTGTGGTCAGCGGTGTGGTCAGCAGTGTGGTCGGCGGTGCGGTCAGCGGTGTGGTCAGCGGTGTGCTCAGCAGTGTGGTCAGCGGTGTGGTCAGCGGTGTGGTCATCGGTGCGGTCAGCGGTGCGGTCAGCGGTGCGGTCAGCGGTGCGGTCAGCGGTGCGGTCAGCGGTGTGGTAAGCGGTGTGGTCAGCGGTGCGGTCAGTAGTGCGGTCAGTAGTGCGGTCAGTAGTGCGGTCAGCGGTGCGGTCAGCGGTGCGGTCAGTAGTGCGGTCAGCGGTGCGGTCAGCGGTGCGGTCAGCATTGCGGTCAGCGGTGCGGTCAGCGGTGCGGTCAGTAGTGCGGTCAGCGGTGCGGTCAGCGGTGCGGTCAGTAGTGCGGTCAGCGGTGCGGTCAGCGGTGCGGTCAGCAGTGCGGTCAGCATTGCGGTCAGCGGTGCGGTCAGCCGTGCGGTCAGTAGTGCGGTCAGCATTGCGGTCAGCGGTGCGGTCAGCGGTGCGGTCAGCGGTGCGGTCAGTAGTGCGGTCAGCGGTGCGGTCAGCGGTGCGGTCAGTAGTGCGGTCAGCGGTGCGGTCAGCGGTGCGGTCAGCGGTGCGGTCAGCGGTGCGGTCAGCGGTGCGGTCAGCGGTGTGGTCAGCAGTGCGGTCAGCAGTGCGGTCAGCATTGCGGTCAGCGGTGCGGTCAGCGGTGCGGTCAGCGGTGCGGTCAGCGGTGCGGTCAGCGGTGCGGTCAGCGGTGTGGTCAGCAGTGCGGTCAGCAGTGCGGTCAGCATTGCGGTCAGCGGTGCGGTCAGCGGTGCGGTCAGCGGTGCGGTCAGCGGTGCGGTCAGCGGTGCGGTCAGCGGTGCGGTCAGCAGTGCGGTCAGCAGTGCGGTCAGCAGTGCGGTCAGCATTGCGGTCAGCGGTGCGGTCAGCGGTGCGGTCAGTAGTGCGGTCAGCGGTGCGGTCAGCGGTGCGGTCAGCGGTGCGGTCAGCGGTGCGGTCAGCGGTGCGGTCAGCAGTGCGGTCAGCAGTGCGGTCAGCATTGCGGTCAGCGGTGCGGTCAGCGGTGCGGTCAGTAGTGCGGTCAGCGGTGCGGTCAGCGGTGCGGTCAGCGGTGTGGTCAGCAGTGCGGTCAGCAGTGCGGTCAGCATTGCGGTCAGCGGTGCGGTCAGCGGTGCGGTCAGTAGTGCGGTCAGCGGTGCGGTCAGCAGTACGGCCAGCAGCGCTTTCTACGATAAACTTTATTTGCGCGCTCCCGCTCTAAATCACTCTAAACATTCTACATGACCTTCGAACCGACATGACCTTCGGCGTAGGGCTAAAGCGAGCCGCGGACGTTTATATAATCATCGATAACACACTTCACCTTTCGCAGTCGCACGTCTACGTCTCTATATTTTGACCTCAGTTGGATCGCTATCGTCGTCGGCCAACTGGTGATCTGTTACGCCTCCGTGAATGTCTACAACATTACGCTGTACATGGCGAGCGTACTCTCGCTAATATTGTTGCCCGATCTACTTTCTTTTGCTCACAAATGATTTCTCTTTTATTCATCATTTCTTATCGTTGTACTTTCAGTGAACACATTAAAACAACACATTCCATTTAGCTTTATATTTTTATAGCATGGTTGCTTAATATATTCAATTTGCAATTCTTGTGAATCTTGCGTCTGTTTAATATTTATTCTATTTGTCGATGAAGTTTTTTTGGTTTTTATGTTAAATATGAATTTATTTTCACTTTTAATTTTGTAAATAAAAATTTAAAACAAATTGAATTTATATTTTTGATTAAATCTATTTATAATCTATAAGAATTCTTATATAATGGATTAATTTTTATATCTCATAAATAATATAATAATTACAATATATTTAGTAATTATTAATTCATTATAAATATATTAAAATTGTCATTCATAAGTTAATTTTATAGTTTTATATAATACTTATAGTTTGATTTTATACTTTCGTTAAAAAATCATCTAAATAAGTAGATTATATATTATGACATATGATGTATTATTCTGTGATAATATTAGTATATATTATTTAAATAATAATAATTAATGATAATTAGTAGTATTGTTATATTTATTTATTAAATTCATATTCGTTAGAAAGTAAACATATTATTTATAATAAAGTTTATGAATCTATATTAAAAAATCAACCATATATGAATAATCAAAATCCAAAATTAACTCAATTCGATATTGTTTAAATAGGATCAAAATATAATATTAAAATATTTTATTATTATTTACACTTCATGTTCAAATAAATGATTAGTTTTTTATATATATATCACTTATGTGTACTTATTGTATGCCGATATATAGGAATGTAAATTAAAATATATTTTACGAATATTTATAATTATTATAAAAAAATGTAGTGTCAAATTTTAATATACAATTAAAATAATTTAATAACCCTTTTTACAGGGGTAGTTTTTTGCATCACGCTGGTAGGAATCACTAGATTTACGTGTTTTTAATTTTTTTTACTACGGTCAATAAAATAGCTCATAACTCGGTAAATATTAATATAATGAATATAAAAGTGTCAAGAATATTAAATAAAACATAAATATACATATCATAGTATATTTTATAATTAAAAACAATACATTTCAAGTATATCATAAGTATGTAAAAAAAAAAAATTTAATTATTTGGTTAAATTTACATAATATTATTTTACTAATATTTATATTCAATTAAAATATATACATATCTCGTAAAAGTAATAAATAATATAATAATCTTTACAGTAGTTTTTAAATTTTATTAAAATAATAAATATAGCAAAAGTTATGTTATATAAACGGCATCGTATATCACGTCCGATTTACGATTAAATTTGTAAAAATATTAATTTCTAAATTTACTATCGTATGGCTTATTTAATTTATCATAACTCGTGAACCATGAACATTTTTCAAATAAAATCAAAACTCATATTAAAGATATCTAACTACTACACACTAATGTATTATCTATTTAATGTCAAAATCAAATACTAATTTAGTATATTAATGTAAACTATTTTTTAAAGAATGTTTTTCAATATAATATTATAAGAAAGTAATGTATTGCTATTTTACCAAGTTAAATATATAAATTGGGAATATATATATAAATATATCAATTAAAAGTTTTAAATAATTCAGTTATCTGCGATAAGATTTATATATTATTAAAATTTATTTAATCAAACAAAAGTTATGATTTATTTATTATACCTATTTTAAAACAATTATAAGAAATTAAATAAATATTGGAATATAAATATATTTTTATTCACAAATATATATATATGTAATATGTCAAAAACTTCATAGTAAATAAATTAATGTATATTTAAGTTTTTTTTAAACAATATAGGTTTATAAAATATAAAAAAAATATATATGCAAGTACCTCAACAAGGTAAGCGTAAACAAAGAAAAATATTTTGGTTTACAAAATATAATCACAATATATAAATACAAGAACCTCGTCAATATATTAGTATCATAGGTGTAAATTAAGTAAATGGTATGGTTCATAAAGTATAATCACAATATATATATAAAATCTCTTCAAAATATGTAACTAAATGAATAAGATTTAATAAATAAAACAACAATAAACAAATTTACAACAAATTATGATACTTATAAAAACAATCCCTCTTAGAATACCTACAAAATCCCTTATTGCATTTAAGACAACGGAATTTTGTACGTATCGCACTTTTTGGGGCCCTCCTACCTTCTTGTGCACAGTACAGACATACGATAAGTTTACCGCTGTCCACAAGAATATGGTCTTCAAAAGAGCTAATTGGAGGGGAACCAGATGAACTAGGTTCATCAAGTGCACTTCTCTTTTTCCGTACATCAATATTTCCGAAAAGCTCTCGGACGAGTAGTTTACGGAAATTGAAATGGCTGGTATCGTATTTTAATTTGTGACATATGTGGGCATTTGCGATTGCCATGTCCAACAAATTAAAAAACATCACCTTCCACCACTTCTTTGCGTGGTGGCCCGTCGAATAGTAGTTGCGGAGTTGATTGAACTTGTCGACCCCGCCCTTATACTTATTATAGTCGACCACCATCGCAGGTTTGGTGGTTGGCCGAACGAGCGGAAGCTCATTCGCAACCTCCACATCTCGGCCGTCGGAGATGGTCGACAACATGTACAAATCTCGCTTTGTACCTATGCGCCACCTACACGCCACTATACCAAAGCCATCTACGAGTTTTAGGTTCTCATCCGGTTGCACAGTTTGATTCCAAAACTCTGGGAACAGTTTCGAATTCTTCCGAACCGTACCTACCAAATGAGTGCGAAATCCTCGCAGATACCGAGCAAGCTTTACGGAGGTGTAGAAGTTATCGGTGTACAGAATATGATTATATTCCGTATAAGGCGAGATCAACTCGTTGACGACGTTAAACGCGGACTCGCAGCTTAACATTTCATCTCCGCCGGAGTAGATCTCGACCCGCATACAATAGCCGGTAACCGAATCGCAGATGGCAAAAAACTTGATGCAGTATTTGGAAGGTTTAGCCGGCAAATCTTGCTCAAAACTAAGTCGACCTTTGTATGCGATCATACCTTCGTCGACGGACAGACGTTGATTTGGTGAATAGAGCTTCGCGAAGTTTCGTTCCAAAACATTCAGAAATGGGCGGACCTTAGATAATTATGCATACATATTATCATTAGATATATATATACATATTATATTACATATAATATTAATGTAATATGTATTACATACCTTGCGAAGCTTATCACCAGCAACTTCCTGCGAGGGAATCGAAATGTGAAACATTTTCGATATCTCGTAGAAACGCCTGGCCGAGATCCTCGACGACATGTAGGAGATGTGGAGCTCTGCATCGTTCGACCAATAATTGCTTACTTGGTGCATCGGGTTGATGCTCATGAAGATGATGGCACCAATATAAGCCTTGATGTCATCTTCATCGAGAGTCATATTCATCCCTAGAAAATAAATTAGATTAGATTTTTTATATTTTTCACTATTTTAAAAATATATCAAACCTTTGCTGCTTTGGTAAGCCATCGATGACGAGACCAGATCGCTAAAGAAATTCAAGCCTAAAAGTCATTAGATTGCTATATTAGATAGGTATAAGTATATTTATTTGATAAGCCATCGGTGATGAGAACAGATCAATAAAGAAATGCAAACCCAAAAATGTCATTAGATAGCCTAAAGCTGATTCGTCATGGCGGAAATCTTCCGATGGACCGGTTCTCCTTTCGAAGGCAACATCAGCGGAAGATGGCATCTCACAAGTCCATCCTTCTGCTGGGAATGCCTCCGATTCAGTCATGCCAGAAGAATTTCCCCCTCTACCTCTCCTAGACCGACCGCTGCCTCTACCTCTCTTACAGCCACTACCAGTAGCCATAAGTACAGGAGAAGCAGGAATCAATGGCTCATCGTCAGATAAATCACTGTCGTTCTAAAAATATTGTTAATAATATTTTAGAAAAAAAATACGTGATTATCACGATGAAAATTGAAATTGTTGATACGATATAAATATTTATAATAAAGTACCTCGTAAGAGAGGATACGCTCTTGGACAGGGTCGAAATCAGAACTCTGGTCTTGATCTACCTATTAGTAATAAGTAAATAAATAAACGTAGTAAGAAAAGGAACAAATACAAATTATAGTTGAAAACAAAATATTTTTAAATTGTAATTCAAATTTCATCTATTATGATATTATACTATATTTTACTTATAATGTTATTGTATTATGATAGTAACATAGTAGTTATAATAAAGTATATAAAATAAATAATAACCTGGTCCACAATATCATATAATGAGTCATCTGATGACAAATCATAAGGATCTAATAAATCTGAAAAATCATCCATTTTTAAAATTAATAATCGAAAAGGCCGCCTTTTTTGTAGCTGCTTTATATAGACATATACGAACTATTTTATTATGATTTAATGCGTTTTAAGCAATATATTTAACTCTTTCAATTTATAAAATAAGTTGTATGGTGTTATATGTAATTATTTTTATTATTTCATATGTAGATAAATATTGCTAAAATATTACGGTAAATTTTAAAAGAGTTTTATTATTTTTACTTACTAAACATACTTTAACGAATATAGGGACTATTTTTTTATACTTCCATCGAACGTTAAATATATTGTATATGTAAATAAACAAACATTTCTGCACATTTTAAATAAGTTTATTATATATTTATACTAAATAGTTGTTTTTATAATACGTAAACTAATACAAATATACTGGATAAGTTGTAATTTTTTTTGTATATAATGTTAATTATATAAATAATATTGTATATAAACATATATGTGTTGATCTATAATATGAAACATTAAAATGATATTTATAAAATGTATATTTTGAAACTCAACATAAATATGCTTAAAATAGTTTTATAAGTTGCGATAAGACGAAGTAAGATTTCGCTGGTAAAAGGGATAATTATATATTATAATATTGAATAAACATATATTTTATATGTAATAATGATATCATACATGATTTACGAATTATTCTATATATAGAGTCTAACAAATATAATACACTAAAAAATATACATCTCCACTTATTTTTGTTTTGGAAATCTTCTCAAATTCTAGATATAGCTAAATTAAAAATATAAATTTTAAGTAATATATCACATTAACTATTACTATATATAGTATAGTTAGTTATTTCAAGTTTATTCCATATATAAGGTATGAAAACATTTTATATTGAAATTAAATATGCATTTTCCACATATTTGTCTATTTACATCGGTAACTAGTAGAAGTTCTATTGATATCAATGCGATATCTATATTTAATAATCAACCATGTATGAACCACAAAGACATGAAAATTATAAAAATAAAATTATTTGTAAACAATGTAGCATGTTCCGCAGCCTATCTAGCCAATGCCCAAAATGAAATATACATATACATGTAAATTTATAATCTTATCAACTCGATTTTTTTATTTTAACTAAATATTTTTTATTGGAATTCTTTAAAAATGAGACTCACTATTGTGCATATAATTAAAAATAAATAGAATCAAATTAATAATAACATTTTTATTTTACATTATAAATATTTTAAAACTCGATAATTTCATATTATCTTACATGTTTACAGGTAATACGGATATGCATATAATATATAACCTATATGTATGTTATTTCAAATTATATGTAATGAATTATATAACTTGCTTGACATCTGGAGATGTTATTTTGCGGCGATATTTTACTATATGCTACATCTTCAAATTTTTTTTGAAGCGTACCGCGCAGAATTTGTTTATTGCTTACCGCGCAGAATTTACTAAATCATCGCACTCTTATCGGTGCTGTGCAGAAGGGATCGTACCTTCCAACACTATAATGTATATAGTTATATGGTATCTAATAATACATTCAGATATTTTAATTAATATAATTTAATTTAAAGTTTTTATGATATAACCCATGATTACCTTGGTTATCTAAGGTATTCCAAGGTAATATAAAATATAAAATATAAAATTCTAGAGTTAACCCGTCTAATAATAAACTTTTATAACGCTATGCACTATAAACAGAAGACATATTTTCGCCGCAATTTATCACATATTTATAAAACTCTTGAATATCAACTGATACCCAAACCCAGTAGCGAAAGTGAATATGTGAAATAGTGTAAAATATTGTGATCATACCAATATTTGTAGATCCACTCTTCAATAAATGTATGTTTTGTAAAGTTAATTAACATTAACATTAACCTTAATAGAGAAATTAGTTATAAATAATATACATACCATAGAACACATATATCTGATAATAATATCGGATAATAAACATGATATATCTTAATATTATAAATAATATACAAATTATTTCTAAGGAAAAAATCAATAATTATTAATAAATCAAAATTACCTGAATGATGCAACCTTATATAATTATTTAAATTCAAAATAAACATAATATATGTGTAGTGTAAATTAAGTA
This sequence comes from Osedax frankpressi, assembly GCA_964035775.1. Lineage (NCBI taxonomy): Eukaryota > Metazoa > Annelida > Polychaeta > Sabellida > Siboglinidae > Osedax > Osedax frankpressi. Next base: position 27,041,311 of record OZ038316.1, read on the forward strand.
TATTTGTACTATTATTTGGTTTCCTGTAAAATTACTGCTAAACTTAAAATATATATAATATAATTAAATGACTTGGATAATATTCAAGGAAATCACTCATTTTAGTTTTTTGTTATATATAATAAACATATATATTTATTTCCATTAAAATATATTTTGTTTAATAATAATTTTAAAATAAATTTATAATAAAAATATTGCGTAATAGTTATATAATCTGGTTTCTTATGAAATACTTATTATTTCGTTCTCAATTCAGCGTATATATATAATGTGTTCAACACGTTTCAATTAATTCACAGGAATTCATAGTCATTGTGTGCGGAATAAAAAATAATATAACCCAAATATATGTAATAGTTAAAATAGTGATAGTATCGTAATCTTATGGATATAATTAAGATTGAACAAACGATATTAATATAAAATAGCATGCATATTGATATTGGATAGTTTATAAATATGAGAGTATAGAGATGTAAATATAAAACTATAGAGAGCTCAAATGAGCTAAATGTTAATAAAATAAAATATAGAAATTGTAAATTTAATGGGAATAGAATATGTTAACATATAATATAACATAGGGGGTTGATTATTAACGTGGAATGTTCAAGAGCTTCCTTGAATCATTTAGTTTCGGCTATTGTTCTATACGTTGAAAACATGCTATATACTTCCGGGCAGGGGCCGACAATTAAAGGATGCACACTTCTATGTGCTTATATTCGAGGGTTATTCTGCGACTGCTTGATATATTGTATGTCAAAAGATCACTAATCGTATACTATATATTATATTGTATTATAACTGATTGATATGTAAATTAATATTGGAATTATACCAAATCCTGTACGTTCATTTTGTTTATTATACCATACTCAAGTTTTCTACTGGTATATAGGGTATTCAGTAGGCACTATCCACTGAATATTGTTCAGTATATTGTTATATCGTATCGTATAACAATGGAACAATATTGAACATGTATTAAAATACGAAGTTTTTAAAAACGATATTCGTCAAATTGTTTCAGAACACCTTTAACTATTTATTAGACGTTGGTATAGGATACTTTATGCAATATTCAACATAGATGACGATTGTGTGTCAATTTTAATCAGATATATAGACGTAGATGTTCATGATTGAAGGCAATGCATATATTAGCACTATAAAGGTGTATAATACACAGTATAAATATACATACAATTGTATTTATGTATATATTATTATACTCATAAGTGCCCAGTATTTTTTAACGTAGAGTAAATCAATTGTAAAAGCTTTATTGCATTCTAATAATGTTGCAAGATCTATAATTTCTTTTAGCGGGTTCCTAACTAAAATGCTAATAATTTAATGATTTGCCCAAAGTAGTTGAAAAACTTTGGACCATGTCCAAATATCAACTTTTCATTTCGCCCCTCCTAATAAGGCTAACAGTAATCAAACGAAATAATACACATGGGATCATTTTATATATATATATATATATATATATATATATATGAGTGTATATGTGTGTGTGCGTGTGCGTTTCACACATATACCCTATATATATATATATGTATTAATAAATGTATGTTTAAATATATTTATTGATAATATAGGTATAATCGTCATATAGCGAGATCGGGCGTGAATAATGATTCTTTGAAAATGTTTGATAAAGTCAACTGTAGATAATATGATTTTTTATATTATAAATTACCGTAACATTAGTTATATTGGTAATATTGAATTATATTATATATACGATTCCATATTAGGTAATATTGAATTGTAGTAAAGATAATATATATAATTTATAATTAATTCTTATACGAGTACATATGGGCTGCTGGTATGTAAACCGAGGATAAATATTACAACTTACTATCTTACTGTATTAATCATAGATACTCAATTGTTTGAGCTCTCGCTAAATTATCTATGAATACATTAACTATGAAGGAATGCTATGTATTATAAATACTCTTATTTCCTAAGAACAATTTAAAAATCTAATCAATAGGAAAATTACCATGTTTATTATTTTAAAATATTATTTTAAAATTTTATTTTAAAATATAATTTTTTATTTATTATTTGTTTTTAGAATACTTTTGTTTTAGAGATTAATTTATGAGTATTTAATATTATTATACTCATAATTAATATTATTAATGACTTATTTGTTTTGATTAATACCACATTTAATCCAATGTTAGTATTGTAATATATATCACACATTCAAATATTAATTTAAATTTATTATCAATTATCATTTATTGATTTAATAGTATATTTTAAATATTTATGATAATGACCATATACTTATATTTGGATCTCGTATGGTAACTGAAAGGTTGAAAAATCTCAAAGATTAACCACCTCAAATAATCACATAATTAGATTTCTTGTTTTTATGTGTTATTTTAATATGAATCACTGTATTTAAATAGTAAAAAAAATTGGATCACGTATGCAAGACGAGTTGGTGAATATTCGTAAACATTAGCTACCCCTTAATATGTGTTATTATCTGTAGATTGATTATATGAAATACGTGAATTAACCCACGTGTAGATGACACTATCGTATATCGTACTGTATGATATTATATTACTTCGTATTTAATTATATTATAAATATACATAATATATACAAATATTCATATAATATTTAACACCTTATATTAATTGTAAGGTGATTTTCTATATGAACTAATATCCTAGATATACAATCTGATATTCACTCTAGTCAACTGCTATACCTATGGTCAATTCGTATATAAAATCAACTTAAAGCTATTATAATGTGTTAAATAGTATATGGCATATACTATATGCATATGATTTATATATATATATATGATATCTGTATCATATGATACTATATTTAATAATATCATAGTTTACATTGTATGAGATCCAAACCATTAAGAGTATATACATATGCTAAATTCATGTATACAAGAATAATTAATTTTATATCAATAAAAAAAAATATATATAATTAAAAAATCTTATTTTATGAATTTATATTTAATTATTTTTATAAATATAATAAATTATATTAAAATCATACACAATATGAAATTATATTCAGTGATTTATAAGTGTAGCTAATTTGTTTACAGTTTCACCAGGTCAGCATCTATATGCGATCTTTATAATTCTATATAATTAATCTCGACAAATCATCATAAATCATTTACCTAATGAACTGAAATCAATAAAGTACCTAGATTATTATTAGATAATTATAAATCTGTAATAAAATAAACGGGATGTTTGATAGATAGAATTTGTATTTAAATTGATATATAATTACTTTCTTTTAAAAATAGGTCACATACTATATGGTTTAGATAGTAAATCAAAAGTAATTCCTTACTACTATTAATTGTTGTTTAATTGGGTTTATAAAAAAAATGTTTTTGTTTTTTATGAGTTTTTTTATTATTGAATTAATTGTGATATTGATAATTGTGATATTGATATTGTGATTGATGACTTGTAACCTAAGTTTAAATGGATTCTTAATAAAACCTCTGCTTTTATTATGTAAAAGAATTGAAGAGATTTTTTCATATTTTAATTTTAAGAATCATTAAAAATAGCAATCCTAAGTTATTGAGAAAATCACGTATTAATATTGTAATCTATTGAGGATTTTCTTTGCCAACAGTGCATTATATTTAAATAATATGAACTAATATATTTTTTTAATTTGTAATTATTTTCTCAACAATTATTTCATATCTATTATATCTATTAACAATCTGAAAATTGTATGACATCTGTTCATATTATTAAATGTTTTTTATAATTAATTTTTATTAAAACTTTGCTTTTATATAGTTATAAAGTAGTAATATTATATTGAGTACAATATTTATTCGGATATATTTAGATATATTGCTAGCATAAAATACAGATTGTCATAGATTTAAAAATTATATTACCATTCATATGATGAAGTTTTTGATTACATTTTGTAAATATTTTAGAGATTTTTTATCTAATCTTACATAGTAACGGATGTTATATTTTAATCAACAAAATAGTGTTATTTTGTATGGCCTCAAGTTTAATAAAGATTTGCTATGGATATCAATATTTTCTTTTATTTAAATTTTATAATCTAATATGTAGATTTTACATTGTATATATTTATTTTAATTTTTTATTAGTTAGTTTAATTTTTGTATATATATTTTAATTGCTAATTGAAAAAATAAACTAAAGAATTTTATTTTGAATTTATTAATATATCTATGATTTTATAGTATAGTTTCTTTATTAATAAATATTTCTTTCAATTTCGTTCTATTCAAGATAATTATATTAATTCTATAATTAATGTGCCACGATTATTAAAAAAAAGGTAAATATAATATTATATTGCAATACCTTTTTATTCTAAGATTATTTATAGCGACATTGAAATTGATCCGAAAATGTATCTTAATATTTATTTATAGATGCCTTCCATGAGCGAACGGATTGAAAACAACGTCAAGACTTCCCTGAAGGGCAATCCGTTAGTAGGCATTGCGGTGTTGGCAGTTTAAACGCGCAATCGCCGCTAATCGATCAACCTCAAAATCAGCAAACTCTTCGATGACCGCTTGGAGGCTCAGATCAAGAAAATTCTCAGCCATCGCATCCAATTTACGGAAGCCATAAACAAACAATCGCCCGTCGATGTTCTGAAGAATAAGTACAAATTGTGTATCGCCGTTGGGGATAAAGGTTACATTGCTATAATAAAACAAAGCGAATTCGATTGTTTTTATTTGAATATTTTACTGACAACTTTTCTATAAGTTGAATGTTGAAATTAAAAAAATTGTATTATATTATAAAATAATTTTAGAATTTAATAAATAAATAAAATAATGCTAATGTCTAGTAATATAATATAAATATTCAATATAGGTCAATATTATATTAATAATATTATATTAATAATTTTAAAAGTTTAATAACTATTTAGATATATCACATATTATCACCTACTTTCAATAAATAAAATTCTAATTTCGTAAATTCTATTTGTAAATTATAACTAAAGTAAACATATTCCACATATCAATCAAATATTTATAAATATTTTGATTCCATTTTTTTAAATTGGATTATATTATTTATTATACATTTTAAAATTATATATGATAACCATGAATTTAGGATTGTTATTGATTATAAGTTTAAATTAAATAATTATAAATATACAAATTATTATTAATAATACCAGATTTTTATTATAAAATATACATATATAATTAATTATTAGTAAACGAGATATAATAAGAATTGTTATAACATATTTATGTATAATAAGTTATCATATAATACAACTAATAATCATTTATATTATGTATTATAATTGAAATATATTAAAAAAAATACATGTAATTATTTTGAATTTAATATTAGACACGCTTTATAATATCTTTATTATAAAGTTCATGTTATTTTCCTTTTTTCACGCCCACGAATCTTTATAACAATTAAATATCACAGAAAAATATAATAAAGTCACATCCGATTTATATAATTATTTATAAAACTTTATCAATTCTAATATAATTTTAATAAGTGTTTTCGTCATATTTACAAATAATATAAAAGAGGTCAGGTCATAATGACCAAATTACATAGATGACATAATCCATTGTTTTCTATATTCCATTATTTACTAGTATTAAAAAAAATAATTTTATTTAAAATAGTATCATTTAAAATAATCTATATAAGAAAACTAAATATTATAACTAAGTATAGAAATATATATTGTCATGGTTACTAAATTTCAGATCAATATTGGGAAATATTTTTAATTAAGCAAATTTATATTTATATTTATGGATATATTTGATATATAATTTGATTATATTTAATTTCATTTATAATTTTATTATAAAATATAAGTACTTTATTTATTTATATATTATGGCATTTAGGGATATTAAATTTTAATTTTGCAATCCAAAATGAGTTAAATATTGTATGAATACATATAATTTTAATTTCCACAAATTTTAAAATTTATCATCTCTTTATTATAAAAATTATTCGTTATTTTAAAATAATAATTTAAAAATCAATAATTGTCTATTTCACGATAAGTGAGTTTTATTATTTAAACTTTAAGAAACTTTTTGTTATATTTATAGTTAACAATTAAAATGTATTTCAAACTTTATATAATGATAACTCCTATACCTGAATATTCACATTCATTTGTTTATATGAAAACAATGTATTATCTAAAACATACAACAAATTAGGTACAATTTCATAAAAAAATAATTGTTATTTTTTTATCATATTATAAAGTTTGGTAATTCTAGTGAATATATCTATTAATTTAAACTTAATTAAGTTTATATATACATATTATATGTTTATGTAATTGTATTTTTTGAAAATGTATATCTTTCAACCTATAACACATGCAATACATATATATTATAACAACTTATATTTATATATTATATATATAAAATTACTTTAAAGAATTGTATATCGGTTTAAATCAAAAACTATATGCAGTAAACAGTCTTCAATATTATACTTATTATTTAGATAATAATTGAAATATCTATAGAAATCAAACTAAAAAATTTATAAATATAAAAATGTAGAAATAAAATTAGATAAAATTTGTAAAAACCTTATGATATTAATATCATTAATATCATTTTGGCGGGTATATAGTTTTTAAATTTTTATCTATTTTTATTTCTACATTTTTATTATTATGAAGTCTTAAAACTGATAATTAACAATAAATAGAGATGATAAATAATAATTGTGAAAGTTGTATCTAATATATGTTAAAGTAGTAAATTATAATAGCAGTGCTGTCATGTACATGTATATATCTCGACTAGTTAAATATATATACGGTGTAATTCTAGAATATCTTCTGTTATTTATAGTAAATAAAATAAAACCAACTGTAGACAAAGAAAAAAATACAAGCCAATCGCATAATGAATATGAAAAATCTAACAATCACGCGAAATTAAACGGAAAAAACGCGCCGAAATCCTCGAAACCCCGATCGGGACATTCCGGCGATGCGGGAGGCGATGCGTCGGCTTCGAAAAGCGATTACGTCAGCGAACGCGGCCTCGAGATGCATTGGAGCAGGATACGCGGTCCCGGAGTCGGCAACATCAACGTCGGCAACACGTGTTTCATCAACTCCGTATTGCAGCTACTCGCGTACACCCCGCCCCTCTACAATTACCTGCTCAACAACCGACACAAGTGTTCGTAATCTGGCGGACGGGTCAACTGCGAGCTCAATTCATTTGGTTTCATGTTTTCGTCGCTTCGTTCCGTGATTTCTGTTCCGAACTATAATATAAATAGTTGGGGTATATATCCATGTACTCCGATATCAATATATATATTATATGTAAAGCCGTAGTAGGTCTATAATATAGTAGTGGTTACTGGCATATTCTTAACGACGTTTTTATCTACGATTTACAGGCAACGCACGGACCAACAACAGATTCTGCATGCTCTGCGAACTACGCAGTCACTTCGCACGTTCTTTCAACTCCGTCAACCTGCCAATCAAACCGAGCAATATCTTGAGGAGGCTACGAGGTAG